>JAHRHZ010000098.1:16330725-16410161 GCA_024137785.1 Ginglymostoma cirratum
AGGCCCGAAACGTCAGCCTTCCTGCTCCTCCTCTGCTGCTTGGCCTGCTGTGTTCATCCAGCTTTACACATTGTTATCTCAGATTCTCCAGCACTTGCAGTTCCTACTATCTCTGAAAGTTAACTTGCCAAGATTCCCTCCAGCTGGCAGCCAGGCTGACATGTTTATTGGCTTTCAGACTGGATCCTACTGCATGAGAAATTGAAAGAGATGCAAAATGAATGTTGAAAACAAGTAACCCCTGGTACAAGTTTGTATTAGTGCAGACAAACAAAAGTTTTAATTTTCAGCCTCTTGAATAAGTGGGATAATGTTGTCATTATGTGACCTAGCTTACTGTCTGGTGAACTACAGGATCTGTTTGTTGCAGAACTTTAAAAATTTTTATGGCTATGCTAGCAACTGACCTTTGTTGCATGGGAAGATTCAATATTCAAGATCATTCAATTTACTACATTTTCCTTCATTAAATGCATTATACAACTGTAAGTCCTTAAGAAATGAAGGCTATTTTCGCCAATTATTATGTCTCCGAAATCTCAGTGGATTTCATAGATAACGAATTAGTCCGAAATGCACTGATTGTTTGCTTTATATGCAAACCTAACATCACTTTGCATGCGGTAAGCACTCCTGTCAACATTAGTGAACTGGATAGCCTATAGTTTTTTTTTTCGGGTTAGATTGGTCAGAGTAGTGTTGCCCAGGACACGAAGTAAGCACTTTGCTGTTCTGGCCACTTCCGCTGTAACATGAGTCCGAACCGGTGACGGAGGCAGATGGGGGCTCGGTATCACTGACAATGCAGCACTCCTTTGCACGTACTCAATGAATAACTACTTTCATTGCCACTGTGTTTTATTGAACTTCTGTTTCCAGTTACAAGTTCAATAAGTATTTGAGCACACTGACTAAAGTATCGGAATCCACTTTATGCTTGTACCTGGAGTAATCAGTGTGGTTAGAAGTGAAATTGGTGTGAGAACTTGAGATGACTATTCCACCCTTTTCGCTTCAATACTACAGGGATTCTCGGACTATCACCATTTAGCTTAGGCTGCATCTTGCAACTTGACCTGCAAGTACATCATGACAGTGTGTGGGTATTATTCCACAAGCTACTACGTTGCTAGGCAACAGCAAAGGCTGGCAGGATATTTGTTACACTGGCTGACTGTTTATACTGGCTGGGTTCCAGACTAAAACTGGACAGGGATCCCATGACTGAGCCAGTAAGGGTTATTTTTTATTAAATATTTGAAGCTGAATGGGACTGCCAGTGGAAGTGCTTACATTGCAGGTTTTATTCCCGAGTCTAACCGTGACTAATCTATCCATGAATAAAGTTTGCAATCTAACCGCGGTCTTCTGATAGCTCAGCCAGTGATTGTATACAAGAGTGCAAGAGAGACATGATTGATGGAAATTTCTGGAAGAGGGTCTTTTTACTGGGACAGTTGCATTCATTCACTGCAAAGCTCCATGCTATTAGCATAATCGTTAGTCATAATAGTGGTGTTTTCATTCACAATTCACTCTGACAGCCAAAGAATTAATTACACTGAGCCAGGATAGAGAGCTCTTCTAAAGAGTCCTGCAAGTTTGGCTGTTAATGGAGTGTTCTCCTGCTGATGCTTGTCGGAGCATTCTCTCTGAATCCACAGGTCAATGATTCTCATTGCTACCCCAGTGCTAAGCTGGGTATCGTGGAATTTCCTGCTGGATAGATCTGTCCTGACTTGTTCTGATTCGATGTTTTTCTTTGTGCTTGAGTCTTTCCGTGGTTCCAATAATAATGCACGAAGCAGAGAACTAATTTTCCCATCTCCTAACCCATGCTGTCAGACTCTATTTATAAATAAAATCAGATTCAGCTAAGATCTAATGATCTATTGGTTTCAGCTAAATTCGATCATTCCCTGCTTTTACTTGTTACTTTCTTTGTGGAGAAACAGGACAAACATCAGGCAGCATCAAATGTAATCTGATGTCATTCTTTGGGAGGGGCGGGTTAGAAGTGGTGAGAGCAAATTTACAGAGGTGCTTTGAGGTAGGCAGGTTGCAGAGCAACATATTCCACATAATTAGACAATTATTTGATAATTACGCTCTATTTTAACAGAGGACAAAAATTCATCGCAAAACAAATGTCAGTTTCTGAATCATAGCAACATGGGAGGATTTATGGCACAGAAGCAACTATTTGGCCCATCCTGTTTGTGCTGACTGAAAAAGACCTAACCAAGTCTATTGCCACCTCCCAGCTCTTGGTCCATGGACCTGTAGGCTTTCACTTTTTTTGTTTCTTTTTCTCTATACCTGTCATCTCTCAGGCCAAACCTCCCTGAAGTTTCACTAGTATTTGAGAATCACGTTCTAAAATTTTGCCCTGTGCCCCAAGGTAAAAATTGTTTAAAAATGAACCCGTTCCCGGCTTTTCATGAGTTTGAGCCTCAGGACAAACATACTCACAATTTGCCTCTCCATATCGATCTCAGTCACAGCTACAAAGATCACAAAAGCAGAAGTTGCTGGAGAATCTCAGCAGCTCTGGCAGCATCTGCTGAGAGAGAAAGAGTTAATGTTTCGAGTCCAGCCGCGTTCTGTTGGAGGGTTACTGCCAGGTTATCTCTTAAGTTACTCATCGGCAAATGATGACTAAAAGCTGCTGGGAAGTTCCTAAAAACACTCCAGCTGTCATAATACAGTAGTTATAGGAGTAGAACTGATTGTTGATACAGATGAAGATGCTTCACAACTTCATTTTTGGATGTAATTGTTAAGCTGAGGCTATGGTTCTGGGTCTGAACAGAAAAAGAAAAGTTTAAACTGTACGCCTTCTCAGGAGACAAGCCAAGGAGATTGGAATATGACTAGTGTCCAACTAGATCTGTACTTAAACAGTACCATAACAATACCAACAATTTACATTCCTTAGACAGATGCAGTATCATAACCATTGCTAGAGAACTCTGTATCCACACAGACAATATTCATTTGGACTGCTTATCCGGCTAAGTTCAATCCATGTTGAAATAAATATCGGATTACTTTTATGTGAACTGAAGATAGCGAACTTTCAGATTGCCCTTCAAATAAATTGCATGCTTCTTTCAGGGCTGCATCTGCAGTCATATATGCAGACAGTTATCTGTCTTTTGGAGTATGAAGCTGTAATAACTATTTATAGTCTCCTACTCAAATATTAATCTGACCAGAGACTGCTTAACTTCTGAGAGCAAATGAGATTTGGCATTTCTAAACTAGTATGGCCCCATAGGCAAAGGTAATGCTAAAGGGGCTTAATGATAAACTAATAACGCTATCTGGAAAGGTGGTATCCATATTCACCTTTTAAACTAATCTGCACAATTAGTGATGCTACAGGTCAGTTTGGAAGTCGGTCATACACATTGGAGGATATGGGAAATCATTCGTAAGTATTCAAGGGCCGTATATTTATTTTGGATACAATGGAATCCTCTTGACGTTTTCATGCGCTATTGTGTATTTAGCTCTACTAATTTTATCCTTGTACATTGACAATGTTTTAGCACGAAAGGACATCATTCCGTCCATTGTCTCTGTTCCCACTCTCTGCAGAAACAATTTATCTAGTGTCATAGTCCCATCTTCTCCCTGTGGCACTACACGATGTTTGTTTCTTTTCAGAACACTCTCAATTCTTGAACGTCTGTCTACCTCACTCACAGGCAACATTCTCCTCCTAAGCTGCATGATTACATGCAGCTATTTGCAGATTCTGCACCTGCTGATCAATGCGCCAGTGCATTTGTTTCAGCTTCTGGAAGCTTCTACTGCGTACAGCCCTTGAAGATCCTCACAGCAGAGAAAATAACTTGAGTGAATATTGCTCGCTCACAGTACATTCTAGATCTAACCATTCATTGTGCATAAAAATTTCCCTCATGTCACCATAACTTCTTTTACCAATTACCTTACATCTGTGTCCTCTCATTTTCATCATTCCTGCTCTGTAGAGACACTTCATGATTTTGAATAACTTTATCAAATTCTCCCTCAGCTGCCTTTCCTCCAAAGAACATAGTCCTATCTTTTCAAACTTTAGAATTGAAGATCCCCATCCCTAGTACTATTTTTATGAATGTTCTCTGCACTTTCGCCAATGGTCTCACATCCTTCCAAAAGTATGGCACCCAGAACTGGACACAGTTTTCCAATTGAGGCTGAACTAGTGTGCAATGCAAATTCAATGTAACCTCACTACATATACTTGGCTGACATCCCAGACATCCATTAGTTCATTGAAACAGGTGCATACAAGGGAAGACATTTACTTGATTTACAGCTTTTCTTAGATATATTTTGTCAGGTGTTTAATGTTTATTACTGAAGGGAAAGAGGTGTCAAATGCTTGTAGTTTCTGTTATCAAAACTTTAAAGTCCTATTAATTGACTGAGAGAATGGGCGTGGAAGTTCTGAGTTGGTATGGAGACTGTGAGGGACCATTGGGGTTAGGCATGGTGAGGCATAGAGAGAGGGGGTGTAGGGAATGAGGACTGGAGGGCCTAGCATTCCATAAAACAAACTGGATCAAAGTCATGTAGAACCAAGATGGACCTTTTAACCAGTCCTCCTCAGAAATGAGCAGACTCTATGCTGATGAACTGTTTCGGCAGCTGGGGTGGAGGCCCAATTCTACAGTCTGACGGCTCCCACATTTCACTGATGAAATGTTCTGAACGATATAGCAGAAGGTCAGGGATGTATTACTATCCTGAAAGCTGGCAGTATTGCTGAGATGGACTGTAGCCCATCATCATTCACTGAATGCTGCACCTGTGGTACTATTAATTAGGGGCTGATTTAGCGGTCGGGGGGCTATCAGTTCCTGAAAGCGCTCGGTTGGCCTGAATGCTGTCGTGCTTTATTCTGATTCTTGAGTAAGGTGCGTAAGGTGAGTAAGAGTTCTGCTTTGAAGGGGCTGGAGCTGCTTCTTGATGCTGTACTGCAGATTGCAGTGAAACTGTATTGTGCTCTTTTGGTATCTATAAAGCAGACAAAAGTTTCTGGAAAGTAACTGTGAATGGCAGTTGTATCCTGGAGTCACACCTATTATTTGCTGCAAATCCTTTGGAGAATGTCCTCAGAGACTATACTTAGAACATTCTTCAGATATTCCTAACATATATAAGCACCCACCTCCGTAGCTCCGAATCTGTTGGTAAACTTTTCTCTCACGTTCCCCTTTAAAGATCCTCACCCACTCCTTATTTCCCTGTTTTCCTCTAGCTGTATGAATCATCTGGTGCCTGGCATTGGTCCCATCTCTCATTTCCTTGGTTGTTTTAGTGAGAAAGGTAAGGTAAAGTCAGCATAGTCTTTCAGGACCATGGGGCTACTCTCTAGAGGAAGACACTTGGAAGTGGTTTACCTGAGGGTCACCCTGCCTCAGGCAAGGGGTGAGATTGAGAAGGTGGGACCTTTTATGGTGACCTCGGGTGGTGTGGGAATTGAATGCTAATAATGCTAACTGCATCACAAACCAGCCATCCAGCCAACTGACTCCCCCTCTAAAAAAGGAAGCAGCTCTTAACAGGATAGGTGATGAAATCACGTCAAGTGACATCAGATCATATGTAGTGATATAGAAGGGCTTACTCCAAGATAACTGTTCAGCGATTTCTCTATGCTTTGGATATGATGTGTATATAGTTCAATAAATTGTTCTGTTGACCAAGGCCTGTTCTATATCCATCTCTACACACTCTTACACATGGTTACTGGAGTAAAATGTTTCTTCAAGCAGTAGAGACTGAACCCCGTGGTCCCCAGCACCAGCACAAAAATGAAAACAAAGACCGGTAACAATGGGGCCATGCTCTGACACTAAAATACAGCGAGAGAACAAAGTACAGTAAAGTGAAACAGGAGGAAGAGGCAGAAGAGATGAAAATGAAGGAGGCCACGACAGACAGTCTCTGGTGAAGGCCAACTAAGTGGGTAAGAAAGCAGCAAGCATAGAGCAGACAAACTCCAAAGTAATTGGAACCTTGTGGCTATCACACTCCAGAGGAAAGTGGAGCAAACAAACAGCAACGATAAATGGAACTGGTAGAATGCAGGACAGACAGTGATTGGTGAGATCAGGATCGAATTGGATGGGAATAAGATCCATCTGTCTGGTATATGGAGTTGGTACGGTTTGTTAACTAAAGGGACTTCAAAATGCTCACAAATATCGAGAGAAAGCACTACAGCCATCATTACCTCTTGTTCTAGATGTGGTTCTAAAACAGCCCACTGTTGTGACGTATGCCCACCAAAGTGGATAGTAAGCCTGTAAGTAAAGAGACCATTGCAGGCCAAAATACCACAGCTGAAAGCATCCATCTCCAACATGATAGACACTCTTTGGCCCACAGATTTCAGTTTTCATACAAAAAATAAGTTTCCCAACTATTATAGGAATCTTTCCAAGATAATGTAGCCCAAATGGATCTTCAGGAAAGGAGGACAGAAGAGTATGCACGATGCAAACAAAACCAAATACTGCGGATGCTGGAGATCTGAAATAAAAATAGAAAGTTTGGGAGAAACACAAGAGGTTCGGCAGCTTACTTGAAAGAAACGGTTAATGTTTCCGGTCCATTATGACTCTTGTTCACAACTCTTCCACAGATGGTGGTGCCAGACCTGCTGAGTTTCTCCAGCACTTTCTGTTTTTGTTAGTGGGCATTAACCAGGATTAAGAAGACAGGAAAAAAAAAACAGATGGACGGTTCTGTTTTTAAATGAGTATCTTGGCAACAGTGTGAGTTTTCTGTAAGTAAGCTGGCACTGGCAAGATGCTGCTGACCTTGCTATCGCTGACAGTGAGCTACAAGAGATCTATGACCATGTGCTGAAGGAGGTGAGAGATTCAAAGGTGTGGTATCTTTGGCAACTTGTCCTGCAAGATGCTAGGGAGATTGAAGGTAGTGTGAGCAAATGCATGTGTGCCAAGTAGTATGGGGGAGGTAAAGTAAGAGATTGAGCTGTGAGTAATTGCTATCACAGGAGCTCTGTAGTGCATAGTGCAGTCTGGTAAATTAAAGTCTGCCTTAACTAGGATTCATTGTGAAGGGTTAGTTATGGACTTGTTGATTTCAATTGAGTGATATGTGCATTTGTACACATAGAGGGCACAGACAAAAAGGACAGAGTGTCTAGTGTGTAACTCAGCCAGGTCTGGTCAGGAGCAAATCTGTCACATTTACTTTGGGGTTGTGCCCAGCTGCATGAAATCTTCAAGCTGGGAGCTGGCAGCACCAGAGCAGATCTTGCACAATGTCAACAGCACAATTTAATGTTCATTGTGTCCCACATTCTACCCTTTAACTCCCACAGAGTAATGAGAGATTTGGACTATGAAGAGCAACTCATGGGAGGTGAGGCATTTTCCAAAAAAAGTGGAAGAATAGTGAAAGATCATTAGTTGGCTCAGCTCTCAAATCTCCTAGTAATTGGCAGAAGCCCCAGAACTGGTCAACTGTCTGGGCTGTGCTTGAATAGAAAACGACATGGGAAGAAGTAAAGAAGGCAGAAGTAACTTAAACCATTGGCAAAGCCTGCAGCCTGTTTCTATTTGAATTCACCAGTTGGCTCTCAATAGCACCAAAAGACTTCCTTCGTGAATGCTGGCAATGAAGTTCAGAACTAATCACGTTTATTGCTGGTGGATAAGCTAGCTTCTGCCACAATTCACAAAACTGATGAATCTTCTGTTCTTTTGAGATAAGAGCAATTGCATTTATTTCAAAATCAGGTCTCCCAAGGCTGCTTCAAGTATGGATTTAATCAGGGCTGAACCGACCTTTTTATATTTTCTAAACTACCAGAAGAATATGCTGATTGCATCAGTCATCTCTGTCAGGCTTACCAGCTCTCTTTTAAAGATCTGTTTGAGATTGCCTAAATACTTCGAAGTGAGAAATCCTCCATTGTGCTGTCTTTTTTTTTGTGAATTGTGTTTAGATTGACCAGTCTTGCTTCACTTGAACACCCTTGTAGCCATCTTGAAGTAAAGGCTTGAAAACCATTTGTGTGTGCTCCCGAATTTGAAGAACCAGAACTTCTGTACTTTAAAGTAAATTTATGAAAGTACTTAAACCGGGTTGTGTTGAAGCTTATGTGCTTAGAATCGGTGTATAATAATATTTTGATTGGATTTTGGAGACGAGTAGAAAAGTTCAGTTTGAGTTAAAGGTCACCTGATGTGAGAAATCATTTAATTGAGTGAATGATATACCCTTTGAAAAGTATTAACAATTTTCAGAAGTTTAGTTTGAAGCATGGCAGCAGCAGATCTTGTTTGTGTGCAAGATTCATTAGTGTGTATCGTAACTAAGACAAAAATGTGTTCAAGTTCAGCATAGATTACTTCTGTGCTATAGAGAAGTGATGGCTTAGATCAGAAGGTTGATGCACATGGATGGTAGTCCAATCTACATTAATTGCCCAGCAAATTGGGGCACCATCTGTGTTTCACTAGAATTGGCTGTGACTGTGAAGTCAAAGCATTTTTATAGTGAAGTATCTCTATTGCTGGGAGATTTATATACCAAAAGCAGAAGGTCTTCAGAAAACTGTAACCTGCTTAAAAGGAAGGATAACACAATTATTAAATTGGAAGAATGACGAGCTGAACCTTTTAAGGGCATGAGCACCATATTTGTATGTTCAACACCAGAAATACTCTTATGCTTTCCTGCTCTGAATTCCCTGTTTTGCTGTTTAATGTGGCATGAGGTCAACTCTCTCTTTTGTTTTGAGCAATGTGATTCGTATGTCAAAATAACACGCAATGGAGAGCGACAGATAATATCAGCAAGTATTCACTTTCTATTATCCAGAAAGGAAATTGCACTCAGAATTGATCTTTAAAAATTATGCTGTCCAGGTGACACTAGACTAGTAAATAGTTGATCCTTTAAAAATAAACAGCAATTTATTGATTTTCTGTCACATTCACAGCCTAACCTAGAATCATAGGATCCCTACAATATGGAAGCAGGCCATTTGGCCCATCAAGTCCATACCAATCCTTTGAACAGCACCCCACCCAGACCCATTCCCTCAACCTGACCTTATAACCCTGCATTTCCTATGTCAAATCCACCAAGCCTGCACATCTTTGGAATGTGAGAGGTGACTGGAGTGACCAGAGGAAACCCACACAGAAATGGGGTGAATGTGCAAACTCTATAGTCACCTGAGGGTGGAATTGAACCCAGGTCCCTGGCACTGAGGCAGCAGTGTTAACTGCTGAGCCACTGTGCCATCCCTTAACCTGTAATAGGATTTTAAAAATAATTTTCTAAAGCTTGTTTAAAACATGCGAAGGGTGCTTGCTCAAAAGGCTGTGCCAAGTACAGGAACCTACATAGATGTCTGTAGTTCTACATGTATGAAAATACTGAGCAAATAAAGAACAGTCAGGCCATCAACCTTGCTCCATATTCCTCATGCCTACAAAGTCAGTAATGGATCTTTGGTAGGACAGAACTTTACCATTACAGGAAAGAGAGACATGTTACTGAAAACCTTCAGCCGCATAATTGTAAGGGAGATACAAAACTGAAAGGAAAAGCAAGGCTAAAAACAAGAAATAAAAATTAGGAACATGTCTGAACAACCCCTCTGGCAGTTCTGGAGACTTTAATCATGCTTCTGTGAGCTGGTAATTCTATAAGTTCTAATTTCTACACCAGCAATAACCAGGGAAGCGCCTCTTAGTATTCGAAGACCAGTACGCATCACTCGAGCTGACAAGTCGGCCAGACCTTTCCTCTGTGTGTGACAGTCCTGACTTTGGCCACATTTGCCAGATTGGGATTGTGGAAGTGACCATCCAAAGGTTTTGGCCATCATCTTCCCAAAGGCAGCCTATCATAGAAACCTCCTGTGGGAACCCTGTTGAATTAAGCAGGGGTCGGGGCTGGATTGCAAGGTCAAGAGATCCAGTCAGCATGACCATTTGAGGAGGGTGAGCAGTTTTCCCTGCTGTGTGGACACTGCCAGGGAGGCAGCAGCAGGAGCAGCGAAGGGGTCATGGGAATTGGAGGTGCCATTGGAAGTGCTAATATCCATGCAGTGAATATAGTGGCATGACCTCTGGGGGATAGATGTTCACTTCTTGCCAGTAATTCTCTGTGTACAAAAGCCTCAAAAATTTCATACCTCTGACCTACAGCTGTGAAACTGTTGATGTGTTGCTGAGCTCTTGACGCAGCAATCTGTGGGGTGGGAGGCATGCATGGCGCTGTGCGATACCAAGAACCTGCCACACTCTAGGACACTGGCTGTTAAATTCAGGCATTAACTGTCTAAACGGGAACTCCTCCTGTGGACAAAGCTGTCGATTTCAATTGCAACCCACCCTGGGAATTTCACCTCCAGTTGGGGAGAGCATCCAAAGTGGTTTTTTTTTCCCCCCAAGTTTTCTCACCACCACCTCCAAAGAAGCCAGGAATATTCTGGCTCTGATTCCTAAATTCCAGTGCTGTAAGAAAAAAAAATTCATCTGACATCTATCCTGGTGTTTTTCAACCAGGGCTCTTAGAAACCGGAGAGATCCTGCTCCGAGCATCCTTCTAGGGTTCCATGTAGTTTCCAAGTCTTTTAAAGTTGCACCAAATTGTTTAATTTTTCAAAATGTACTGTTTTTAAAATTTAACAAAAGAAATCCATAATCTTCATTTTCAGTTTTGTTTTATTAGGGAGGAGGGTCGGAGAGTTAGGGGTTCCACAGGTTTTCACAACATGTCATGGACTTCCTTGGTCAAAAATGAGTTGGAAATTGCTCTGTATTCCTATTCTTGCATAACTTAAAAACTGTGTTTGCTGCCACTGCAATTGTATAAGATGTACTCACCACCCAACCACAGCCTCAGTGTCTTGGAGACAATAAGGACTGCAGATGCTGGGAGCCAGAATCTGTAGATGTGAGGCTAGAAAAGCACAGCAGGTCAAAGGGTTTTGGCCTGAAATGTTGACATAGCTCCTCCTTGGATGCTGTCTGATCCAGTTGTGCTTTTCCAGCCTCTCACTTACAGACGCAGCCTCAGTATCTGTGTTGTTCCTGACAGCGATGCTACGTGTAGCAATGTGTCTCAGTAATATTGGATGGATTCTCCCCTCCCTGGCAATGGCGTAAGTAATGGCAGCAAAGTTGGGAAAATGTTCAATTAGAATCTTGACAAAGAGGGGAGGTTTTATGATTTTCTCTTTCCCCCTTAAGTCTTAAATGGCAACTTCACAATCTGATTTTAAGCAATAAGTGCCTCATTTCCACACATTTACACTTTCAATTCTCCACTCCTTCCTCGAGAAACCAGAGAGCACAAGTAAGACCGAGCAGGTACCTGGTGGCTGTAGCTCACTGCTTGTCCTGGCTATCGTTCGACTGTGTCTTCAGCACAATGTCCCTGCTTGCTCAGTGGCCACCATCCTCCTTGACACTTTGTCCATGAAAATCAGCATTGGCAAACTACCAACCTCACTGTGATATCATGCCTACTCTTGGACCAACTCCAACACCATTTCGGGCCTTTGATTTTGGAGCCACAATTTTCAAGTTTCTGCCATGTCACTTTTATGTGCAATAATACGTGCATAGTGAACATGTGAACAGATGCAACTCATAGCACTTAGCTTGCTTTCTCAGAATTCACTCACTTGGTTTATCTGTACTTGGAGGAAGCCAGCCTCTGTGGCACTCGCATGGCTTTTTAATGCATAGGGTCTTCAATGTTCAGTGACAGACTGTGAGCCTCTGTGGCTTGCATTTTTTTTAGCTCAGAGCAAGGGGCAGGCAGCCTGACACATTGGGGAAAACTGAACAGTAATGGGGTTTAGCATGTCACTGTAAGGCACCATGCTATCTCAATGTCACAGCAGCTAATGTGGCAAACAACTGCATGCGCTTGATAGGAGAGTTCAAAACTAGAGAGCATGTTTTTAACATGAAAGGAGAAAGATTTGAAAGGGACCTGAAGGGCAATTTTTTTTTTTTTCCACACAGACGGTGTTTGCAAAAAGAATGAACTGCCAGAGAATGTGGTCGATGCAGGTCCAAATACAACATTTTGGATAGATACATGAATAGGAAAGGTTTAGAGGGCTATGGGCCAAAAGCAGGCATATGGGACTAGTTTATTTTGGGACACTAGGTTAGCATAAATTAGTTGGATTGAAGGGTCTGTTTCTGTTTTCTCTGACTCTATATGACTGCCTCTGACAAACCTGCCTGCTGTTCCTGTGCTAGTCTGTGCGTTTTCACAAAGTCAGTAATAGTCAGGAGCACAGCATAGTCAGGAGCACACAGCCCTGAGTGCCAGAGACCTGGGCCATTTCTTCCTCCTCCAACTGTGGAAATGTATCAATTTTGTACTCACCAGATTGTGTTCTTTGGACTAATCTCAATAGAATACTCACTGAGCTGTAAGTCCCTGAGCTGGTGAGCAGTGCAGTGAAAGACTTACTGACTGATCTCCTAAAAGTTCAGTGCCTTCTTCCTCAGAGGTGGAGGACAAGCTGAGGGTCACCGGTGCTGGCCTCTTTGTGGCAGATGTTCAGTGGCTGCTGCCAGTGCCTGGTGAAGAATGACTTTGCACTGGTGGTAAAGGGAGAGTCATGCAGCATAACACAACACCGCTTACTGGGTTGGTTTGCCATTAACGTCGTCCCATCCCTACATACGATGTTCTTCTGTAAAGTTTTCTTGTAGGAATTGAGCCCAATCAAGTCATCGCTTATGCCCTAAATCCCAGCAAATACAAGCCTAGCCTGTCCAATCCTTCCTCATAAGGCAACCTGTCCATTAATATAGTAAACTTTCTCTGGACTGCTTCCGAAGAATTGAAATCCTTCTTCAAATGAGGCATCTAATACTGTACACAGTATTCCAAGTGTGAACTCACCAATGCCCTCTAACACTGAAGCATAAGCTCCCTACCTTTTGTATTCCAGTCCCCTCTCAATGAATGGTAGCATTCTATTAAGTATTAAGCACTGAAGCATCCTAAGCTGTGGGTGGGACGTGGACTGATTATATGCCTGATATGCAGTGCTTCCATCCTAGTAAAACCAGCAAAAAAAAAATCATTCAAGGGATGTAATAGCCTGAAATTGAAATCCGTTTCACCAGTGAGTGTCTGGCGCTATCTCACAGGAATGTACAACTCAGTAGTTTCGAATGGGAGGTTGCAGTGATCATGTCAGTGGACTAATAATCCAGAACCAAGCCTAATGCTCTGCCAACATAATTTTGAATCCCAACATGACAGCGGGTGAAATTTAATTCAATTTTTTAAAAATCTGGAGTTAAAAGCTGATCTAATGTATTGACCATGTAACCAATCAATACAATTGATGTATAAAAAAATCTGGTTCATAAGTATCTTTTAAGGAAGAAAATCTGTTGTCTTTAATTAGTCTGGTGTATATGTAACTCCAGACCCACAGCAAAATGATTGACACTTAACTTCTCCTCTAAAATGGCCCCAGCAAGGCACTTAATTCAAAGATGGACAATAAATGCTAGGTCAGCCAAGAATGCCCACATCCCCATGAATTAAATAACAAAAGGATCTGAAATTAAATATTGTAAGGGCCACTGGTTTATCTATTCCTGTGTGGGGTTATTCATTGTGTCTAGTTTCTGGGATCTTTAATAGCAATGTATGAGATGATTCTGCGGTTAACCCATACAATAATTACTGTTTGTGTCTCTTTTCCTAACAAATTATATTGATGTACTAGACATGCTAGAGGCTGTTTAGTCTGGCTGAAGGACCTAAAATGTGGCACAATCTCAGTTTTTTTTAAGTGCTGACAATTTATGATTTAAGATGAGGAGAGATATTTTCACCCAGAGGATTGTGAATGTTTAGAATTCTGTACTCCCAAAGGCTTATCGATGCTGCATTGTTCCTCATAAACTCCAGGCTAGGGCAAGCAGTTGGAAAGTGGAGGTGTAGCGCAAGGTTGCCTGTGAGCGCATTGAGTGTTGAAGCTGGCTCCCTTTTCATATGTTCTTACGAAGCAGTGCCCTTGGTAAAGAACGTCAGTGCTAGAAGCAGTTGAAATCTGCTCAAACCATCTGCAGCAACTATAGAAAAGTTGAACAAACTTCAATTGGCATTTTTCACAACAGCACAACACCCCCAAAACATCTTATTGACTAATCAAGTCTATTTGAAGAATAGCCATTATTGGAAGGTAAGAAATATACCAGCCATTTTGCACACCAGGTTCCACAGACAGCTATGGGGTAAATGACCTGATACCCTGGGCCTTAGTGATGTTGATGGAGGAATACTGGCCTGGGATATTAAAGAATCCACCCCCCACTCTATGAAATAGTGCATTGGGACCATTTTCATCCACATGACAAAGCAGTCAGTTCCTCACTTTAACATCAGATCCAAAATCCAGATTCAGTGCTCTTGGATCAAGTCTCATTGTAGATTAAATATAGGATAATGCACATTATCCTGACGCCAAACACCCTTCACACTAACGGTACAATATTTCTAACTCGTGTGCTAATTGTTGTTGAGCAGCTAGTGTCAATTGTGAGCAAAGGAATTGCACCTTTTAGAAACTTAAACTACTGAACTTCCTGTGAATTGAAACTTTTTTGTGGTGACATTTTGTTATCTGTTGGTGTCAGCTTCAGAGAGAAGAGGACAGTATTTCCAAAGTGTTCTAGGCAGAAATAAAGATTGTAGTTACACTAAGTTGTTCATTCTTCTGCTCCCTGTGAAGTTACAAAACAAAAGATGTTAGCTGTTTTGCTTTTACGATTAATCAGTTGCTTGTAAAGTTGATACTGTTAACTGTTTCTGAATTTAACCAATTGCATCACAATATGTTAAAAGAAACGGGTAACTCGCACATTTTTCATCCTACATCGAAAGGGAGAAATGTTTGCCATGTCTTCACTAACTGTTCATGGAAAATGAAACACTTTAAAAGAGTTTAGCACCTTTTGTGTCTTTTGGCCACTCAGTAATTGGAAATGTCACACTTATGCATGCTTAGGAAAGTGATTCCAGCAACACAGCATAGCATGGTATGATATTGTGAGTTTACTGTGAGCTGGAGAGGAGGAGAATTATCCTACGTTTTAATGTTGGCCACATGGACGTCATATCTTTGCATCATTGGGCTATATGTATTTGAAAAACGAACACTTTTGGTCTGGAATATCAGTTTGACTGCAGAGGCATTGATGTGTCTCTGAGCAACGTCGCTTCCATATTTTTAATATTAATGAGCTGCTGCAGATTGCCCTGCTTTAGCAGTAATATATTTGCCATTACTGGTAAATTGTGGCATGAATGCCCAAAAGAAACCAAATCCAACTTGTATAAATCACAGCTAGAGTGCTGGAAAGCAATCAAATCCAGTGACTATATAAATCAGAGCTTAATCATCCAGAAGGAATCAACCCTCACTGCTGCAAATTGTGGTATGAGTGCTTGAAAGTAATCAAAGTTAACTACCGTAAACCATGCTATAGGAACTTAAAAGGAACAAATCCCACCTTCTAATTTGTGTTGCAGATACCTGATGGACAGTGATCTCGACTGCTACTGATCTGAATTCCTGTACCAAACCTGATCACTGTAGATCCTGATACCAATCTATCAAAGAAATCAGAATCAAACCCCAGGGTATCGGTGTTTTCAAATAGAGGAAGCTAACGAGTGAAGGTGACGGCATAGATACCTTGAAGAAACTGAAATGGAGGCTAGAAGAGCCAGTGCTGATGTAATTGAAACGTATAAGATCCTGAGGGGATTTGACCAAATGGCTGTTAAAATAATGTTTCCTCTTGTGGGAGAATCTAGAAATAGGGGGGATATAGTTAAATAATAACGGCTTACCCATTTAAAATAGAGATGAGAAAACATATTTTTTTTTTCTGAGGGTTGTGAACCTTTGGAATTTCCTTCCTCAAAAGGAATCCTCAGAATCTGTAAATATGTTTAAGGCAGTAGTAGATGATTTCTTGATTACCAAGGGAATAAAACATGATCGGGAATAGACAGGCATATAGAGTTGAGGTAAAATCTGATCAGCCACGACCTTATTGAATGCAGAGCAGGCTTGAATTCCCAGGGCCTACTATGGTTCATTCTTTTTATGAATGAAAGCCAATTTTGGTTTGAATTCACTATCTGTTTAACATTTGTTTGTGTTGATTTTGAGTGATATGGGTCATACATTTGTTGTATGTAGTAACACTTGACAGACTTTTGAACTAGCTGATTACCTGGTTAGCACTGCTGCCTCACAGTGCAAGGGACTTGGGTTTAATTCCAGCCTTGGGCAATTGTCTGTGTGGAGTTTACACATTCTCCCAGTGTCTGCATGGGTTTCCTCTGGGTTGCTCTGGTTTCCTCCCACAATCCAAAAATGTGTAGGTTCGATGGATTAGCCATGCTAAATTACCCGTAGTGCCCAGGGATGTACAGGTGAGGTGGATTAGCCAGGAGAAATGCACGGTTGTAGGGATAGGGTGGGGGTTGTGGGTCTGGTTGCGCTGCTCTTTGGAGGGTCAGTGTGGACTCAGTGGGCTGAATGGTCAGCTTACGCACTGTAGGGATTCAATGATTCTGTTGTAATACACCCCTGGCTGGTCTCTCATATTTTGCCCTCTGTAAACTTGGGATCTTCCCAAACTCTGCCGCCCATGTACTTATGTGCAAGTTCCACTTGCACATTCTCCTGTCCTCATTAACCTATACTCACTCTTGGCCAGTCAATACCTTGATTTTTAAAATTCTTATTCCTGTTTTCAAATCCCACCATGGCCTAACTAACACTGAAATTTATCCCATGCTCACAGCCCTCTGAGGTATATAGATACATCAAACAGTATAGCACAGGGATAGTAGGAACTGCAGATGCTGGAGAATCTGAGATAACAAGGTGTCGAGCTGGATGAACACAGCCAGCCAAGCAGCATCAGAGGAGCAGGAAGGGTCTGGGCCCGAAACGTCAGCCTTCTTGCTCCTCTGATGCTGCTTGGCCTGCTTTGTTCATCCAGCTCTACACCTTAGTGCAGCACAGGAACAGGTTTTTCTGCCCACCCTGTTTGGGCCAACCATGATGCAATTCTAAACTAATCCCATCTGCCTGCACATAGTCCATATCCCTCTATTCTCTGCCTGTTCATGCACCTGTCTAAGTGCCTCTTAAACTTTGCTAACATTTCTGCTTCTACCAGTTCCCTGGCATCGTGTTCCTGGCTAGGTTCATTCCCCAATACAAGGTCTAACATGGCTCCTTCTCTGGACCATCTATATATTGTTTCAAGAAATCCTCCTGAAATTACGACTCATTTGGATAGCAGTAATAGGATAGGTCAGAGTCAGCATGGATTTACGAAGGGGAAATCGTGCTTGACTAATCTTCTGGAATTTTTTGAAGATGGACAAGGGAGAGCCAGTGGATGTAGTGTACCTGGACTTTCAGAAAGCCTTTGATAAAGTCCCAGATAGGAGATTAGTGAGCAAAATTAGGGCACGTGGTATTGGGGGTAAAATACTGACTTGGATTGAAAATTGGCTGGCTGGCTGACAGGAAGCAAAGAGTAGTGATAATTGGGTCTCTTTCGGAATGGCAGGCGGTGACCAGTGGCGTACCGCAAGGTTCGATGCTGGGACCACAGCTGTTTACAATATACTCTAATGATATAGACGAAGGCATTAAAAGTAATATTAGCAAATTTGCTGATGACACAAAGCTGGGGGGCAGTGTGAAATGTGAGGAGGATGTTATGAGAACACGGTGACTTGGACAGGCTAGATGAGTGGGCGGATGCATGGCAGATGCAGTTTAATGTGGACAAATGTGAGGTTATCCACTTTGGTGGCAAGAACAAGAAGGCAGATTACAATGTAAATGGAGTCAAGTTAGCTAAAGGGGAAGTACAACGAGATTTAGGTGTTCTTGTACATCGGTCAATGAAAGCAAGCATGCAGGTACAGCAGGCAGTGAAGAAAGCTAATGGCATGCTGGCCTTCATAACAAGAGGAATTGAGTATAGGAGCAAAAAGGTCATTCTGCAGCTGTACAGGGCCCTGGTGAGACTGCACCTGGAGTATTGTGTGCAGTTTTGGTCTCCAAATTTGAGGAAGGATATTCTTGCTATTGAGGGAGTGCAGCGTAGGTTCATGAGGTTAATTCCTGGAATGGCAGGACTATCATATGTTGAAAGATTGGAGCGACTGGGCTTGTATACACTTGAGTTTAGAAGGATGAGAGGGGATCTGATTGAGATGTATAAGATTATTAAGGGATTGGACACTCTGGAGGCAGGGAGCATGTTTCCGCTGATGGGTGAGTCCAGAACCAGAGGACACAGTTTAAAAATAAGGGGTAGGCCATTTAGAACAGAGTTGAGGAAAAACTTCTTCACCCAGAGAGTGGTGGATATATGGAATGCTCTGCCCCAGAAAGCAGTGGAGGCCAAGTCTCTGGATACTTTCAAGAAAGAGATGGATAGAGCTCTTATAGATAATGGAATCAAGGGTTATGGGGATAAGGCAGGAACAGGATACTGATTGTGGATGATCAGCCATGATCATAATGAATGGTGGTGCTGGCTCGAAGGGCCGAATGGCCTACTTCTGCACCTATTGTCTATTGTCTAGATGCACCTAGAAAATCTGCCCCATCCAAGCCCCTGGCATTAGGAGTCCACAATCAATACTAGGGAAGTTAAAATCACCCACTATCTGCTTACATACCTGTCCTCTATCTCTCCCTGGCTATTAGGAGACCTGAAATGACCCTCCATACCTCTGTCTTCCTTTCTTGGTATAAGGCACTCCTTACACTCTGGCACCTGACTTTCTGCTGAGATTACTCCTTATGTCTCTCATGCTGCTTCATTACGGTCCTGTGAATCTTTGCTCTTATGTTGAAGACACAATATAAATGTAAATTTGTTGTTGGTGTTGCAGATCAGTCTTTCATTGTGGAAAGTAACCTGATTGTCAGTTCCATTTTACTACCAGGAACTGTTTATAATGAACCTGCAACACTGCTTTACAGCAGCAAGTTCAAAATTGTTATACTATTTCCACAAATAAAACTGTTTAGTTTTAAAAATAAATTTGTATCCTGTTGACTCCTATATCTTTCTTTTAATTTGGTTTGACTGTAAACTGATTTTTGATTTCCCAAATTACAAACTCAGCTAATTAGTGATCTCTGCGTAATCATAAGCAAATGTTAGAATATACATTCTTACTTTTTTAATTTAGTTATGGAGATCATGGGGGAGTTTAAATTTTACCCTAATGAATGTAGACTAATGCTGATTTTTCAGAATATACACTGCACATTTTAGGATGGCTTGATAAGCAGATAACTGATTTACTTTGAGATATCTCTGAGGAATGATAGATATTCAGTGCATTTTCAACATGATTCATTGCCTTTCCTTGACCTGAAAACACAATAGCAACGGTTAATACCATAGGTGTTGTCACAAAGGCGAGTTGTCAGGGTCACTTAAGTGGGGTGACACAGTGTAAACGTTTGAGCTACGTATCTCTACTTGTCTGAATATAGCTATCCCCTTGGTATTTATTGAGACCAGTCTGACAAAGCAAATACTAGTTCACTGAAAAAATTGTCAGAAGCATTAAATATTGTTGGATAATCTATTTGTTGTGGCTGTGAGGCTTCGGTAGTAACTACTTGTTCAAGTTATCTGTTCCTGCATGTTCCCTAAAAATTATAAGACATTTTTTAATTTAAAAAAAAATGAGAACTGCGGATGCTGTAAATCAGGAACAAAAAGAAAAGTTGCTGGAAAAGCTCAGCGGGTCTGGTAGCATCTGTGAAAGAAAAATTAGAGTTAACGTTTTGGGTCTGGTGACCCTTCCTCAGAACAGAGTGTCATCGGACACGAAACATTAATTCTGATATTTTTCTTCACAGATGTTGCCAGACCTGCTGAGTTTTTCCAGCAGCTTCTGTTTTAGTTCCAGGCATTTTGTTAATACCTTCTGTGGAATGCTCCCAAGCACTGAAATTTAAACGCTTTAGAGTGCTGAGTTCTCAGTACCTCTGAAAAAGTAGATTCATTATTTGTGACCTTCAATTAACTTCATTGACACAAAAGAGAAGTCAGATTGGATAACTTGTCTGCACACATTCGCCCCTTGGTGTATTCTTGTCCATTGCTGCTCTTAGATAAGAGCAAACTTCTGAGATTTACACTTTGCATCTCTTGCTAATTACTCATTCAATTAAAATGGTTTAATGCAAATGAGTCAATAGCAGTTTATTGTGTTATATTAGAAAACACGCTTCAATTAAATCATTACATACAGAAGGGAAATTAAAAAAAAACTTCAGAAAGGTTGTTTCATTTTGTGAGATCAGTGCTTGTTGGACTTTGGGTGACCTAAGGATTCATCTTTCTCTTTATCACTACTTTGCAGAAAAGAGTGAAGATTTAAGTTATAATAATTTCAAAAAAATATTTTTACTTTTAATTTAGGAAGTTAATTCATGTGTATTCTGGCTGGAGGCAGGTCCTTGGTTCATCCTTGGCAATTTCTTTATCAGTGATGATGTGCCCTTGAATTCCACGCTGAGGGGCAGATCCTGTGTCCACTTCAGTCAGAATAGGAAACAGAGCAATGCTTCTGGTGTTATCCTGTCCCACATGCTAGATACCTAGCCAACTGAACTGATCAGCCCCAATATAGAAAATGCAAAAATCTAATTTTATCTGGGTTTCAAATAAACTGTCTTTTACCTTTAATATCCAAGTGAAGTTTCAGAATGAAAACTGATTAAAGGAAATGATACAAGAGGATGGTAAAGAGAGAAAGCACTTGTATTTCTAGAGTGATTTAGCATTTCCTCCCATATCCCAATTGTATACCCACAAATGATCATGACAAATAGCCCTTGTATACTGTATTCTAATGTGACATAACATTTGGAATTTATTTGGTCACTTTTCTTATCATTTTAGATGTTTTAAATAAGACTTATTCTTGTGTTTGCAAACAGAGATCTTCTACCATGGATATTTGAATACGTTCTATTTTGTTCAGTGTTCCAGTCTGGTAAAGACTGCTAACCATATATGTATTGATCTCAATTAGTTATAGCGTGTTGTGTAAGTGGCTGAGAATTAAAGCAATTGAACAGTCTCTAAAGGCACTCTTACATTTCAATTGGCATCCCTGGAGAGCAGCATTCAAACAGAGACTTCCAAACTTCGTGCAGTACGATTGTCTATTCACCTCATCTGTGCAGTCACTCCAAATCAAGGCTTGTTACAAGGGCACATGTTTTCTTCCTTTCTGCATATTAGTGGTTGAGTATGTACGAGAGGGTGGGGCAGTGGGAGACTGAGTCCATTGCATCAATCCCTCAAAGTAAGAACTGTAACTGTGCCTCCTCTTGGTTAATTGAATCCTCAATAAGAGAGCAGTCAGACCTACCCAGGAAATAAACACTTCCAGTAAAGGAAAGGAAGTCAAAAAATTCTCCTGAAACATGTAATTACCTCGGACTTGAAGCTGCCTTTAGCTGCTATCGAACTGTAGTGTTTTGATATTGGAGAGGAGAGAAAGGCTGCTGCTCTGCCTGAGTTGCCTGTTCTGACCTAAAATGTTAACTCCGATTTCTCTCCACAGATGCTGCCAGACCTGCTGAACCTTTCCAGCAAATTCTGTTTCTCTGCCTGCCTGAGAGCTTCCATTATAACACAAAGTAGTGACATGACGCTCCACACAGAGAACTTCAGCTTTTGTGCGTTAGTGGCTACAACTGATTGTACCAGATCCTTTAGGGGATCACTGAGTCCATTAAAATCTGGGGTTTGTGTTAGCCTCTGGATGTTGGGTTCCTTTTTAGATTTGAGTGGCACTGTTGGTGGAATAACCAACACTTAATGGTAAGACCAGCCACCTCAAGAGAAGAGTATTTTAAAAGAACAGGTTTACATTTGGAATCAAGACTTTGTTTAAAAAGTAACCCACTGAACTCTATAGAACTCTATATCCAACTCATAGTCACAATAATAGTAATTCTTCCACTGTAGCAGCGATCTCAGTTGATGTCATCGTGAAACATTAAGTTTTATCATTACACAATGTGGACAATCAATCTCTCTCATTGTTCCTTTAGCTTATATTCACTGGCTTGTACGATGCACATACTGCAATGTTTGATTTCATAACCAAGTTGTGATTTAAATGGTATACATTGGAGTGGAGAATATATATTGTGTTGCTACTCACTGTCCACTATTACGGGAAGTTTAACTTCTGGGTGCAAGCCTTTGGAAGTCATCTTTGCACAGTTCAGTTCGGTTATTGAGAGTTGCTGCATTCTTAAGAATTTGCTTATCAGTAGAAGAACTCCAATTTCTTTCTTTCTTTCTTTTTCTGATTGTGGGCATTGTTGCAGAATTGCTGTAAACTGGCTGGTGGTTAACTGGCACCTGTGCATGATACAATTGAATTTATGTTGAAATGGTGTTTCACGGGGACCAAATCTTCCTTAAAATATATTTCCTTTCTATTTGAACTTTTGAACCAAGCTGAAAACTTTACTGTCACTTTTTTTAATAAACACTGTACTAACTTTTCTCATTTCAGTTTTGAAAATAATCTGGAATTTAAATTCACAAAGTTCAATGGTGGGATTTGAACTAACTTATTTTTGATTAATCATGCATAAGTTAATTTACGTGAACTTTAATGTTGCAGGAAACTATCAGTAAATTCAGTGCAACAAGATAGAGGGGAAGTTTAGGAAAGATATTAATTTTCAGTATAACCTTAAAAGGCTCTTGTCATATTCCTGAGCACAATTATAATCACTCTATGATCGGAGTGTCCTTGTATGTTATGATCTGCCTGTACTGTGCGCAGAACAGAACTTTTCACAGTACATGTGACAATGATAAATCAAATCAAATTGTATAATTCTTGTGTTTTTGAGCCATTAAAATTAAAACGCTCTAAGCCAGAATTGGAGAACTGTGTTTTGGTGGGTTGTAGATTTGGAGAAGATTGCAGCAAGGGAGGGCATGGCTATGAAATGATTTATAAACAAGGACCTCCATCTTTGATTCAAAGTGCTGTTTAACTGAGAGCATGGGGGTGAACAGAGTCTATTGTGAGTTAGAGGACACAGGCAGCAGAGGTTTTGGTGACCAAGTTTGCAGAGTGCAGAATGTGAAAATGCCAGACGGCGGTGTGCTAGAAAAGTCAAGTCTAGAAGCAACAAAAGCAGGAATCTGGGTTTCAGAAGCAGCTGCAGTGATGCAGGGTGGAGTCCAACTTCAATGTCAGATGGTTGCCAGAGAGAAGAACAGAATCAGTGGTCAGAGAACAAAACTTGTGGATGTGAATGAAAACAAGGGCTTCATTCCTCACACCATTTAGTTGGAGGAAATATCTGTCACCCTGTACTGCTAGTTAGCAGCCAAAAACAACCAATTAAGTGGTTTAAAAACTGAAAGAACTGCGGATGCTGTAAATCCAGAACATAAACAGAAGTTGCTGGAAAAGCTCAGCAGGTCTGGCAGCATCTCTGAAGAAAAAATCAGAGTTAACGTTCCGGGTCCAGTGACCCTTCCTCAGAACTGGAGTTGCTGAGTTGCTCAGTCCTGCTGAGCTTTTCCAGCAACTTCTGTTTTTGTTCCAAGTAAACTGGTTTCTCAGCACATGCACTTTAACCAATGAATTTTGTGTCACTGTATAGTGTTTGCCACATTGTTTTACATCTGTTTGCTTTTTGTGAGAATATAGTTATAGTTTTTCATCAACACTCATGAAATATATGTACAAATGCTGCAGATGTATTTGAATTTCCAAGATTTCACCTGTAATCTATCCTATTTCATTTAAATATCACACAAACAATAATTGAAACATACTGAAGCAAAAGGGGCAGCACAGTGGCTCAGTGGTTAGCGCTGCTGCCTCACAGTGCCAAGGATCGATTCCACCCTGGGGCGACTGTGTGGAGTTTGCACATTCTCCCTGTATCACAGGGATATGTAGATTAGGTGGGTTACAGGGGGATGGGTCTGGGTGGGATGCTCTGAGGGTCGGTGTGGACTTGTTAGGCTGAAGAGCCTGTTTCCACACTGTAGGGATTCTATATAAAGAAAATAAAATAAAAATGACATAGAAACAGTAAGGTTGAAATAAACAGTTCTTCAATATCAGATTTAGCAACTTGTGATGATCTGTGAGACAGGGGCACACAATTAGCTTGTTATTCTACTGGCAAGTCAGTACATGTTGTTATCTTATCAGGGTCACACTAATTTCTGCCTGATATTTTTGTTGGAATAGTTAATGCAAGTCTTCAACCTGCATCTATTTTTGTTCACCTCATTCCCCCAGTTATAAGGCCTATCTGCAATTTTGATTCCACAAAAATAATTGTGTAAGTTGAAATATAGCTTTGACTGTTTTCACTTAAATCAATATTTCAGTTTGTTGCAGACAATAAAATCGAACATTATCATTAGGAAATGTGAATCACCCATGACACAGACAAGATCCTGAATAATTGGTAACAGACCAGCTTGTTTCAGGAGATGGCTTCACATCCAAAACTTGCATTAATCCAGGTGTTAATTGAACATGGAACGTAGAATTGTATGGCACAGGAATGTGCCCTTCTGCCCATTGATGTTGTGCCTAACATGATGCCAAATTAAACTAATCTCTTCTGCCTGCCCTTGGTTCATATCCCTCTGTTCCTTGCATATTAATGTGCATTTTTAAAAAAAAGTTAAACACCCCTATCCTATCTGCCTCTACCACCACGTTCCAGGCACCTACTACTCTGTGTAAAACACTTGTCTCTCATATCTCCTTTGAACTGCCCTCCTCACCTTAAATGCATGCCCTCTAGCATTAGACATTTCACCTCTGGGGTGGGAGAAAGATTCTGACCATCGACCCTGTCTATGCACCTCAATTTTCTAGACTTCAATCAAGTTTCCCCTTAGCCTCTGCTGCTCTAGGGAACCCCTAGTTTTTCTAACTCCTCGAACGGAACATAAAGCAGTGCTTCCCAAACTTTTTCCCTCAGTGACCCCATTTCAAGATTTGAAAATTGTCCCCTGAAGGAAAACTGTTAGTGGTTGCATAGCCGAACAGTTGTTACAACTTGGTCAGAACTGTATGTTGGTCTTTGTAACTTCAGAACAAAATTTCAGCTTACCACCATACTCGGCTCCCTGATCTTTACTTTACGAAGCCCTAATGTAAAAAGTATTCATCTGCACTATCTTTTAAAGGTTTTAAAAAAAAAACTTGTAACAACTCTGTTTTGATGTGTTTAAGGTACTCTGCCTTTTTCAGTATTGCCTGACGTGGAACATATGGTCTGTGCAGCAAGAATGCTAAGTGATTTGTAAAACAATGTTTCCCATTACCAAGTCCCGGGGTAAAACCGCCTTTGGAGGAAAGGTGAAATCAGCGAACCTGTATCAATGAGTTTCACATGGGCAGGAAATGTTTGGTCAGTTAAGTAATGACAAAAATAAAACTTATTTCAAACACTGTGGTAGAATATGTCCAATACCATATGGGTGACCTTGAGAAAGCACAGCCTATATTTAAGCAGCAAATAAAGTAGATAATGTAAATATACTGACAAATATCTGAAACTGGAGCACTAGAAATTATACACTGGAGCAGTTGATCCTCTTTCAGGTCTGTCATTTTAAAGGCTGTATAAATTCAATCACTTCTAAGCATCCTGTATTTATTTGCGGTGATTGTAATACGTCTCCAAATTTTAATAAGGCTTCATAAAGTTACCGGAACATTCTCTGCATGGGGTGTACACAGTGAAATAGGCTTTGAAACAAACTGGGGGGAAAGTAACGGCAGATGTGGGAAAGGCAAGGTTAAAAAAAGGAGATACTGAAAATGACCAATAGGTCAGGTAGAATCTGCATGAACCAGGCAAGTTGCTGTTTTGAAGAGGGCTCCACAACATCAGGTTAAACTGTGTGTTCCACAAGTCAACAGCTGCTGACTGACCTGCTGAGCGTTCCCAGAAATTTCTGCTTTTGTTGAGTTGACGCATGTTGCGATAGAAACTGAGAGGTTTGGGACTTTTTGTTGTGGAATTCAGTTTAAATGGGTTGAATTTCTCTTATTCAGTACAGTTGCTACACTGCAGGGATAGTGGAGCTACTGCGGTGTTTGATTTATAAATTGCTTGTGTTTTGTAGAATTTGATGCTTTTCAGTAACCTGTGATGAGTGCTTCCCGTTATTGCCTTTTTTGACCTTCACTTCTTGCTTGGAAAGCTACGTAACCAATTTTGTTCGGCAAAGCATTTTTAAGGCAAACTGAT
Organism: Ginglymostoma cirratum; assembly: GCA_024137785.1. Lineage (NCBI taxonomy): Eukaryota > Metazoa > Chordata > Chondrichthyes > Orectolobiformes > Ginglymostomatidae > Ginglymostoma > Ginglymostoma cirratum. The sequence continues at coordinate 16,357,136 of JAHRHZ010000098.1, forward strand.
TTAGTCGGATGTACCTCGTGAATATTATCTATTTGGGGTACAGTTGTCCATAACTTTATTTGAATAAAACTTGCGAAATACAATAGAACGGAGATATTGCCCCTCGAATCAATTTTCTGCAATCCCTCCTGTCCTGATGTTGAAACTGCTACCTATTTAAACTAACGTTCCCAATAATTCTCATTTTCAGATTTCAGTGTAGGAATTCAGATGCAACTGTGTGCAGTCGTTGGTAGCCGCTCGTGTGCAATAAGGCGAGCACTATCACTCGATAGACTCCCTGTGGGCTGGTTAGCAAACAGCAAGAGCCAACTCGAAGTACAACTTCGGGCACCTGACAATGGCCGGCAAACCGAGGGTGATGCCACGAAATTTTGATTCGCACAATAAGACTGTGCGGCATTTCCAATGATGATGCTTGCAGACTATCTCATTACTGCTACGTACATTTATGCTTGCTAAGGTTCGTAATATTTATGCTGTTGAATGGATGTTACATAACAATAACACAGAACCTTTTTATAGCGCTTTGATCAACCCATGCAGGAGCTAATGAGGCAGCATCGATTTTTATATTATGGTGCATGCCTAATACCAAGGAGAAGAATTGTGAGAGGCAAGTAATGACTCAATTAAGGAGTACGTGAAAGAACAGTCTCCATTTCTAATGGTAATTAAATGCAGTTAAATGATCTAGCAAATGCTGCTCAATGCACTCTCCGTCTTTCACTTTTTTTTCATGTGCTCGCTTCCGGCTCTTCTCACCTTGTGCAGTATTTCCTGGGCCCACTTTTAAAGTTCCTGTTTGACCGCTTGACCACTGTTTTAAGAGGATTACTTTCCAGCTCCGTTCCCCCCACCACCGACAATTGTATTTCCAATGGTATTTTCCTGGAGCTATTCGAATACACAGTCCAGATCTCACTGCAGCCCAAGGGCATGGTGATGGCAACTGGTCTGTATGCGAGAGGTCGAAGAGGCGGGGATGGAGCCAGTAAAGGTGAGTGTAGGTGGAGGGGGTAGGGAGGAGATAGGTCAGTCCAGGGAGGACGGACAGGTCAAGGGGGCGGGATGATGTTAGTAGATAGGAGATGGGTGGGGCTTGAGGTGGGAGGATCATATTCAGCCTGGGAACCCTGCAGCCCAATGGCATCAATGTGGATTTCACAAGCTTCAAAATCTCCCCTCCCCCAACCGCATCCCAAAACCAGCCCAGCTCATCCCCACCTCCCTAACCTGTTTTTCCTCTCACCTCAAGCCACACCCCCATCTCCTATCTACTAACATCATCCCGCCCTATTGACCTGTCCATCCTCCCTGGACTGACCTATCTCCTCCCTACCCCTCCCCCCCAACCTACACTCACCTTTACTGGCTCCATCCCCGCCTCTTCGACTTGTCTGCCTCCTCTCCACCTGTCCTCTCCTCTATCCATCTTCTATCCACTTCCCCCTCTCTCCCTATTTATTTCAGAACCCTCTTCCCCTCCCCCATTTCTGATGAAGGGTCTCGGCCCGAAACGTCAAGTTTTCCTGCTCCTATGATGCTGCTTGGCCTGCTGTGTTCATCCAGCTCCACACCTTGTTATCTCGGATTCTCCAGCATCTGCAGTACCTTTTTATCCCTGGCTCAGTAGATTGACTGTTAGATCTCCTTTGCAACGTTGGCCTTTTCAGGAGAGGTGGCTGCTGGGTATAGGAAGCACTCAATGCATTCCAGCGGGGAGGTGGAATATTGGCTGACCAGAAATGGCTAAATATGAGATGCATTTTTGTAACAGTTAAGGATGTGTAGATTTTACACTTGTTTGGCTAACTGTGAGTGGTTTGGGTAGTTTTTTTTTGGAAAAGATTCTTGGTGTGAGGCCCAGGTAGATTTCATCCCATTGTTTTACGAAACACATCATCAAACACCCACTTAAGATTCTGGTGTCATTTTACCGCGTGCCATTCCCAAAACAACTTGTCGCTCCCCGGATCTCTGCTGAGGACCAGCAGTCATTGTGCAGGCACAATCTTTAAAAGCCCATTGTGCACCCAGGGAAGCACTGTTTAGAGTTGCCCTACCTGTTTGCTCCATTCATGGCAGACATGGGTAAATTGGTGCCCTGCTGGGTGGGCTTGGTGCTGAAGATTTCATTGGATAGAGTGGTACAGATACAAGACTACACCCCCCCCCCCCCCCCAAAGTCCATGACACCAGACTGTGCCAGCTGCCCAATGTTACCATCTGGTTCAGTGCAGAATCAAACATCTGGAGGAATGGTTGGCACTGTAGGAAGAAGATCATTGACTATCTCCACTATACCAGAGGAGGTGTGACTGTCTTCTCTTCGAAACTTCGCACTGTCTCTGCCACAGCACCCACCTCCCACTATGCTCTACCACTCTCACTATTGCCTCCAACATCTTCTGTCACTCGGTCTCACCCCCGACCCCACAAACCCTGCCTAACTTCTGTGCTGCCTATTCACTTGCTCAGGCCACCTCCCCACCTGCACCAAAAGTAACAGCCGTGCCATCCATCTCGCTCTCGCTCTCGCTCCAGGAGGAACACAGTCAATATGAGTAGCAGGCTGCCCAACATGTGGCTCCTCACCCCTCACGAAGAGAGTGTCTGACTGACAGTGTCCAAGCCCTGGTATTGAAGGCTGCCCTTACTGAGCTGGTGTCCCCTGACTGAAGGCTATTCCCTTCAACTTGATTCGGCTTGTCAGCAGCCATAACAATTTTCCCACCTTATATTCGTGCTCAAGGGCAAGGCGAGACAAAGATTACATTGTCTGGTAGCTCTGTCTGAGGGGGGTGGGGGGGAAGTGTACAAAGGCAAAGTTTAACAAAGCACAATGCTGTCAGCATCCAGGAAAGGTCCGGATGAGTGAATGAGTGACAGCAAGTGAAGAGCCCGTAGTCTGGTCCTGACCCTGAGCTGGGTCCCTGTCCCTGAACACACACTGTTCTTGCTGCAGCATCGCAATGAGTCACTGTTGCAGCCTGACGTGCAGCATTGAAGTGCAGAAATGTCCTGTATGTGGATGGAAGATGTGCCATGCAGTTTGTTAAAGGCTGGAACAAGTCAGATGCCAATACCTGTAGATGTGAGGGGTGGGTGGTCAGTGCCCATGGATGTACAACATTGGGGTCCTCTGAAGCAAGTGGCAAGTTGACATCACCATGTACCTGCTCTGATATCCATGCTGAGATTTCTTGACATTGAGCTTGTTTGGCGAGTTTGAGAACATAGGAAGCTGAATGCAAAGAGATAAGTTGGGCTTTAAACAAGGCATTTAGTAAGCAATAATTTCCTTTAATTGCCATCTTGCCGCTGCCTACTGAGAAACTTGCCACACTTCTCGACAAGCTGTCATGATTCAGTTGTAGTGTCCCTGCCTTTGAGCAAGGAGGCCCAGTTCAAGTCCCACCTGTTCTAGAGGTGGGTAATAACATCTGTGAGCAGGTTGACTCAAAAATATAAAAGATGGGGTGAAACACTCCTGAGGTTGAGATTGACCTCTCTGCATTTCTCATCTGATTCTGTCCAAAATCATCATCTTAGCCCACCATGGACATACCCTACAAGGTTCTGCCTTTGTTTTGCCAACTTCACTAGAATATAGATGCTCCTTGGGTCCAACGCAAGGAATTGAGACAATGCTTTTTCCATTTTAAGAAGGGAATAATAATTAAACATTGAGGAATATTGGATAACACTTTTTTAGGGCAAAAATATTAATCTAGTCAAGATTACAAGGCTCATTATTCTGCAGTTAAATGTCCAGATGGCAGCTTCCAAGAGTGTCAATCCATTTGTGTCTACAGTTGCATTTCATCAGAGCCAACATTGTTTCTTTCACAGTTTTCTCTCGTTCACTACCTACTGGGGGACTTGGGAGGATTCTGTTTAATAATTGTGGAAACACTCCTCGGGGAGCTCCCATGCACAGCAATCCCCGCCTGGATGGTTTGAATTTATATTAAAAATTTAGATTCAGCCTGAAGATATTTAAAGTATAACTTTGAGCAAATATTGTCTTAGTGCATTATCAAAACAGCACCTGTGTTGACGTGATCCCTCCAGCCCATGATAAAATTGCTCTTTCAACAATATAAAGAAATTTTTATTTGATACTCTCTCAAATTGCAATCCAGTGACATTTCAACTTGTGTTAAATTGAAATCTGCACAATTTTTTACCATGGTATTTCAGAATTATTTGATCCCATGCAATTTGATAATGTCATAAGGATGTTATAACTCTCACCGTTCCACAAAATTCATCACCTCTCGGCTAATTTCACATTTAAAATAAATTATTTCCGGCTTATATCAAGCCACTAGGGAATTGGAAACTAAAAGTGTAAACGAATCAAGGAAAAAGAAAATAAATTAAAAATATTTGATTTTTATAAAATTTTAATAATAAAATCGGTCTGATCAGTATCTGGTACACTAACTTACAACTTCGGGGAACATGTTGATTGGATGAAAATTTGTTGACCTTAAGATTCCTGAATGAAGCGATCTTAGACAGCTTAAACTGATTCCAAGTGGATGTGGCCCCATTGTCAGTACTAATAGCTGTCTTAATTCAATATTGAATTAGAGTTCTGTTGAGGCAGCTTCAAGGAACCTAATACGACTTCTGCATTTCCCAGGCTGATAAGAAATGTCTTTACCCAGGTATGTTGGAGACCATGGTGACAGGGCCCAAGAACCACTTCTTTGTGTTGTCATTAAAGTACTGCTTCAGGAAATAAGGCTCAGACAAAGACAGATTTACTGTGGATATGTACGAATCACATGAGGGTAAAGGGCTAACCATTACCCTCAGTGACTCTTTCATACTTTGACAAACAGGCACTCGGTGCTATAAGAATTTAATGACTTGACCAGATCAGGCAAGGTAAAGAGTCATCCACATCTGTCTGCCACTTAGTCACTTATTCCTCATTGTAGTGAAAATATTTGGTTCCATTCCCATCAATGTCCACAAGGTAGCACTATGTGTGCCATTTACGTGCCCATTCTACACATGGAAACATTTTTTTCAATCACATATTTACGTGCATTCAACTGCAAATGTTTCTGTTCGAATGTATTCACTTCGAGCTGTGCCCTTGTCAGTGCATCTGCCATTCTTTGTGACCCCTGCCCTCCACCTCATCAGGCAAAAATCTAATTCTCTGGTTTGAATTCTTTCTTTGTGAAGTCTGACCCATATTGAGTGGAAGAAGCCTGTGTCAGGTGGCAAGCCCTGGAGCCTTTACTGTCTTTCTTACGCCGAAGTCGTACATATCCTGCAGAGCAAGGCTGTAATAGCTGGTGAAACTAGGAGAGCATTGACTGAAGGTTTACTTCACTTTCCTTCTGTGTTTGTCGGTGAGTTATACAATGAAACCCTCATGTTACTTTCCACTCGTTCGACTGAAAATGACACGAGCACCATACCTGAGCAAACCAATCTTTTTCCTCTCTACACCTATCAAAGAAAGATGAACTAGACCTTTGTCTCTGAACATTTGTTTACTTTCATCAATCGTTCTTTCCCTCCTCTACACTATCTACCCACCTCCCCCCAACTGAGATATCCACCCAAGGTGAATTGGCAGAGTAGATGCTGGGGGAGGAAGGGTGCTGGATCAGAGGGAGGACTGTTGACCAATTGAGCAGACTTCTCCAGTACTTAGGGATCTCTGTCTCACGTCACCTGCTTCTTAAAAAAAAAAATAGCAGAGCATCAGTAGCAACGATGTGTTGGCACGAGGAACAGTATCTGGCACTCTGCAGCAGATGGTGGCTCATAAACAATTACTTTTTAGCACAGATGTTAAACATTGCTAAACAGAGACTTGAAGTAGAGGCTTTTTTAAAAAATTCATTCATGGGAAGAGGGCATCACTGGCTAGGTCAGCATTTATTGCCTCTCCCTAACTGTCCAGATGGCAGTTAAGAATCAACTACATTGCTGTCAGTCTGGAGTCACACGTAGGCCAGGCCAGGCCAGGTAAGGATGGCAGTTTCCTTCCCTAAAGGATGTCAGTAAACCACCTGGGTGTTTTTGACAATTGGCAATGGTCATTATTACACCCTTAATTCCAGATTTCTTTTAAATTTAAATTCCACTGTTTGCTGTGGTTAGATTTGAACCCAGATCCACAAACATGATCTGGGTCCTTTTGATGAATAACCCAGCAATAATACCACTAGGCTGTTGTCGCTCCTCTTAAACTCATCAAGTCTAGGAAGCAAGAGACAAACGTGGGGCACAAAAGGGAACCAATTTAAGCAGCATGAGAAGGGAGTGCTGATTGTTTGGGTCGTCACTGGTATGGAGATACAACAATGTAGTTAACTATCAATCTTAATTTTAGCACCAGGTAGGTATGCTCTGATTATTCAGGGTGTTGGTCTAGGAATGCAGCAGAGATTGTGCCTCTGTGGTCATGGAGACCGCCAATGTAAGTACATATACAGGGTCTTGTGCACCAATATATGTAGCTTCTAGTACACACAAATGCAAGCTTGACTTATAATCTTAAATAAGTTGCTGGTGCAATTATTAGCATTATTGGATTATTTAATAAATGACGACATAGCAGAATCATATTTCATGTTAAATATACAGTTTTCAGGCTCACAAACATGGGCTGGTTGAGCATTTTCAGCATGTTGCTGATCTCTGGTTAGTGTAGATATTGGCATTCTCACAGATTCACATGCTTCAAGATCAATCTTATGAACAACCTCACATAGGACCCTAGCCACCTGCTCACTGTGAAGCTTTTGAAACTGAGTTAGGGCATATCAAAACTATCCTGTACTGATCAAAACTACTTTGATCAAATCTTCACTCATCCTACTTTGCAAAGACTAACAAAAGGATCTCTGTCTGCCTTTATTGGCCCTGACCCAATTTACTTCAGATTTCCCTGAAAGGGCGCGTGTCTCAAAAAATTGAACAACAGGTGAAGTTGGCTGTCTCACGCAACTATATTGCAGTGTACCTGTGAGTGGTCTTCTCCACTAACGGGATGCTGCCATCAAGCCAAAAAGTCATTTTGCCCACCATACAAATGAGTAATATCTGAATTTCAGTGCTAGACTGATGCCAGAAAAGTAGACCACACATTCCAACAACTGGCAGACTGTATCAACCAACATGTCCTGCTGACCATTTGGAACAGGCCTATGTTATGTAGGAAAAGGGACTATCCTTGCATTGCAACTTTATGATTCTAAAACTACAAGATTGTGGATATTTCCATCCTGTGCTCCTTTCCCATGGTAGCACCTTGACCAAAACTTGAATGGGTTCAGAAAAAAATTTACAAAGATTTGGAGGGTTCGAGCTATAGGATGAGGTTGAATAGGCTGGGGTTTATTTTTCCCTGGAGCATCGGAAGCTGAGGCAACCTTAGAGGTTTATACAATCATAAGGGGCATGGATAGGGTGAATAGAAGAGGTCTTTTCCCTAGGGTGGGGCGTGTCCAAAACTAGAAGATGCAGGTTTAAGGTGAGATGGGATTGATTTTAAAGGGATGTAAGGGGCAGCTTCTTTACACAGGGTGGTGTGTGTATGGAATGAGCTGCCAGAGGAAGCGGTGGAGGCTGGTACAATTACAACATTTAAAAGGCATCTGGATCAGTATATGAATACGAAGGGTTTAGAGAGATATGGGCCAAATTCTGGGAAATGGGACTAGATTTATTTAGGATATCTGGTCATCCAATTGATGAGTTGGACTGAAGGGTCTGTTTCCATGCTGTACATCTCTGTGACAATATGACTAGCCAGAGTCTGTGCCCCTATTCTGAGAATTGAGATTGACTGTTAACTGTTCTTGTCATATCTCCATACTGGTAATGGCTCAACCGATCAGCACCCTCTCCTCATGCTGGATAAATTTTCCCTTTTGTCAGGTCTGTTTCTTGCATCCTAGCTCTGAGTGCAAGATGGTAAGCTTTGACCTCTTGTCTCCTTTTATTCATGTTTTCACTGGTTCGTTGGAAGACCAATGTCCAGTTGCTGCTGTAGTTTGTTGAATGGTTTCATGGATAGTGTCCATGCTGGGGCTTTGTAGCACGAGGAATGACTGCAGGAGACTTTGAATAACGTGTTCAGTCTGCATTCATGGTGTGGATAGCAGCTTGGATGGGATCTGTAATTCTAGGGGCTTTCACTATTAACTTCCCTCAGTAGTTCTTCTGTTGTGCAAAGTTGGAGAGAAATGGTGGAGAAAGAAATTTCCCACTCCACAGTAAGAAGCAGAAAACGTATGGTAATATTTTTGGCAGTAAAAATAAATTCCAGCAAGAGTAGGGAAGGATTTTGTAAAACTCTGAAACATCTATGCTTTGTGCTTAAAGCCTCTCCTCTTGAAAGTGGCTGGACACTGATACTCCAGCAACATCGAACTCGCTTTGAAAATTCACCTCCTAGTTTTTCATTGTGCTTTTGGAAACAATTTTGGAAGACTGAGCCTTTGGTGCTTCTTCAGCAATGTTTGAGCTGAATCACAGTCTGGGAGATTGAGCCCTAAGGCATATGGGGCTGATAATTATTGCTACCCAACGACCAAGAATGTGGAGTAACTCAGTGATGCTTCAATCCTTGGGACTAATTTAATATCACTAAACCCTGACAAACAAATGAAATTTAATATTTCTCCAGGTTTTACAAAAATGAAGCTCCAGCAAACTCAGAAATTGTTTTTCTTGTTTTTCTTTTTCTTTAAAGATTGAGTTTTTATTGTGAACACTATTCTAGCAATCCTGCACTTTCCTGTCTTAATGTTTGACCTTTGTTGGTCACCATCTGCGTTCATTTTATTTCAACTTGAGTGACAGTTAAATTGTTACGATTGCTGAGACCTGGCTGCCAGGAAATATTTTTGGATAAAAGCAATATACAGAGGATGCTGAAAATTGTCAACAAAAACAAAACAAAAATGCTCAAAATACACAATAGGCCTGGCACAGTGTCGAGAGAGAGCAAGAGAAGAAAGGAATGATCCAGGTCAGAAGATTTGATGAAAGGCTGTTGGTGAAATGTTATCCTTTTTCCAGGTCATTGAGATGAAATTTAATTTCTACATGACAGAGGGGAAGTGGCTGTGTTTGGCAGTGAATCATGGACTCCCTGCAGTGTGGAAGCAGGCCATTCAGCCCATCAAGTCCACACCAACCCTCTGAAAAGCATCCTACCCTATCCCTGTAACACTATTTCCCATGGCCGATCCAACAAGCCTGGACATTATGGGCAATTAAGCATAGTCAGTCCACCTAACCTGCATATCTTTTGATTGTGGAGAGAAACCCACGCAGACACAGGGAGAATGTGCAAACTCCACACAGACAGTCACCTGAAGCTGGAATTGAACCCAGGTGCCTGGCACTGTGAGGCAGCAGTGCTAACCACTATGCCACCCCAATGGGAAGACTATATGAAGGTGAGGGAGAAGCATGTGGCCCCCATATGAGGTGTCTGCAACCATTTTGGTTTCTGATCTCGTTTCCAGACACTGACAAACTACTGGCACTAGATATGAAATCCATTGTATTTCACTCAGACAGAAGGCACCTTCCTTAGAGGACATGGTATTGGTTATATGGTAATTGAATTCTAGGTTGTGGTTGGGTCCTTCTCTGAAGCATGTAAGGAAATTTACCTTTCAGTAAACACCCAGGAAACTAAAGTATTCTTCCGATCAGATCCAAGAGCACGACATCTCCCCACACTACTGCACCATTCGCACAACACCGCCACCATCCCCCACGATCCTCAGCAGTATCCTGGAAAATATAAGCCATTTCCCATAATTTTAGAGCCTCCTCTCAGTGAAGTGAGATATGAATAACAAAGTTCGCCAATGCCTCCAATGTGCTAAGCTCAGCTTGGTTGACTGAGTAAAGAGACGACTTTTGTTTCAGGCTTGAGATCTCATGTTTTAACAAGCAGCAGTGATCCCTATGTTCCTGTATGCTTTGGATAACATAGAGTAAGCACCTGAAAACACTGGATTAGAGCAAGAGGTGTCTTCACGAATGGCTCCAAATGTGGTGTAAGGAAAGGCAGTCTAATAGTAGTGCCTTCTCCCTAGTCAACATGCCAATGTCCAGGCTCTGGCCACTCAAACTCAGCTCTGTGGGGCAGAACCAGTTGCTCATATGCCTGAAACCAGACCCCTGAAGCAACAGGTTGACTCAGAACTCGGTCACTGCAGGAGACCTCTAGGGGAACAATGGGAATGTCAACAAAGCACCCCTGAAGACCTCAAATATTCCCATTAAGTTCTGGAAGCCCCTGGCTTGTGACCAACAAAATTGTTGTGTGTTTGCTCAGAAAGACACTGAATACGTCAAGATATTTTATAAAAAACAGAAGCAAAGTTGAGATAGCATAGAGAGCACACAAACCTCCAAACACCTCAACTATCTGAGCCTTTAAGTACCACATGCTCCATATGTTGCGGAGTCATGTGTTGGCAGCCATCTTTAACGTGGACTATCTAAGAAGAAGAACTGGGTGTTTAACTGTATTCAGGAAGTAGGTAATTGCCTGGGGATACTTCTATTTATGAGAGCAGACTGAGACTCTGGGCATAGGAGTTTGGAGGTACATCTGTGTAAGGTGTAAACAAAAGCTAATAAATGTATTTAGGTTTATGCTTCACTGCTTGGCTATTTAGAATAGGAGACTGGCTGGAGTTCGCAAATCTTGATGCCTCCAATTGCCTCACCACTACACTTGCAATGTTGGTAGACCAGCATATCACAGGGTTACATCCCACCTCTAACTATCCTCACACCAGAAAATCTCTCCCTTTTCATATTACCCAGACGGTAATTCAAAATCCATTTTAGCAATCACCAGGTACACAAATGTGAGCTATCCACAAACCTTAGTATATACTTCTTAAATTAGATAATTCAATATTCTTCACAGTGCATCATTATGAATTATTACAAAGCTGCAAGTGAAACTAATCCAGAATGATGAGAGGACATAATGAAATATCTCATTGTTAGCCCAACATCCTCTACTTAGGTAACAAGTTTAAAATTTCTTTATAAGTTTACACACTCTAATCATACATAAGTCCACTTGAAAAATCTCTTTACAGTTCTAGACCACACATTTTGGGAAAAAGTGTCTTAAGCTATTGATCACCTCCACCTAAGGAGCCAGAAAGGGTAAATGCAAAGCACTGCAGGGTTAATAGACTGGATTCTTCATTGCGCTTTTACCTGCAGCCATCAAACATAAATCACCCTGCTGTCACTTACATGCATACTGCACTGTTTTGTTAATTTGCTACTAAGCAAGTTCAGATTCCATTAATAACTTGCAAAGAAAAAGAAAGTCTGGTTTTATCACTGGAATCATTGCATAATGAAGGGAATGCAATCCCATTTAAGAAAGAGCAGCTCACTCAGCAAGGGCTGAGCTTCAATTGGGCAGCTTTATTTCATGAAATTCATCATCACAGCTATTACAGAAATTAGTAATGATAACTGAAGTACGACGTGGTGTCAATTAGGCTTTGAATGTGGAAAATATGAATTGGACTGATAAGGAAACAAGAAAAAAGACTTTGGACAACATGCAAGCATTGGCTCAGAATCTAAGAGTAGCATTCAACATCCAGCTTGTATTTAATAGTTCAAACACTCATCGCTTTATGCCCTTACATATAATACAGTGAAATGTAGTCTTTATAGCAAAGGAACCAGTCACTGCCACTGCTGTCTAGAGCGTTGAGGAGTTCTTATCAGCTGCTGGTTGCAATGTTTTGTGTAGGCGACTAGCAGTTGCAAATCATGGTTGTAGCTCAAGAGCCCTACTTCACTGATGCCTAATGCCTGCCTGGTACAACTTGCTAGAAGGCTTGCAAAAGAGTAAGAAACCCTGTTTCCAATATCATGCTGATATATTAAAAAAAACAAACACACAGGTGATAGGTCACCAAAATTAAGTAAAGAACGGATAAAGGGAGAGCCACAGATATTCCACCCATTTTTACACAGGCATTGAGCAGTAGCCCTTGAAGGGGACCACTATGTATTATCATATTTGCAGTGATGTCCCTTTTAAGAGCTCAACATACAAATGAGACAAGTACCTGGATGTTACCACATGACTACCAACTCAGAGTTGGCTCCTGACAGACATAGCTGGAACATTACCCATGAAGATTTAGATGGAATAAAAATTGCTCTACCTCTCAGGTAATTATACAACCACATGCTCATCACTCTCACTGACTCCCATCCCACTCTCCCCATCGACACCGAATCCTTCCCCAGCACTTGGTCACCGCAGTTTCCCCCATCAACACACAACCACCCTCAACCCACCTACACCAATCCCCTTCCTCCCAGGAAGCCTGAATTCCCACAGAACTCGGAAATCTGACCCCCTAAACCCGTTTCAATACGCCACCCTTCAACCCTGACCAACTCTATACCTTCAGCCATCCGTTCCCCTACCTACTTGCTATTCTCTTTGTTTTTCCAATTAATTCAGTACCACCCCCACTCCTTCACTTAACTGGCGTCCTTCCCCCTAACGCATCTGCCTGTCACACTACCCTCTCTCCTACCTGGCACCCCATACAATCACGTACTGGTTCCTTCACTTCTTGCCCACCTGCTGCTTTACTCCTTCAGCCACTTAACTTACACACCTAACTTCTCTCAGTAGCTGTTGAGGAGACTTTGGGACCTTCAAACAGTGTTTACTGACTGAACACAGCAGCTGTTGCTGTAACAAGTGTGCTTGACTTCCGTGAAGTTTCCCTCCTGTGCTGCCCATGTAGTTTGTTGGACTGTGTCCATTGGAATGGATCTGGCAATTGAATGTCGAGCCTGAAAAATCACAAGAAGTTAAGAAGATAACTTTTCGTCTGATCTGAGGTGGAAATCAGATTCCGGCACAAAGCGGGATATTTGGGCCAAAACATTTCCACCGAAAAGCTGGGGGACTGTTTTTAAAAATTCCGGGCGCAATGATTTGTTGACATTGTACTCTGGGATCTGGCTGCTGAATCAGAACTCTGATCTGACTGCTGTATCAAATCGACAGGTACCATATTCCCATTTCATCCTTGAACATGTTGAGATAAATTTGAAATACATAGTCACATGTGTATGTGGGTGTTGGAGGAGGTGAGGCCTGAGACATCGTTTGAAATGAATCATACATAATTACCCAACATGCGGAGAAATGACCTCCGTGGATGAGATCCTGGGTCTGAAATTCATCTCTGAGAGCTGATCAACTTACTGTGATATATCCTTTTTGTTTTACCCTTCCATTGACATCAATAGCAGGTAGCTGTTTTCCAACCCACCCTTCAGTGTCTCTGGCTTTTGGCTAAGGCATAAAGGACAGAACCTGTAGCTCCAGCTATCTGTAAGATGATCATTCATCAGAACACAGCTGAGGCTTCACTGCAGGGTCAATCACACAATCATCCCTCAGGACTGTAGTGAAGCTGCTGATTAAGTTGTATGTCATAGACTGAGGATTTGGTCATGGAAGCAACAGATTATCACATGTAGTGCTCTCTGACCCCCATCCATTCAATATAACCTCTTGTTGATAGTCAAATAGTCCCCTTGACCTGACATTCTAAGAAAAGATACCTACCTTTTCCTTTCAAAACTCCTTGAAGCTTTTGTGAAAAGCTGTTTCGACTAATCTGTTTTGTCTCTTTTCTCAATTTACATTAGGTACGGATGGGAGAAAGTTCCCATCCCATTTTTTCCTTGTGAAATTATCATTACAAGGGATGAAAGTCGCTTTTTTAACAAGCCAGAGAAACCAATAATGTTTGTGAAGTTACAATAATAGAGGAGGACAAGACCTGAGGAAATTCATTCACCATTCTTATCTCGCAATTGCAATCCTCATGTCAGCATTGTTCAAGGTCTCAATGTACTTTGATCAGTGCTGCCCACAGCTATTGCTGTATGAGCTAATTAATTTGAGACAAATGTTATTTTTTTGTTTAAAACGTGTTTCTGCACCTTTCTGTGTGCAGCTGTTGTTTTAGGTGTGTGTGAAAATCACTCATTGCATTTGGTTTTGGCAGCAATTTGTGTTTTCATCGGGCAGAATTGAGACTTGTTTGTTCTTGATCTTTTGTTATTTCTTGCGCCTGAGGAAAGAGCAGAAATTGTGATTCCAATACCTCATTAATTATACAAATAAAACTGTGCTTCTGAGTGTGACCTTCAAACACTGGATTAACTCTCTTATTTCCACTTCATATTCTCAGTAGATATCAGCAACCCTGCCTTGTTTGAGCTAGGTCAGTATCTTTAGCCAGTCAATACTGATCCTGTGGACTCCAGAATTTCCCAGATTCAAACCACATTGTGTGTTAAATGAAGCTGCCTCAGCCAGACCATTGTTGGAAGTGATGCTACTGGATTCCAGTTTTCTTGGGTTAGAGATAGAAAATATCTTTTCAGATATTGATGGACCTGGACTGCATTCCCACACTTTCACTTCACATTTCTGAGTTCAGATGTTGAACTGCTTGTAGAATTTTGTGAAAGACTTTCACGATTGACTAGCATCGCAGGGGATGTAATTGCTGAATTACCCAGCAAAGTTTTATATTTACTGCGATTGGTGTTACTATAGGAAGATACAACTTGTGTGAGCAATTGACAAAAGCTAGCTGCTTGGTTATTGTGGCTTGTGTGGTGTGAACCATAGCTCAGTGAGTAGCTGGGTTCCAAAGTTCAGAGTTCAAGCCCTACTCTGGGGCTTGAGCATGAATATCCAGGCTGATAGTGCAGTATCAGTGGAACATTACACCCTCAGGAGTCCTACCCTTTGGAATAGACCTTAAACGACACTCCCCATCTGTCTGCTCAGGCTGATGTACAAGATTCCGTGATACTATTTCAAAGTAGTAGTGAGAGAGTTGTCCAGGCCAGTTGTTTCTCTCTGTCAATTGAAGGCTGCAATGTGACCTGTTCTGAATTCTGCTCAACAATAAGCATGGGTGGCTTGGTTGTTCAAACTCAAAGGGACCCAGATTGATTTCCTGGAGAAAACACGCAAGATACTTACAGTTCTGAATAATTGCAAGGGCATCTGAAATGACTATTATTCGCCAAGTCACCAGGAGATGTCAGGGATCTAAGATTTCATAACTACTTTAAAACTGACTATTTATGGAGTTGGAGTCCCAAAGATAGCTAAATAGCATTTCTACCTGGATGCAAGGCCCACGTCTTTCAAGTAACCTAGGAGAGGTGATGTGTCTTTAGCAAGACCTAGTATCAGTTCAGAGGGTTCTTATTAAGATATTCTTGAAATTTTCAGACAGAGTCAATCAACAAGAATGTGTGAAATAAAAAGTGAGATGTCAGAATGATAGAAGCGGTTTGTCCTGCACCTTAAGCAGAAAAATGCTGGCCCTAATGGTCACCTGATAATGTACATTTTGTAGTTTGGCCTCAGATGAAAGAGTCGGAATTGGTGAGGATTTGAATAAGATTGGAATCTTCATGTAGCTTGGATCACTGTGAAAATCAGTTTAGAAACTGAGTTATCTGGCTGGAAAGGGAAGCAACCCATCAGGACCTGAACAGCTTTCAACTAGTTCCTGGAGAGTGAAATGTCCACTTAAGGGATAAAGTGAAGTATATATGAAGCTTTTTAAAATTTAAATGATGCTTTTTTCTGTGATATTGCTTTTTAGTATGTTACAGTAAAAGTCCTAACTTGAAACCTTGCCATATGATCTTTTCAGTAACCACTGAAATCAAATATCTTTTTAAATGTTACCAGTCTTTACAAGGATCATGAGGTATATTGTGAATTGCCGTTTCTGGGAGTACAATTAAGCAATTGCATGAGTGTTGTACGCTTGTATGGGCTCTGAAAGAAAATAGTAAAACCTCAGGGGTGTTGATGTCGCCTCATGTAATAGAAAGGAAGATGGAGATCCTCTTGTAACACAATGACTGTTGCACTATTCAATGCAGCAAGGAAACTTCAGTTTGCTTATGTATTCTATGATTTACAAGAGATCGGTACTTAGTTTGCCAAAGATAAGGTTACACATGGAATTTTTTTTCGGAATTGACAGTCTCTTCAACATTGTCTTTGGGAGCAATATGGTGTTGAGTGAGGGGAATGTGATGGAGGTATTATTTTGAAAGAAAGTATAATTGCAAGTATAATGGTTTAAAAGAGCATATTAGCAATGGGACTGCTGTGCTGTGAGATCTGACTTGTTACTTAGTGAAGAATCATTAAGGCTTTTTGTAAGTCTCTGCTTAGTCAATGTAGTCAAGAGACAAGATAAAGCGGTGCGAGAGCTTGAAGCAATATGCCTGAGTTAAGATTTTATCCTTGCTTGTGGGTTATATCCAACACATTCCTAGTTCTTACTTTTCCCTCTGGAAAAATTTCTTTTTGAATAAATTGTAATCTCAAAGTTGTTTGTGTTTCCAGTATAATGCAAATATTTACAGCTGATGGACAGGCCATTTGGTCCATCAGTCTATAATGTGATGGTGCCCCACACTGGCTGACATTCAGGCTGTTCTCCTGAGCCCAATCGATAGTTTGCTTTATTTTTTGCAGAAACAATCATTGATGGCCAACGGGACAATCATCTCTCTTCCTGGAAATAGATATCAACGTTTATGTTGTAAAGAATATGCCAGTGTTTATGCCTGCTGTTACAAGTGATAGGAGTACTCTATATTGTAGTTTCCTATTCCATGCCTTTAGCAGTTTCTGTCTTGTGGTTTATTCTGTCATTCTGGCTTAAGATCACAGCTCAGAGGAAATTCCAGCTCTAGCCTGAAGAAAATGAATAGAGAACATTAAAATGTGATAGGAATACATCCAGGGTTTTAGGTCAGCGTTCAACATTTTTGGTTGCTGCTCATCACAGTGAAGAACCTTAAGGCAAAGGGTAGAGGTATACCAACAGAATGAATAGCTTGAGGGTGACAGGGAATACTTTTTCACAGACATTTCACAATCACAATCCAAAATGCTGGGAAAGAGACTAATTTTGTGACAACTGCAGTGTAATGGAAGTCATAATTAATTCTGCCAGGGCTGGGTTAAAAGAAATGATGCTTTTGGAGAACCTCATTCCACTGCAGATTGCAGACTTTAAGTAGAGGTTTTAAAAATAATTCCAAGTATGTTAATCTAATTAGATGAACCAAGTCGCTCCATTCTCTGTGTTACAGTTGACCAGATTACGGGTACTTCACATGCACTTCAAACTGGAGGAAAGTTTTCAGCAAGCAACTAATTAAAATGAGTCTGCGCCTTTTTGTTTTGACATGTAGTCCGGGATAAGTTGCTACACTTTTTATAGTGTGAGCAATCCTATGGTGATTCCATTATGATGTTTTTTTTTTAATAGGGGTTTTGAAAAATATGGATTCCTGAAAGCACTTAAAGGTTTCCACATATTGCAAGTGAAGCCTTAATGCAGTTTGATTTGTTTATCTAAAGATTTTATTCACCTTAGTTTGGAATAGTGAATTAAAAGAATACTGCACACTGGTAGGTGGGAACTGGATTACCATAATGATATCATGCTGCCAGCTGCTAAGTCTATGGTTGTAGCTGCCCATTATTTTCCATCACACAGTTGATCAGGAACCTCTCCTGCTTTTACCACGTGCCATTGATGTTTGTTGGAAGAATTTGCAGATTAATTGTCTGGCCACATAATGAACACACGTCTTCAGCTGGAGTGAGCCTCGAAGCTGGTGCTTGGTTCAGAGGCAGGGATGCTATCCACTAAGCCATGGGACGGTGCAATTTTTTTTACATCTCAAATAGTGGAAACTTTTATGTACACCTAAGGGAATGTACAGGTCGTCTGTTTAGTAGCTTATGTGAAACACAGCACCTTCAGCACTGAGAGGCAAGGAAGCTACAACTGGCTCATGACTAACATCTCAGAGTGTGTTGGCAAGGCTGCTCACCCACGGTTAGATCCTCTCTTTATCTGATAGACACATTTCCATTAGGCATCACTGGACAGTGATCAGGCTAAGCCATCTGAAGACTGGGGACAGCATAGTGGCTCAGTGGTTAGCACTGCTGCCTGACAGTGCCAGGGACCCGCGTTCGATTCCACCCTTGGGCGACTGTCTGTGTGGAGTTCGCACATTCTCCCTGTGTCTGTGTGGGTTTCCTCCAGTTTCCTCCCACAGTCCAAAGATGTGCAGGCTAGGTGGATTGGCCATGCTAAATTGCCCATAGTGTTCTGGGATGTGTAGATTAGGTGGGTTATAGGGGGATGGGTCTGGGTGGGATGCTCAGAGTCGGTGTGGACGTGTTGGGCCCAAGGGGCCTGTTTCCACACTGTAGGGATTCTATGATTCTACGAACAGTCATATCAGACTTGAAACATTAACTCCATTTCTCTTTCCACAGATGCTGCTAAATCTGCTGAGTTTCTCCAGCACTTTCTGTTTTGATTTAGTAATCCTAACTGAGTTTCCTAACCCACCAGAACTCAGAGTAAAATGAGATCCACTAGTTAACGTATTCCACATTTTTGAAACAATGGCACCGTCCACACTTGTGTCAATGTAAGCTGTTATTCATCATAAAGGTGTTACGCTGACCCTTTTATATCTTGTTTTTAAAGTTCAGAACTTTGTAAAACTTGCATCAAACCCACCCAAGTGGACATTGTAAATAACTGAATGTGCATATTTACAATGATTTGTCCAACAATACAATTAGGTTTTATGTCACTGGCATCAGAATGTTTTTGTACACAACCACAGCAGATCCAACCTCGAACGTGGTTTCTCATGTGGCAGATCTTTTCCAGATTCTTCCCATTTTGAGCATTGATCTCCACCTCATGCAATCAAGTTTCAGGAATTTCTTTCCCTGAAAAATAAATTTGCAGCAATAAAGCTGCTATTCATGTATCCACATAGGAACGGAACCAGCCCAGATACGAAATTAAATTCTTATTTTCGTTCCTTGTGTTTAAAAGCTTTGCAAAAGTGAATGTCGGCCCGTTGCAGAAATCTTCCTCTTTCATAAACACGTCATTATAATAGATAGAAATATGGGGAGAATGTGCAAATATTCAAAGCCACTCACATACCCCAAATTAATTAAGATGTTCCAAACCCAAAAAAATGGACTTGTATCTAATTGTTTCTTTATGCTCCCAAACATTGAGCACCGAGCTGGCAACATATGGTTTGCTTTACCTCATTTTTTAATATGGATCATAGTCTAAGAAGGGTCGGTTTGGGAATCCAGTGAGCTGAGCTGTCAGTAATTATGGTTAATCTATACTACTTGTGCACAGTGGATGGTGGTACTGCATGGGAGCCCACTCAACGTGCTATGGGAACACTTTTGTTTGGAATGAGCAATTTGTGTTAAATGCATTTGGATTTGTTGCTAAGAGCCACTCATTCAGTAGTGCTTTTTGAATATGAAGAGTTTTTTTTGGCAATTTATTGCTAGTAATTTTTACAGCCCTTGAACATTTATTGAAAACATATGATCATTCATTCAGACTTTGGATCACAGTGTACCATTTAATATTGCATAAGTGTACATAAGTGACGTACTTCATTTGCCAGATTTCTGTCCTTTTTCATTGTTTTTGTATCGTCATCACTTCCCAATGACTATTAGCATTCTGCCTGTTAGAAGTTCTACTTTTTTGCATGCGTGTCACAATTTCAAAATGTCTCAAACTGAAATTCATAATTAGTAAGCAGCAATTATTTTCTTCATTCTGACAAAGTACAGAGTGAGTCTAGTGTTAGAGTTTCTTTGATGCGGAAAAGTGCTGTTTCCAGCTGTGAGAAGAAAGCTGACTTTACGGTCCAGGTTTCAAGGAGTGAGTTGTGAAACTCCTTCAGAACAGCTTATCCTAGCAGAAGCTGTGAAGAGGAGGTGCGTGGAAAGAACAATGAGCAGGAGATTTCCTGACAGCAAGGGAGACAATCTGGATCAACCTGTTGCTAAGTACCAACTTTAGCTTTAATAGAGAAGACCACTGTAGTGATTGTAACGAGGTAAGGCAAGTGGACCTCATAGAATATGTGTTCCATGATTGGGGTTATTAATCTGGTCCAATCAGGGAGCCCTGGCTGACAGATATAAACAGGAGTGACAAAGGTCCTGTTCACTCTGAGATCTGAAGGATCTGGATGCTGTGTCAAGGACTCTCCATGCCTAAATAAAGGGTGACTTGGTGACGGGATACTGGCTTCTGTGGAGTTATTTCAACCACATGTTTAGAAAAATGTTAGTGCAAATGTTGATCAAACATGGAACTCATAGGAAAAGAGTGTTAGAGGATGGAGGACTGGACAATTCCAGGCCTTTTCATGACTGTTATGGGCAGTACATTTTTCTAATCTTGGCATCTATCTTTGATATAAGTCATATATGAGTGTATACAATATATATATAATGTATATACGTACGTGTAATATCTTTCAAAGCTTTGTTTATTAATCTATTTGGTTCCATATGCACAACTTAATTTCTTTTATGTTAGTGTAAGTCACGGTTACTGCAAACAAAGGGACTTTGATCAAGTCCGCTTGTCAAGCGGCCCTGCAAATAATATGTTTTTCATTTGCTGATAAACCGTGAGGAGATCTGTCACAATGGTGAAAGAATTCAATCGCCACTCTAATATTAGGGCAAACTTGGATCTTATCATGACATAATTCCCCTCATTGTCCTTTCTCTGTCTTAATATCCCAAGATCAAAATCTTTTCTCTTATTAAACCCATTCCTGGTCCCATGAGAATACGGAAGTTTCTGCTCCTATGACAGTTCAATGTGTTCATCCAATGATTAGCTGAATCATACGCATTGGAATTTGATTGCTTTTCAGTTAGGGAAGGGAGAATTACTCCTGAGCCCTGCTGGAATTGGAGATGAAACAAGGATAGAGTTTTGGATTAGTAATGATGTCCATCCTGTGAAATAATGCTAACTCACCGACAACGCTGAGGGAAATTTGGCTGAAGTATTGAAAAGAAATTCGTGTTTGTAAATACTTCCTCTCAAGGAGCCAGTGCTTATCACAGGCAGCACAGTTTGAATTGCCTGACCAAGACAGAATTGAAAGGTGTGTATTGAGGGAATGGTTTAACTTAGAAACACTCTGTGTAGTTGGTGAGTAAAAAATACACTGAGACCACGAATGGCTTGTCAGACAGCTGTGCTGCTTGTGAAGATCATATATAATAAAGGTAATCGCTGTAACAGAGCTGGGAGTTGGGGGTCAGGGAGCCTAGCCCTCTACTTAGACATCAGAGCCTGTGAAAGCTACAAGGTAATCCTCTTGTCTATATCCAAAAGCTGAAGTTGACCAACACTGCAGCCAGAATTATATCCTGAAATAAAAGGTAGCTTTATTGCAGCATTTAGGGGGGTTTCCTTGTTCTCAGGAGTCCTGTGGGAGAGACAATAATGCGAGTATTAACTCACAAGCTTGTTGAGAGGATTTCACGGCCACCGACAATGCTAAGGATTAACAGAAGAATGAAACTGGATGGCACTGCAGTGCAGTGAAGGGAGATTTGTCTGCATTGCAAACTTGGGTGATAACTGCCTGGTGAGCAATTCAGTGACATGAATGCATTTTATTACTGCTAAACAATAAAGCTAAGCTTAGTCAAATTTTCTCCTCATTGATATAGAAAAAGAATAAAAGAATGAAATGGAATCAAAGAACACAATCACTTGAAAGACTGCATGCGTTTAAAAAAAACTCTTCGCTTGACCCATGTCCCCAAGTTTTATACTTTATGTTCTCCTCTTCTTAACAAAAAGGCCAGTTATTTTTTTTTCTGGATTCTACAACATGGGTCTCAGTCTGCTTTGCAAAGTAAACGCAATCATTCTCCGATAGCCTGTCTGAGAGTCCAGACAAGTCTATTGAAACAATTGGCTTTGAAAATGCAGAAGGTGTGGCTGTAACATATGTGATTTTCCACAACTTGTTTCCTACTTTCCAGGTTTGCATCTGAGGGAACTAGACTCAAAATAAGGTGTAGAATCAGAACAAACCAATTCAGTTTAAAACAAGAGTCATTTCATATTTACAAAAATTAAACACTTTAATTTCCTTAAAAGAACCAATAGATTTACATGGGTGAACAATAAATTGACTAGTATTTGTGATAGAAAGGAATGAACTAAAATTTTCTCATCTCTCACCTCTTCACTCAGACTGGGTTGGATAGATGCTGACTGCTCTCCAGTAACTCACCTAAGTGGGCATTCCTCATAAAAGAGCTTTGATAGAAAGTCTCAATGATCACACTATGGAGAGAGTGCAGCAGACCCTATTCAAGTGGATCCTGTTTCCAACCAAGATTCACATATGTACACTTAAAAAGAAAAATAGACTTGTATTTGTTTAGCACCGTTCCTGACTTCAGGACATTCCATGCCACATTATAGCCAAGTAACTTCATTGTTCACCGAACAATATTCAGGACAGTTGAGGAGGGGTACTCTCCCCTCCTAAATTCTGGAAGGACGAAAGCCACTGGTGCCCCGGCTGAGATCTCATCTCAGCAGAGAATAGTGACTGAATTTGGAAGCTTGTTGGTCTGTGTGGTTCAGTAACTCACTTGGCGTATATATTTCTCTCTCTCAGCTTCCTGAGGGGCCTGAATTCTCAATGCACAAATAGGCACTGAACTGTTCATCATTTTGTATTTTAAAAGTGTGTATGTATTGTGACAGTTCAATGATGCCTGCTATTCATCTACTGGTTTACAAAATAGTCTTTTGATTTCAACTACCATCAGTGGTGTGTGCACTTTATGGACATTGCACAATTCAGCTGATGTTTTTTTTAACCCCCAGTGAATACTGTCAGAATTAAGTTTCAGCCAATGGCACCAATTGCAGGTTATATTCAGAATCAATAGGGATAGACAATCATGGTGAACTACTTTTTGTTCTTTGAGCTCAGTGAATTCCTACAGTATGGAAGTAGGCCATTCAGCCCATCAAGTCCACACAGATCCTCCAAAGAACATTCCATCCCACCCCATCCCTGTAACCTCATGTTACCCATGGCCAATCCACAGAACCTGCTCATCTTTGGACTATGGGTGCTCTGGTTTCCTCCCATCGGAAACCCACGCAGACACAGGGAGAATGTGCAAACTCCACAATGCAGTCATCCAAGGGTGGAATCAAACCTGGGTCCCTGCCACTGTAAGGCAGCAGTGCTATCCACTGAGCCACCGTGCCACCCTCATGTCAGGCAGGTCAAGGGTACAGTAACACATGGTTATCTTGTTTGATTAGAAACTTGGACAATCTATCTGGAGATGTGAGGTCAAATCCCAGCTGGTACTGGGGAATTTAAGTTCCCTTGATGAAAACAATATCTGAAACAAAAGCACTAGTATTGATAATGATGGTTGTGGAACTGCCTAGTCTCCATTAAAATATTACTTATGTCCATATCTTGTCTAGCTTGTATGTGACCACTGTCCATTGGTAGATTCAAAATTGGCCTCTGAAATGACCTAACAAGCCACTGCTTTATATTCAGGATGATGCCTCACTTTCATTTTCTATGGAGCATTTAGGGATTGACAACAAATGTTGGCTTTGCCAATGATGACCAAATTCAATGAATGGATTTTTAAAAAAATCATTCACTCGCCATTCCTCTCGCTGTAACCACTGAATTTTGTCAGGTGAGAAAGTCTGAAAAATGTTATGGCGAATAGAATATCACTAGCAAATAATAGAAACAACTATTGAACACTGGTTAGTTCAACTAGACGAGCAGTGGATGGGCATAAATAAAGTTGATGAGGAGATTCTTATGCATTGATGTGTAGCTGGGAATTAACACAATGAACAAAACGTGACAAGACTAGTAGGCAGGAAATCTGCAGGGGATGGCCCTGCCTTGGGGAATTGTTCTCCAGTCTTCCATCCATATGAGAAAATCATCAAAATGTGACAATTTTGGACTGGGATTTCTGAACAAGGCAAATTGCAAATGTCGACCCAGGAGGTACAGAATGTTGGGTAACATCCTGCCCTGTCAAATAAAATATGTTGTCCTTTTGGTTATTAGACAAAGGAGAAACTCCTGCCACAGAATCTGAGAACTGTTAAAGAACAGATGGAGGCCATTCAGCAAATCCACAAACAAGGCTGTCCGGGGAGACCCATTTGTTTGAGCCTGCTCCTGCCCCACAGAACTCATCTCTTCCCTTGACTCAGTCTTCCCTCCCTGGCCCAGTCCCTGCCCGTGTACATCCGTGATTCCTTTGATGCTTTACGCCAGTTTCAAAATTTCCGGTTTGCAGACTCCAGCCGCCTCCTTTTTACCAGGGATGTGCAATTTCTTTACATATCCATCCCCCACCAGGAGGGTCTTAGGGCTCTCCACTTCTTCCTGGAGCAAAGACCTGAACCGTCCCCACCCACCACCACTATCCTCTGCTTGGCCAAACTCATCCTCACCCTCAACAGCTTCTCTTTTAACTCCATTTCATTATCTTCAGGTCAGAGGGGTTGCCATGGGGTATGTGGAACATTCCTTGTTCCAGTCCTATTCTGGCCCCCTCCCACAATTCTTTCTCTGGAATATTGATGATATCATCAGTGCTGCTTCTCTCTCTCGTCCGGAATTGGAAAAGTTCATCGATTTTTGCTTCCAATTTCCACCCTGCCCTCACTTCCACCTGGTTCAACTTTGACTCCTCCCTTCCGTTCCTCGACATCTCCGTTGCCATTTCTGTGGATAGACTCGCCACTAATATTCACTATAACCCCACTGACTCCCACAGCTACCTGGATTATACATCCACACACCCCGCTTCCTGTAAAGACTCCATCCCATTCTCTCAGTTCCTCCGTCTCTGTCGCTTATGTTCATCTGAGGCCAACTTCATCAAGTGAGCCTCTGAAATGTCCATCTTCCTCAACCGGGGATTCCCTAGTACCGTTGTCGTCAGGGCCATCAACTGGGTCCGACCCATCTCCCGCACTTCTGCCCTCACCCCTTCTCTTCCTTCCGGCAATAGTGATAGGGTTCCCCTTATCCTCACCTATCATCCCACCAGCATCCACATCCAGAAGATCATCAGATGCCATTTTGACCACCTCCAGCGAGATGCCACACCAGACACACATTCCTCTCCCCTCCCTTGTCTGCCTTCCTCAGGGACCGTTCCCTCCGGGACACCCCCGTCCACACTTCCTTCACCCCCAACACCTCCCCACAGCCCTACGGCACCTTCCCCTGTAACCAGCAAAGGTGCAACACCTGCCCATTTACCTCCTCCCTCCCCACTATCCAAGGGCCCAAACATACCTTCCAGGTGAAGCAACACTTCACCTGCACTTCCCAGAATCTGGTCTACTGCATTCGCTGCTCACAATATGGTCCCCTCTACATTGGGGAAAGGAAGCGTAGACTGGGTGACCACTTTGCAGAACATCTACGTTCTGCTCGCATAAATAGACCCTGAGCTTCCTGTTGCCTGCCACTTTAATACAGCACCCTATTCCCTGGCCAACATCTGTGTCTCTGGCTTGCTACAGTGTTCCAGTAAAGCTCAATGCAAGCTGGAGGAACAACTTTTTTTTTGCTGTGGGACCCTGCAGCCCTCTGGACTCAATATCAAGTTCAATAATTTTAGGGCCTAAACTCTCCCATGTCCTAGCCCCCTACCCCACACACCAGGCCTTGTTATCAGAGATAACAAGATGTAGAGCTGGATGAGCAAAGCAGGCCAAGCAGCATCAGAGGAGCAGGAAGGCTGACGTTTCGGGCCGAGACCCTTCTTCAGAAAACGAAGGCCTTGTTATCACATAACTTGCCATTACACATGACCTATGTTAGTCACTAACACTCCCTATTAACAGCTCTTCACCCTCCAAGCCAGATCGTTATCAACTCCTTTGTCTGTCCAACTGCTTTCCTCTCTCTTTGAGCTGTATTCTTTGTCCTATGTAAAAACTCAAAGTGTGGATGCTGTGAATCAGGAACAAAAACAAAGTTGCTGGAAACATAGACCTGCTGAGCTTTTCCAGTAACTTTGTTTATGTTCCTTTATCCTATAGTTTACTTCCTACCCCATCCCCCTCCCTATCTTCTGAATATAAACCGATGTTTTCCCAGCTACCATCAGTTCTGAGGAAGGGTCACCGAACCCGAACTGTGATTTTTCTTCTCAGATGCTGCCAGACCTGCTGAACTTTTCCAGCAACTTTTGTTTTTGTTCCTGATTTACGGCATCTGCAATTCTTTCGGTTTTTATTCAGCATGTCATGTTCATACTGGCCCTCTGCAAATGCAAGTCACCTAATCCGTTTTTCTGCTGAAGGGTCTAGGCCCGAAATGTCAAGTTTTCCTGCTCCTATGATGCTGCTTGGCTTGCTGTGTTCATCCAGCCCCACGCCTTGTTACCTCACCTAATCCCACTCCTCTTCCACGCAGTCCTGCAAATTTATACCCTTCAGATCAACTGCTGCCAAAAGCCATTGCTTAATGTCTTTGTCCTGGTTAAGTTACCATGTATCTTCGAGCAGTCAGCATGTTAGACTATCTACACTGTAGGCTTCTCCAGCCCTGTAATATTGAACTTAAAACAAAAGTGCTGAAATTCTCAAAAATAAAACCAAGAACCATGGATGCTGGAGATCTGAAACAAAAGCAGAAATCGCTGGTGAAATTCGGCAGGTCTGACAGCATCTGTGGGAAGAAAGCAGAGTTAATGTTTTGAGTCCATTCTGAGGAAGAGTCATGCTTCCTCTCCGCTGATGCTGCCAGACCTGCTGAGTTTTGTCAACAATTTCTGCCTTTTTAGCTAAAATTCTCACCAGTTTGGCAGCATCTGTGGAGACAGGAGCACAGTTAACATTTAGATTCATATGTGACTTTTCAGAACTGGAACTGTAGTGTTGGATGGCGTTCTTGCATTTGATATTTGATATTCAGGAGGAGGTTGAAATTTTGACAGTTCCCTCTCTCCCTCACCTATTCTTTCCTGTGAAGGAAAAATTTACGTCAACACGGCCCTCCATCTAGTGGAAATACTGAGAACTGACTCAACGTAGACAAACTGAAGCAACTTACTCACTCTTGAGCTGATTGAAAGTAAAGGAATCATCAGCTTGAGGTGTCAGCTTACCAACTGTTTGCAGTTTGGAGTTTATTTCAGCTGGCACAAACACTTTTATGAATGTCAGACTAAATCAGCCATATGTCCTAGCCGAGGACAGGAACATTAAATCTTGTGTCTTATGTCAGTTTGTGTTTCAGATGCATTTGCAACTTTTTTTTCATGTGTTTCACATCTCATACATCTACGCATATTAACTGCATTCAGGGTTACTTTAAAGCAACAGCACTATGTAAGTCGTTGCCCGCTGGATGCAAAAAAAAAATCCCTGTTTAAATCCATTTTTCATCGGCCTGGGCCCTTCTTTATCGCTTCCACATTTCCTTGGAAACTTTTTGCCTTGAAGTAAACCAACTAAGGGTACCTTTCATTTTCAGTGTGTTATTTTGCAGTCTGTACACTTGGTATGTATGCTAATCGGTTAATTGTTCTTCTCAGCAAGCCTGTTTAACACCTCATTAAGTCCCCAGCCACAGGGAGTCAGGCTAGAGTAAATGTCATCCTTCAAAGTTTTTGCTGTCCTAAACACTCACTTCATTTTGAGTCCACTTCTACACATGGAGTGGCATTTGCTACCATCTCACAACCGATATGGCATTTTGGTAAATTTATTTCCGAGGTAAAAAAAACTCTTAAAAATAATAGATAATCAATGGCAGAGTGGAGTAGAGTATTTTGTGCAGCCTCTTACCTAGCCATTGTGTGAGAATAAATCACGGCAGGCAAACGTCACTAGCAGACGGAGAAGCTGGGCTGCAGTAGACAAGGGAGCTCATTATGGACTGAAATGCCATGACATTTTACCTATACAAATGCTACATCGCACTTCATGACAAAGTAGCTATTAGCGATGCTTTCTTCCTTACACAGCGCAGGAGAAAAGGTCAGAACCTTTGTTATTTCACAGCTTGTGCACAAACACAAAATTGTTTAACAGGGCTCTGCAACACATGGCTACTAAGGTGGTTGCATCCCTCAAGTATTTAGCACGACATGGATATTGTTAATGAGGATGTTGTAGTTCATATCACTGACTCGTAAGTTGTATTTGAATGCAAGAACTCCTTGTTAGAAGATAAGAATGGCTTCACGTGGCTTCTCATCCTTTTGTGAGTTTTGTCTGGTCCGTTTGCAGTCAGCCTGAAGTAACCAGTCCACATAGGTTCAACTGCAATGACCATGCTATCACAGCATCATTTCAATAACTGCAGCAAAGATTGACACTCTTTTGTCAAGGTCACTACTGAAGTCAATTAAACAGGGGCTGGAATCAGTGATTGAAATCCCAAATTTATTTTGTCACTGATAAAAATTGATTAAAAATGTAATAATCTGAATAACTAGTATTGTTCAATCCAAAAGTGGAGAAGTAGGGGGTGTGTGTGTGTGTTATTTTTAAAAGAGCAACAACTCCAGCATCCAATTTATAATGTTTACATTTCTGGACCCGATCCAAGGATGAATTTTACGAAGATTGGCAAAACTTTTATATCAGCCTGAACTCTGTGTCGGGAATCTGCAATTTGCCATGGTGTGTTAACGGTTGCAATGTCGCCACAGGCAGCTAGTTTAATCATTATTTTAAAAAAAACTTTGTCATTTCTTGGATATTTGGGTATTTGATGGCTTGTAATGGTTTAATTGCATGGTCAGGTTTACTATCAGTTCTACCTTCCTGCACTGATCTGTTGTGTTATCACAGCATGCACAATGTCTGTTTTCTCATGTGTTCGTGTGTTGGCGATGCTGCTATTTGGCCTACATGCTTTTAGCTAAATCAGTTTATTTAAACAGAACAAAGCATAAAAGGAATAGTATCTAACATTTCACTGAGCTTCATCTAGATTTGGACCACACCAAATACAGTAATTATTAAAAGGTGCTCCACAAATTAGCAAGGTCACTCAAACAAACCGAAACAGGGTTTGTTTCCACAAGAGTAGAATTGAAAGGTAGGAAGATTATGCCAACCTGCTTCATGCAATCCTGACCATCCTATTAGGAACAGGATATGGTGACACTGGGGATGGTGCAGAGAAGATTTATAAGAATTGTACCAGAAGTGCATGGATTGATCAGGGGAAAAAAAGTCTCAGCTTGGGTTACTTTATGAAAAAAAAGACTGAGTGGTTACTTAACGGACAGCTTCAAAATTCT
Organism: Ginglymostoma cirratum; assembly: GCA_024137785.1. Classification (NCBI taxonomy): domain Eukaryota; kingdom Metazoa; phylum Chordata; class Chondrichthyes; order Orectolobiformes; family Ginglymostomatidae; genus Ginglymostoma; species Ginglymostoma cirratum. The sequence continues at coordinate 16,386,471 of JAHRHZ010000098.1, forward strand.
GAAAGGTTTAGACAGAATGGACACAGAGAATGTAGAAACAAAAACAGAAATTGCTGGAAATGCTCAGCAGGTCTGGCAGCTCATGTGGAGAGACATCTGAGTTGACATTTTGGGTCCAGTGACCCTTCCTCAGAGCACCTCAGAGAGATTGTATCCTCTTCTGGGGAAGAGAATGTTTCAAGGTCATCATTATAAGATAGCCTCCATCAAATCCAATAGGAAATTCAGAAGAAACTTCTGTATTCAAGAAGACTGGTAAGAACAAGGAACGCACGACAGGCAGACATTAAAGTAAATATATTTGACACACTTAAAGACTGGCTAGACAAGCATGTGAGGGAGAAGGATTGCGCAGGTTGATTCACATGGGCGAAGGCTTGAGTGGAGGGTGAACGTGAGCAAGGAGTGGTTATGTTGAATGCTTTGTTTCTGTGCTGTATATCATATGAGCAAATTCTCATTAAGAGTATAAGGTAGAATCCACCCACTCTCTGTATTGAGGGTCACAAAAAAATTCATTATCTTCAGAAGCATAACTCCTTTTATGCATAATGGCCTCAGCAATAACAATCTTGTTTTTTTTACCAATTGTCTCAAGGGTAAAAAAAATCAGAGTTCAAAGACAAATTCAACACTACTTATCTGGCTTCAAGTTCTGGCTCTTTGTGCAGTGGTCAAAGGGCATTGGCAACATGGAAAATATTGTATTGGAGGAAGTTTTCATTGCTGCTAAATACTGTTGCCTGGCCGCTGTCCAGTTGAAAATACTTCTGACAGGTTCTGGGCATCAATACAGTGTAGTGCTGCACAGCTGAGTGAAGTCCTGGGTATTGAGCAGCAGGCAGGTGCAGAAAAATGAACGAGCTGGGACGTGTAGTTGGCACATTCCCACACTCGGTTACAACTGGAGGAAAACCTTGTAATGGGGGTCAATTAACTGTCAAACTCCAAGTAAGAAAATATGTTTCAGACAATCATACAGTAGGCACAAAGGCCATTCAGACCATATCATAGCTTTTGAGAGAACTATTGAATTAGTTTTACTTCCCAACTCCTCCTCTGCTGAAGTTTTTTTTTTAGCAAAATCTATGTACTGTAGGTGAATATAGGACTCACTTGCTAAAAAATAAATAATTTTACCTAATAGCGGAATGATTTCTGGAAAGTCTTTCTGAAATTATTTTAGAATATGTGACCAGTATGAGAACAGTATCAATGCAAGCAAGAACTCTGAATGAAAAAATATTATCATGCAGCTATGATGAGTTTCTTTTTATTTATTTTAAAAATATGCACAACAGTACTTCCATAGATTTCATAGAAATACGTGACCAATTTGAGAACAACATTTAACACAAGCAAGAGCCCCAAAGGAAAAATGTATTACCTTGCAGCTATGAACAGCTTTTTTTTAAAAATGTATTTTTCAAAGTAATTATAACACAACACTTTGTACATCTATTTTTCTGTGTAGTTATTCAGACTGGAGTAAGGGAAACAGCAGGATTGTCCAAGGAACAGTGCTAGCCTCAGACCATAGTGATTCAGCATTTACATTAAGATATCGATTTTAAGAATAAGCAACTCAGTATCAGCGTTTTCTGATGATATCAAATGGGCATTTAGATAACAGCGAGGAAGGGTACAGCATGATGCAAGTAAAACTTTTGCAGATTGGGCAGTTTGATGGCTAGTGGATGTTTACATAGAAAAATGTGAGGAGATGCACTTTGGTAGGAAAAACAGAAGCAAGGTCAGTGCAGTAAGACCATAAGATGCATGGGCAGAAAGAGGCTATTCAACCCATCGAGTCTACTTCGTTGTTTATTGAGTCTGATAATCCTCATCTTTGCTTTCCTGCCTTATCCCCAAGATCCTTGATTCCCCTACTGATTAAAACTGTAGATCTTAGCCTTGAGTATACTTAACCTAGTCTTCTAGGTAAATAATGTCACAGACACACTATCCTCTGAGAGAGAAAAATATCTTCCCCATCTTTGTCTTAACTAGGCAACCCTTCAATCTGAGATTATGCCCTGTGGTCCTAGATGTTCCCACAAGGGGAAACAACCATTCCACTTCTACCCTGTCCAGTTCCCTAAGAATCTTATTAGTTTCATTAAGGTTTCCTGTCATTTCTCTAAACTCTAATGAGTACAAACCTAAGTTACTTAACCTCTCCTCAAAAGAAAATCCCCCTCACACCCCTGTACTTTGGGGGGAGGAAAAAACACCATAATGAAACGAAGAGAGAAAGTAGTTCAGGAGACCAAATCGTTAAGGTAATATTGCAAATCAGCAAAACAATTCTACGTGTAACCAGAGCGTTGGGATTAATTACAAAGAGTATAGATGGAGAAAGCAGCAATTTTACACAAAACTAGTTGGATCTCGATCAGGTGTTATACTGTGCACAGTTCTACTTTCTGTACAAGAGAAAGAACTTGGAAACATTGGAGGAAGGATAAGCAAATTTGCAAGGATGGTACAAAACTGACAGACTATCAAGAAAGATTTTACTCTGGAAAGAAAAGACTTGGAGGACATCAGCTGGACATCTGAAATTGTAAATGTGTTAGACAGGGTATTTGTGGAGACAATGTTTATATTGGTATGTGGAATACAAAGTAAGGGTTCATAAATAAACATAATTGTTAATAAATGCAAGAGGAAAATAAGGAAGTACTTGATTGGTGAGTGAATGGAATATCGAACACCATTACCACAGGAGTGAAATAGCTTAGATGCTTTCAAAAGGAACCTAAGTAATCATTTGAGGGGGGAAGAATGGAAAAATGCTTGAGAACTGAGATTAGGGAGATGGAATTGGAGGAGACATATTTCAGTATAAGCAGCACAAACTAGATCTGTGCCAGTTGACCTATTTCCGTGTTGTATTTTCTATATCAGCACATGAAAAGATATGCATTCAGTATGTTAACAAGAAACCCTGTCCACTTATTATGGCCTGTTTTGTGACTTTTCTCTCTGAGCATGATTGAAAGCTCTCGGCCACATTTAGGTAAGGCAGCTGTCCACTACTTCATCCAGGTAGCCATTCATTGTGTTGTGTCCGGGCAGTGAATATCAACACAGGGTAGTCAATTCGAATCCATCTTCAAGCTGTTCCAAAACTCACCAGCTCCTTCCCTTCCCTCTTTCTCCTTAATGGTCTCTCTCACCTTTCATTTTGCTTTTTCTTTCTTTCACTTCCTCTCTACTTCATCTCTGCTGCTTTTTTTCCTTCTGGGTTGCATTTTGATTCTGTGTAAGTGAATAGGTTTTCGGTGAGTTAAAGTTGGATCTCTGTTTATCTCTCCCTATCTTTCCCCTCCTCTTTCCTTGCTTTATATTTCTCTTTCCTTTCTTCCTCTACCTCTTTTGCTGTACTTATTCCCTTAACACACTTCCCACCTCCCACTTTCTATCTGTCTTCTCTCTGTTTTCCTTCTCTCCATCTCCTTCTGTCTTTTTAATTTCCCTCCATTACCAACATCTCTCCTCTTTAATTCTCCCCTCGCCATTCCTCTCTCTTTCGACAATGTCACTTCTCATTTTTCAATTTACTTTTTCCATTTGGTTGTTTTCTTTTGTTTCTGTGTGAATAGTGAGCATGAGTGGGACATCTAGCCTATTGTTATCCTACAAATTCAGCAGTCTCTGCACAGATTAGACATTGGGCACAGTACTGCTTTTATATGTGTTCACATTTTATGCATTTTTTTACTTCTTGAACCATATATCCAAGATTTCCTTCTTCTGTAGAAACTTATGACTATCCAGGATTGAAAAATAATCTGTTAAATAACAGAAATGTTGAAAAAAAACTGTTTCTTCGAAAAAGGTCCAACTTCCTCTGGTGCCATTTGCTTGCTTAAAACATGACATGACTAAGTACAGTTCTCCCAGATATCATTAATAGTCAGACCTGACTCTGATATAACGTGGACACAATCAGAAGCAATATTAGGAGTTTTATAGTGAGTAACAAATTGGATAAAGTTAAATTCTAGATATGGCGCCTCTTGCAAAAATAAAAGCCTTGTTTCGCTGTGACTCTCCATATGTTAATAAAAAATGTCTGCATTTATATAGTAACTTTCGTAACAGCTGAAGTGCTCTTGAATTGTCATCACAATAGTAATGTTGGAAATGTGGTAGCCGATTTGCATTCAACAAGCACCCACAAACAGCAATGCGATAATGAGCAGATAATTTGTTTTCTACGTTTGTTCAAGGGATGAATGTTGGCCAGGTTAGTCAGAAAACATAACTACTATGGTGTCATGGGATATTTTATGCTCCTTCTGAGTGGCCACACAGGGCCTTGATTTGAAGTTTCATCTGGATGAGGGCTTTTTACGCACTATGTATATGTGGAACTGTCTATGAATCCATTGAGAGAGATGTTAATCTTGTAAGAGTTGAGGGTTAATATTAATAGATGGGTTAATACTACACAAACAAGATGTGCTTTATTTCTTAATCTTTGCAGCCAAGTATTACAATATAAACGCCACAGTCGGAACATTGTAAACTTGGATATTTGACATTACTGCTGATGATGCAGTACTTCAGTGATTGTCTCATGTCTTTGGGAAGAAAGAACCATTTTAGCTGGAGTTTCAAATTTGACGTTTCACTGATTATTACAGCGTTATGAATATGGCTATGCAAAGGGATATACAACAGGTGAACGGTATTGCATTACTCAAAATGGCATAAGTGAATATAAGGGTTGCCTTCACAAATGTCATGAAATCAGTATTCCACTGTAATCTGCTGTGAATTCTGATTTATACTAAATGATACATGCATAAACCTATGCAGGGCGACAAGATTGAAGAATGAGAGTTGGAAGCTGGGAGAGATTTTATAGGGTATATTTCTGACAGATAGAGGAAAAAGTCACAAACGTAGAGGCATCAAGGCCAAAAATCTAAAGATTTATAGTTTAAGGAATAAATCAAGCATTTATGAAAATGTCCCATTGTTAATGTGATGAGGAAGGTCACTGACTGAAGTGTGCTATTAAGATAATGCTTTGAAGTTGTGTGGGTTTTATGTGACAAGCCATTAGTAACAGCTGTAATAATTTAATTGGAGTTGAGAGCTGCAGAAAATGGTGCAGCAATTGAGACACCTCCGTTACCTGCACTTGCTTTATTGTGCTCAAATCCAGCTTACAATGAATAAACCTTAGCAGAGTCACAACTGCACATCACAAACAGCACAGAATTAATATCTTCTTTTTTGAGTGAGGCTGTTATGTGGAAGAGGGAGAAATGTTCTATAATGGATTAGAATTTAAAAATGCTAGTTTTCATTCACCTCTGTATTCCTAGAACTCCTACTTCTGTAACATAGCTGAAGGAAAGGGAAATGATCCATTGAATCTGCGTATGATCTAAAGTATTATGAGAATCTTCCTTCGTGTTTTTTCTGTTAGCTTTTGTATTCAAGCTATCTGGTTTTAAAGTGCTCCTCAAAAGTAGCTTGGCAATGCTGCGGCATATCCTCCCTCATTCCCTAATAGTGTTTTTATGAATTGAGTTAATAAGCAGACAGTCAGCTAGCTCGGCCACATTTTGGAGCATACAACAATTCAGAAGAAAGCAGATTATGATTGCTGACTAGTCCAGAACTATGTGCTGAGGGATGCACTAAAGCTTTGGGAAGTTGCTGTAATAAGGGGATAGGCACTGTCTAAGGCCTTTCGGTCATTGCACACTGCAGAGGTAAAACTGTGAAGAACCCTCAGGCTATGTGATGGACATGTAATGAACATTGTAAGTATTGACTGTAAGTAGCTGGTGAGTAACCTACTGGACAATTGCATAATTTGTTTTGCACTAAGTGATATCAACACTGATTGGCCATGGAATGAATCTTTATAAAACTTATGAATAAAGTATATTTTGAAATAAAATAATGCTTATACAAATATATTTTAAAAACGTATTCGTGGGATGTAGGCATCGCTGGTTTGTCCAGCATTTATTGCCTGTCCCTAGTTACCCTAGAGAAGGTGGTAGTGAGCTGCCTTCTTGAACTACTCCAGTCCCTGTGCAGTAGGTAGACTCTTAATGCCCTTAGGGAGAGAATTCCAGGATTTTGGCCCAGTGACAGTGAAAAACGGCAATATGTTTTCAAGTCAGGATAGTGAGTGACTCGGAAGGGAACTTGCAGTTCATGGTGTTGCCATGTACCTGCTGCCCTTGTTCTTCTAGATGAAAATTATCATGAACTTGAAAGATTCTGACAAAGGATCCTCAGGTGTACACTGCTCCTACTGAGTGTCAGTGGTAGAAACAGTGAGTGTTTGTGAATGTGGTGCCAATTAAGCAGCTGCTTTGTTGTGGATGGTGTCAAGCATCTAAAGTGTTGTTGGAGCTACACTCATCCAACCAAGTGGGGAACATTCCATCACATTCCTCCTGACATTTGCCTTGTGAAGATATGGTAGACAGGCTTTGGGGAATCAGGAAGTAAATTACTCATTGCCAGTAGTCTCTGACCTGCTGTTGTAGTCACAGCAATTATATGGCTATTCCAATTCAGTTTCTGGTCAGTGGTAATCCCCGAGGATGTTGTCCATGGGCCATTGAATATCAAAGAATGATGGATAGATTTTCTGTTGTTGGAGATTGTCATTGCCTCGCATTTGTATGGCATGAATGTTACTTGCCACCTGTCAGCCCAAGTCTGGATATTGTTCATACCTTGCTGCATATGAACATGGATTGCTTCCATATCTGAGAAGCCATGAATGGTGCTGAACATTGTGCAATCTTCGGCGAACATCCCCGATTCTGACCTTTAAGATGGAGGGAAGGTCATTGATGAAGCAGCTGAAGATAGTTGAGCCTAGGACATTATCTTGGGCAACTTCTGCAGAGATGTCCTGGAGCTGAGATAACTGACCTCCAAAAGCTACAGCCATCTTCTTTAGTACCAGGTATGACTCCAATCAGTGGACTGTTTTCCGCCTATTCTCATTGTCTCTGGTTTTTCTATGGCTCCTTGATGCCACAGTTGGCCAAACATAGCCTTTACGTTCAAGACAGTCATTCAGCCCAATTGTTTTTCTGTCTTCTATTCTTTGTTTTGTAAAGCGTTGAAGTATTCACCTCAAGGTTTTGTTTTTAAAGTTTCATTTAAATGCATGTGAAAAAAATTTCCAGGCAACCTAGAATAAAGTTGAAACTGAAACTGTCCCCCACTTCTTAACCCACACAATGTAAAATATAAATCAAGCTGAAAGCTGTCCATGGACTAGCCGCTTGAGGACCTAAGATCCCAAAAGGCAGTATCATGAACTTTCATCATACATGCAATCCATCTGAACACTGGTTTATTTCTTTGAGGTTCGTTAGTTGATTTCCATGCAACTTTTTTTTCTCTTTTAAAACCACTTACATCGTTGTTTCATTTTTCAGCATGATGTTTGTTTACCTGTTTGATACTGCTGCTATCTCTGTCTCATTCCCTGTTGTATTATCCTGTGAAAATCTTCCTTTTTGTGTTGCTAAGCTTGTAAATTACTTTTCTATCTTGTTAATTGCTTGGTTCAGTCCTGAAAAAGAGTCATATTGAACTTGAAATGTTTACTCTGTTTCTCTCTGCATAGATGATGCCAGGTTTGCTGAGTTGCTCTGGCATTCTCTGTATTTGTTTCAGATTTCCAGCATCCAGTGTATTTTATTTTTATTCTTGTCTCAGCATGAGAAAGAGGTACCATTGGTTTCAGCCTGGCTGAATAGATCAAAATACCCAGTGCAGTTCATCAACATTGTACATAGTTTATAGTTAGCATCTATAGGCACTCCAAGATATCCTTCCATGTCAAAAATAACAATGGATATCCCTTACACCTTTAGATTAACTGTTTGAAAATCCTTCCCCGAGGAGCATGTGGCTTGAAGCTTCCAATTCTATCTCCCACTGGTTAGTTGCCAGGTCTCTATTAAAGATTGTGAATACACAACATTTAATCTCTAGGCAGGTTTGCAAACAACACAATAAAATCTGCAAATGAAGCACTACTACTATTTCTAAATAGTCAATCATGTACACTGAAAGCATCCTTTATTGCGCTATTTGACATGTCATTGGTGAAGACATTAAATAGGATGGATGGTGGTGAAAAGTCTTGCTTCAGTCTGTTTTGTTAGAGCAATAGTCTTGCTTCCTATCTGTCCATAAACAACATTTACGATTCGGAAGCCAATTTCCATAGTCTTTGACTCCTTTGTGAGAGTTAATCAAGAACTAGGTCAAAGACCATGTAAAACTTGGCATTGCAAAGAATGTAGTTTTTCCTTTAACTAATGATATTCCTTGTGATTTAGGATGTGTAACTTATAAATATTATTTTTCAATCTTGATTTTTGAACTAGTGGCATATGGAGTTTTCTGTGTGGCTGAATGGTTTAATGATTAACTTATGCATTTTCTGTAGCCATGGTGTTTTCTTTAAAAGCAGTTTGAGAGAGATGGCCTCCAAGAACCATTGGGCTTTTGTTTACATTGGAGGAATTTGTGAGCATATAAAGGACATAGGCTTTTTGATGGAAGATTCTGGACTTGTATTTTCAACTAAAGGAAAACATCCATAGGTTGAAAAGAAACTTTCAGCTCTGGAATTAGAATTAGCTTTACTGTTACATGCAGTCACATGAGTATGATGAAAAGTTTACAAGTAGCCACTTATGGCAGCATCTTAGGTACAGATTTGTATGTACAAATTCTTAGGGGGGAAAAAAATTGGAAAAATAAGGAAGTAAAAAGTCCAGCAATAAATTTAAAAAATAGAGAAATAAGAGTTCAGAATAGCAATCCTTTCAACCCAGACCATGCCAGGCTTCACCTCAAAGCTGGTAGTACCCGAAGTCTTGAGTCCGGCCTGGGGGGCCGAGGGCCGGGGGTCCGAGTCCGGGCCGAGAGCTGGGGGTCAGTGTTGGCTTTGACTCCAAACATTGCCAATGTTGCCTGAGGACAGGTGGGGAAAAGAAAACAAAATCTGAAAAGAGAGAGAAGATGAGAAAAGAAATGGACAGAGCAGATGAGCTCTGGCTCAGGGGTCCTATTGCCCCACCATCTTGGTGAGGAAGTTCTGCAGGGTTCATAGCTGAAAATGGATGTGTAAAGTAGTTGAAACAGTGGAGAAACAGAAGATAATTTATATTTGTTAAAAATATATTACCTCAGAGAAAGGAGTTGAGTAATAGTTTTGGCCAAGGAGTGTTTGGCTAAACTCTAAAGGGAATTTTGAAACTGAGAAAATTTAAGCTCAAGCTACCAGATTCTCTGGACTGGAAGTTGACACCACAGTTAAATTAATTGTATGGAGATCATAGAGAAGGGGACTCTGTCTGGTGTGAGTACTTTAAAGGCATTTTTGGGATATGTAAAGGAGTGTATTCGGATTCATAAACTTATATTTTGTGTGTTTTGAAATCTTTAAACATGTGTGTTATGGTGACCTCCCACCCACAGCCTCCAACCTCATATTTCCCCAACCCCGCACCGCCCGCTTCCATCTCCTTCCCAAAATCCACAAACCTGAATGCCCTGGTTGACCCATTGTCTCCGCCTGCTCCTGCCCCACCGAACTCATCTCCACCTACCTCGACTCCATTTTCTCCCCCTTCATCCAGGAACTCCCTAACCACGTCCGTGACACCACCCACGCCCTCCACCTCCTCCAGAACTTCCAATTCCCCGGTCCCCAGCACCTCATTTTTACTATGGACGTCCAGTCCCTATACACCTGCATTCCCCATGCAGATGGCCTAAAGGCCTTCTGCTTCTTCCTGTCCCGCAGACCTGACCAGTCCCCCTCCACTGACACCCTCATCCGCCTAGCCGAACTCGTCTTCACCCTCAACAACTTCTCTTTCAATTTCTCCCACTTCCAACAGACAAAGGGGGTGGCCATGGATGCCCACATGGGCCCAAGCTATGCCTGCCTGTCTTTGTAGGTTTTGTGGAACAATCCCTCTTCCGTACCTACACTGGCCCTAAACCCCATCTCTTCCTCTGTTACATTGATGACTGTATCGGCGCCGCCTCGTGCTCACACGAGGAGCTCGAACAGTTCATCCACTTCACCAACACCTTCCACCCCAACGTGAAGTTCACCTGGACCATCTCTAACACCTCTCTCACCTTACTGGACCTCTCTGTCTCCATCTCAGGTAACCACCTAGAAACCGATATCCATTTCAAGCCCACTGACTCCCACAGCTACCTAGAATACACCTCCTCCCACCCATCTTCCTGAAAAATTGCCATCCCCTATTCCCAATTCCTTCGCCTCTGCCGCATCTGCTTCCAGGATGAGGCATTCCACTCCCGTACATCTCAGATGTCCTCGTTCTTCAAGGACCGCAACTTCCCCCCCACAGTGGTCGAGAACGCCCTCGACCGTGTCTCCCGCATTTCCCACAACTCATCCCTCACACCCCATCCCCGCAATAACAACCAAAAAAGAATCCTCCTCGTCCTCACGTACCATCCCACCAACCTCTGGATCCAACGCATCATCCTCCGACATTTCCACCATCTGCAGTCCAACCCCACCACCAAAGACATTTTTCCCTCCCCACCCTTGTCTGCTTTTCAGAGGGACCACTCTCTCCGTGACTCCCTTGTCCGCTCCACACTCCCATCCAGCCCCACCAGACCCGGCACTTTTCCCTGCAACCGCAGGAAGTGCTACACCTGCCCCCACACCTCCTCCCTCACCCCAATCACAGGCCCCAAGAAGACTTTCCACCTGCACATCTGCCAATGTAGTATACTGCATCCGCTGTACGCGTTGTGGCCTCCTCGACATCGGGGAAACCAAGTTGAGGCTTGGGGACCGCTTTGCAGGACACCTGTGCTTGGTTCGCAATAAACAACTGCACCTCCCAGTCGTGAACCATTTCAACTCCCCCTCCCATTCCTCAGACGACGTGTCCATCCTGGGCCTCCTGCAGTGCCACAATGATGCCACCCAAAGGCTGCAGGAACAGCAACTCATATTCAGCCTGCAGCCCAATGGTATCAATGTGGATTTCACAAGCTTCAAAATCTCCCCTCCCTCTACTGCATCCCAAAACCAGCTCAGCTCGTCCCCACCTCCCTAACCTGTTCTTCCTCTCACCTATCCCCTCCTCCCACCTCAAGCTGCACTCACATCTCCTACCTACTAACCTCATCCCGCCCCCTTGACCTGTCCGTCCTCCCTGGATTGACCTACCTCCTCCCTACCCCCCCCCACCTACACTCTCCTTTACTGGCTCCATTCCCGCCTCTTTGACTTGTCTGTCTCCTCTCTACCTATCCTCTCCTCTATCCATCTTCTATCCGCCTCCCCCTCTCTCCCTATTTATTTCAGAACCCTCTTCCCCTCCCCCATTTCTGATGAAGGGTCTAGGCCCGAAACGTCAAGCTTTCCTGCTCCTATGATGCTGCTTGGCCTGCTGTGTTCATCCAGCTCCACAGCTTGTTATCTCGGATTCTCCAGCATCTGCAGTACCTATTGTCTCTGTTATGTAACTAGTTTGGTTTGATTTATATTATTTGCAGTTCTTTTGTGAAAAGCATCTGTTTGTTTAAACTAAGTCTACAAAATTGCTTGCTTATGTTTCAGTGAGCAATTACCTCTTTAAAACAATTTTTAAAAATATATGATCTATCAAGCTACTTTGCAGTCTGGTGTCTGTCTTGTCCAGTAATAATGTCAGCCAGAATTATAAAACCTTCAATTCTTTGCAAAGTCACATGGTTATTAAAAAAGAGCTAGCAGAAATTCTGGTTATTTCTTTACAAATACTGGATTTTTTGTTGTTAAATCTGTATGCTGGAAGAAACACCACTGGTGATATTCCTCAGTAGCTTTTGACATCACTGGGATCCTATTGCTGTATCTTGAAATCATTTGCAACCCCCCCCCCACCCCAGTTGGAAGCCCACTATCGAGAAATTTCTTCGCTCTGGAAGCCTGTCTTTGGAGAAAGCTCCTCTTTGGTGGGCAGGCATTAATGGGTGTCAGGTCCTCTGCCCTCTCAAAGAGTTCAGAGCTAGCCACAGTGGCTGCCAAGTGCAGACGCACTGTGAGAAAGATCCATCTCAGCAATGACTTTGTCCAAACTTTGAATGAACAATGAAACAAAAGGAGAAAACAGCTCTCCACCCACCACACCCAATCCATACCAATCTATTCTATTATATAGATGCTGTTGAATAAAACCTAATAACAAGCATTCAGGTTAGAGGTGTAAATGACTGAGGTACCCTTCACAGTGCAAAGACCATTCCACCATTACGCAAACATTGTAAAGAAATGATTGCTTGTGATGACAGCTGCTAGAAAGATGACCTAAATACCAAGTCAGAGAACATATATTTATCCAATGAGGGGAGCCTTTGCGTTGGGGTACATATGGTATAAATTAGTAGAGAAAATCTGCGTATATTGGGAAAATAGAGTTTTCCCCATTTCTGGGCATGGCAGCAAGCATCCTTCTATCTCAGACACTCAGGGGTTATGTAGGTGGTAATGAGCATTTTTTTTAACCTCTGTCCCTAACCTTGGATGATATTAAGAGCACAGAGTCAGGAGAACCTCATCTGCATTTCTGAACCAAGTGGAATTACAAGCTGGTATTCCAACATGCTGCACATTGCAATGGTCTCCAATTAAAGTATAACCTCTTGATAGGTTTATGCAAATTGTGGGAAACCGTTCCATTGCTAACTGGGATGAATTGTAGTGTATACTATCCAATCTCACTATGTGATTAAGTGTCATTCCCAGTCACTGCAGAATAATAACCATTAGAATTATGTGAATTTGTATAATTTGTTTTTTTTTGATCTTTGACTTTGTTTTACTTTCTGCATTTTGTAAATCAAAAATTCATTTAAACGTCCATCCACAATGCTTCAATTTAGTCCCGGTGGGAGGCAATTCTGTTTAATCTATGATTTCTGGTTGTTTCCTGCTGTGTGGCTACAGTGACAATCCCAGAAAGAATCCTTATCTTTTCTTCACATTCACATTCATGAGACAAAACAAAATATCATTCTTGCTGAGATGTAAGTTATTTTAATTGGAATGCTTAAGCTGATGCAAACCTACAGCAGTGAGCGAGATCCACACCTATAATGATGCAGATTGTTATGAGTTGGAGAGTCCCATTAAGTCACTCTGCATCTGCTAAAAGCTGCTCAAACTCGAGCTAATCCATGCTCAATTTTCAGAGGCAGCACTGTAGCCATCAATTAAATCAGTTATAAAATATACTCAGCTTTAATTGCACCGGTGTAGCAGAACACTCTCAAAAATAACTAGCATTGCTAAGGGATTCCAAACGCACTGGGGAATGTAGAGCAACAGATGTGAAAAAGACTAATGAGAATTCTTGGATAACAGGTCTTGCACTCCAGGCTAAGAAATAATCTCTTAATGAATGTAATATTTGCCGTTTCCTTTTGCTTCTGCAGAAGCTTATTTCCCCCTGGTGGCTTGTGAGATATTTCTATTGGGCAGCAGCTTTATTTGTTTCTGCAACTTCAGGTTCTCCTCAAATCTTCCACTCTGTGTGCAAATGAGCAATTATTTGTCAGAGGGACGGGGAAGCCCTAACCATTGACTTTATCAAGCACTTGCTTGTATTCAATGAGTGAGAAATTGATGACATGGGATAGGATGGAAACAGAGATTTTATCTCCTAGTGTGAGACTACGTTTCGCTGTAACTCCAGGGACTCGATGCTCTGGTTTGACACATTTTCCCGTTCCTTCTGGAATTTGTATTCAAGTTCACGCCCAAAATGACAGGTATCCCAGTTCATCATTCTCAGCTGTTCCTGTAAAACAAAGGAGGTGAACTTTGAACTTTTTTTTATATACTTGTGGGATTCCTCCAGGTACTGTAAGGTATTGATTTGTTTTAATGGCACTAAGGGACCAGTCTTGGAATTCCTTCAAGCTTATAGACTGGAAGTTCAATTGAAGTGTAACCAATGTGTGATGCCCTTCATATATGCTGCATGTTAATTTCTGCTACCCAGCAGGCTGTCATGATTTATTTCCATTTTGGTAATCAACCACCCTGCATTGTTGATTATATTATCCAAATATTAATGGTCGAGTAGAAACCAAGAGTGTCCTTTGCATTCCCGTTTAATGACACTGCTTAAATATCCACCCTTAATGTGGGACAACAGGTGTAATGAGACCCAAGGAAAAAGTTGAATTCTCATCGTGCAAACAGCCATGAAATCTTGTTCGAGGTGTGTCGACAGATCTGGAGCAGCCCAGTCAATTAGTTTGGTTTGGTTCTTAAATAATTGCAGCCTGCTTTACGTTACACAATTATGATGCTCTTTGAGAGATAGTAGGAACTGCCGATGCTGGAGTCTGAGATAACAAGGTGTAGAGCTGGATGAACACAGCAGGCCAGACAACATCAGAGGAGCAGGAAAGCTGACGTTTCGGGCCTGGACCCTTCTTCAGAAATGGGGGAGGGGAAGGGGGCTCTGAAATAAATAGAGTGTGTGGGTGGTGATAGAAGGTGGATAGTGGAGCAGATAGGTGGGAGAGAAGACGGACAGGACAAGGAGGCAGGGATGAAGCTAGTAAAGATGAGTGTAGGTAGGAAGTGGAAGTGGGGGGTCGGGGTTAGTCAGTGAAGTGGGAGAGAAGACGGACAGGTCACGGAGGCGGGGATGGGGGGTTGCTGGTCTTAGGATGAGGCCGTGGGTGGGGAGATTTTGAAGTTAGTAAAGTCCACATTGAGACCATTGAGTTGTAGGGTTCCAAGGCGGAATATGAGGTTCTGTTCCTCCAGTTTCTGGGTGGCATCGTTGTGACACTGGAGGAGGCCCAGGATGGACATGTCGTCCAGGGAGAGGGAGGGGGAGTTGAAGTGGTTCGCGACTGGGAGGTGTTGTCATTCCGATGTGCTGAGGGAACACTCAATGGTCAGAGGCACTGCCTTTCAGATGAAGTGTTAATCCAAACCTTTTCTGCTATCCCAGGTGAAGGTAAAAGATTTTGTGGCACCATTTCAAAGGGAGTTCTCCAAGGTGTGTTGGATACTAATTATCCCTGAATCACATCACTAAAGAACAGTTTATCAGGTCATTATCACATTGCTGTTTGTAGGAATTTGCTCTATTTAAATTGGCTGCTCACTTTATTTACACTGGGCCTGAACTTGAATACAAATTCCAACCAGAGCACTGAGTCCCTGGAGTTACAGTGAGACATAGTTTCACACTGGGAGATAAAATCTCTGTTTCCATCCTATCCCATGTCATCAATTTCTCACTCATTGAATATGAGCAAGTGCTTGATGGAGCTATAGAGTCAGACAGCATGGAAACAGATCCTTTGGTCTAACTCGTTGGTGCCAACTCGGTATCGTAAATTTGCCAGCATTTGATCCATGTGTCTCTAAACCCTTCCTATTCATGTACCCATCCAGATGCTTTTTAAATCAGAGTTATAGAGAGAGTGGCATTTTTCTGATGAAGGGTTTAGGCCCGAAACGTCAAGTTTTCCTGCTCCTATGATGCTGCTTGACCTGCTGTGTTCATCCAGCCCCATGCTTGTTATCTCGGATTCTCCAGCATCTGCAGTACGTTTTAACTCCTATAGAGAGAGTGGACAGCCAGAGACTTTTTCCTAGGGTGGAGGTAGCTATTATGAGGGGACATAGTTTTAAAGTGAAAGGAGGTAGATATCGGGGAGACGTCAGAGGTAGGTTCTTTACTCAGAGAGTGGTAGGGGCGTGGAATGCATTGCCGGAGAGGATAGTGGAGCTGGCCTCATTAGGGGCATTTAAGCAGCTATTAGATAGACATATGGATAATAGTATAAGGTAGGGGCGGAAGTTAGATAGACCTTAGGTTTAGGGTAAAAGTTTGGCACAACACCTTGGGCTGAAGGGCCTGTACTGTGCTGTACTGTTCTGTGTTCTATGTTCTGTGTTCTAATTGTACCAGCCTTCACAACTTCCTCTGGCAGCTCATTCATGATTTAGTTCTTCTGAAGGATGATCTATCAGAATCAACTTTCTGTTTTATTGCAATGCTGTAAATGTTAGTGTTCTAAACATTTTCACTATTATAAGCTTTGTCCAGTCATTTTTATCTTTTGGATATGATGTGAACTGATTCTTCTTATGGATTCTACATCTCTTCACGGTAACATGAAGATCAACTATGTGGGAAATTAGTTGGTTCACAAGACTCATTCCTCACAGCTTGAGAGAGATGGCCAGACCTTTTTATAAACTTCTTCCAATAAAGTTGTCACACTTTTTTTTTTAAAAGTACAAGTTCACGGTGCTGATCACTCTCCTTTTGTAATAAACTCTATTTTCCAAGGCTTCTGAATGTTGTGGCTTTGGAAGAGAAATCCCCATTAAACCACCAGCAAGGAAAGAAAACGTGTGATGGGAGGAGGGACATTAACTGTCAGCTGCTTCAGTGAGCACCACAACCATGCACTTCTCCTTGGCAGGTCACACAGTGGGAGACTAGGAAGTAAGAAGTAAACTGCCAGAAATAGCCTGGTCATAGACATGGAGTCATATGCATGGAAACAGACCCTTCGGTCCATGTTGACCATGTCCCCAAACTGAGCTAGTCCCACCTGCCTCCATTTGGCCCGTATCCATCGAAACCTTTCTGCTTCACATACCTGTCCAAATGCCTCTTAATCATTGTAACTGTACCTGCATTCACCATTTCCTCTCGCGATTCTTTCCACACACTAACCACTCTCTGTGTATATTAGTTGTGCTTCGTGTCCTTTTTAAATCTTTCTCCTCTCACCTTAAAAATATGCCCCCTAGTTTTGAATTCCCCCATCTTAGGAAAATGACCTTTTCTATTTACCTTATCTGTGCCCCTTTATGATTTTATAAACCTCTATAAGGTCACCCCTCGACCTCCTAGGCTCCAGTGAAAAAATTTCCAGGCTACCCACAGTACGTCCACATGTAGTCTCCAGTATTGCATCTTTATTTGGGCGGCACAGTGGCTCGGTGGTTAGCACCGCTGCCTCACAGCACCAGGGACCCAGTTTCGATTCCAGCCTCGAGCAACTGTCTGTGTGGAGTTTGCACATTCTCCCCATATCTGTGTGGGTTTCCTCCAGGTGCTCTGGTTTCCTCCCACAGTCCAAAGATGTGCAGCCTAGGTGGATTGGCCATGCAACATTACCCGTAGTGTTCAGGGATGTGTAGGTTAGGGGGGTGGGTCTGGGTGGGATGCTCTGAGTGTTGGTGTGGACTTGTTGGGCCAAAGGGCCTGTTTCCACACTGTAGGGATTCTATAATTGTAGGTTTCCTATCATAACAGGGTACATTTATAATGTTATTTACGTGATGAAAACATGTAGGTATGATGATGAGTCACACTTTTCAATAAAACATACATGGGTGCTTGTGCTTTCACCTTGCTTTATCTCAAAACCACGACACTGCATAAGGTGTCCAGGATTCCACCTTCAGTGTCAATGAGCTCAATTGTCCCTGTCCTTATTTCCCTCAACACAAAGTATGTCCATGGAGAGGCTTGAGAATCTAGCAACACTTCACACAGCAGAAGACCCCAGTTCCTCTACCATCTCTACCAATCCCCCAGAATTTCCTGAACTTGATTTACTGGATTGTTCAAGCTTCCAAGCTGCCCTGCATTTTCTTGTCTCTGTGACCAGGAACCATTCAGAAGCGGATATGGCAGTGGGACTACCACACAAGAAACAAAGCCAACCCCTTCCTTGGAAAAGTACATCTGCAGCCAATCATTTCAGGTGGGTGAAGGAAGAAAATCCAGTCCCATATCACCACAATCACTAACATTACAGCAGGGTTACTGTTGGAAAGCAGATTTTTTTTTTTTGTGTAAAAGTCACCCAAAAATCATTAGCCTTGTCAAGTGTAATAAACCACCACAGCATTTTCCAAAAAAATTACACTGATATCTCTTCAAAAGAACCCGTCATTACAATGGAGGTGCCTAAATTGAAGTGTCTAACAGTTGCAGACTTCAGACCTAAAGCATCTTGATGATGAATGTTTTGAGCAGTACTATAATTGCAATGGTGGTATGATGGGCAAAACAAAAAAAAAATGTGAAAACCACATGCATCTCAATAATTAACAATAATGAGCAATAATCTGTGACCTATAGCCTCTGAGCCAGTAGAGCTTTGCCTGAAGCATCACAAATGTCCAATTTTGGAGATCCTGCAGGTTTCACATTTGCAGAAATTCAATTTATATAACACTGCCTATGGGCTATTATTCTCTGTGCAACCTGGCTGTTCTATTTCCTTCTTTTAAGGATTCAGTTTCCAAGCTATTTGTCTGTTTCTTGGCGAAGTAGCACAGAGTGTATAAATCCAAATGTTGGTAGTCTTTGTCTATGCTCACAAGAATAGTTAATCTACACTAAAGAACATTGTTCAGGGGCATCACCCACTGGAGGTGCAAGTTCTTCTGCTAGGCCTAGATTGAGGAGAATCTGATTGGCAAGAGGATGTGTTTGAGCCGGTGGTCAGTGAGTGAGTAACCACCTTGACTGTCTTGTTTTGGCTATCTTTTTAAATAGGAGATTATTTAACATTAATATATAACTACATGGATTTTCAGATGATCTGTGAAACCTGTTGTTTGAACCTTAATTTGATCTATACAAACACAAATTGAAAAGAAAGGACCAAGAGGCAATGCCACCAATCCAGCTTTCGACACCTTTAGCTCCTATTCCTAACATGAAAGCCCTTCCTGTTGGCTTCACTCTCTATTGGATTCAAACATTTGTTTGTTCCAGCTTCAACTGAATTGGGACTGGCTCCTCTTAAAGTTAAGTCAACAGAAAATTCCAGAAATGCTCATCAGCTCGGGCAATGCATTTGGAGAGAGACACAGAGAGTTGAATCATCCAGTATTTTGGGCAAGTATCATTTTTGTCAAGTGTGATGGAGGGCTTCTCTCTGTGAGGCCTAGTGGGTTTTGTTGTACTAGCATCTCCCATCTCATTAACTATCTATCACAACCATATGGTGCTCCTCTCATCCAATGGTAGGACCTACCAACATCACTGGCACTGGCACTGTCACCTTCTTGGGACCCCAGCCATGCACCCAGTCTAGGCTTGGCGCTCTGCATTGCCATTCACCATCAATGAACGGCACAGCAGTCACAAAACACTGCTTCTCAAAGCATGTAGGTGCCATGGCTGACACTTGCTTGCATCTGTACGCATCACGGTTTCAGCAGCAGGCTATTTAGTATGCCTCTTTGAGTCACTGCTTTTATTTTCCCAGTGCCTGCTTGGGACCATTACATATAGGCTCAAAACATTCACCGAAATTCAACAGAACTCGATATTAAAGAGAAGCTGCTTTTACCTCTTGCAACAGAGGGGTTAATACCTTTAAAAGAAATGTAGGTACATGCATGAGAAATAAAGAGAAAGTAGGTTATATTGATGGGGTTTGATGAAGTAGGGTGGGTGGAAGCATATGTGGAACCCATAGAGCCAATTTGTCGGTTGTTGTAAAATCTGTATCATTTTCATAAATATGGTTAGTAAGTTTGCAGATGACAATAAAATTGGAAGTGTAGTGGACAGTGAAGAAGGTTACCTCAGAGTACAACGGGACCTTGATCAGATGGACCAATGGGCTGAGGAGTGGCAGATGGAGTTTAATTTAGGCAAATGTGAGGTGCTGTATTTTGGAAAGGCAAATCAGGGCAGGATTTATACACTTAATGCTAAGGTCCTGGGGAGTGTTGCTGAACAAAGAGACTTTGCAGCGCAGGTTCATAGTTCCTTGAAAGTGGAGTCGCAGGTGGACAGGGAAGTGGAGAAGATGTTTGGTTGCTTACCTTTATTGGTCAGTGCATTGAGTATAAGAGTTGACAGGTCATGTTGCAGCTGTACAGGACATTGGTTTGGCCACTTTTGGAATACTGCGTGCTGTTCTGGTCTCCCTGCAATGGGAAGGATGTTGTGAAACTTGAAAGGGCGTACAAAAGATTTACAAAGATGATGCCAGGGTTGGAGGGTTTGAGCCAAAGGGAGAGGCTGAATAGACTGAGGCTATTTTCCCTGGAGCACCGGAGGCTGAGGGGTGACTTTATAGAGGCCTTTTAAATCATGAGGGGCATATGTAGGATAAATAGACAAGGTCTTTTCCCTGGGATTAGGGAGTCCAAACCTAGAGGGTATAGGTTTAGGGTGACAGGGGAAAGATTTAAAATGGACCTAAGGGGCAACTTTTTCACACAAAGGATGGTGCGTGTATGGAATAAGTTGCCAAAGGAAGTGGTGAGGCTGATACAATAACAACATTTAAAAGGCATCTGAATGCGTGTATGAACAGGAAGGGTTTAGAGGGATGTGGGCCAAATACTGACAAAAAGGACTAGATTAATTTAGGACATCTGGTCGGCATGGATGTGTTGGACTGAAGGGTCTGTTTCTGTGCTGTACAACTCTATGACTCTGTGGTCACCATGAGCTGTGCGTAGTGCTTCTCTGTTGGTCCACATGCCAAACGTGTGCAAGTTTTACACCAGAAATTCCCAGAACACTACACATAAAATCCACAGGGCCAGGGAAGTATTTAAATCTGATCACCAACGTCATAGACATAGCTTTTAAGGAGTGTCTTAGGGAAAGAAAGTGAGGCAGAGAGGTATGGGGAAGGTACTCAAGAGCTACAGCCCTAGTCAAATAAAGTTGCAACCACCAATGACTTAAAATTGGGGATGATCAACAGGCCAGAATTGGATGATCGCAGACTTCTCAAAGGGTTGTTGGGGCTGGAGGCAGCTGCTGTTAATGGGGGACAAGGTCATTTGAGGGATAGGAGAAGAAGGATGAGAATCTTAAAATCAGTAGCTTGTTTGGGATCCAATGCAATTCAACAAGTACTGGAATGTTAGATGATAGAGACTGTTGTGAGTTGGGGAACAGGCAGCGATGGTTTGAATGATCACACATTTCTGAGGGCAAAATGTTTGGGAGACCAGCCAGGAGTGTGTTGGGATAATGAAGTCCAGACGTAGCCCTAGCCAATGATTGTTTCAGCAACAGATGAACTGAGGTAGGGAGAAGTTGGATGATCTAACAATATAGATGTCGGTGTTCTTTGTAATGGTAGAATTAAAATTAACTTTATTGTCGCATGAACTCACACGTGCATGGTGAAAAGTTTACAAGTCATCACTTACAGCACCATCTTATCAAATGTACCTAGGTATAGATTCGTATCACAAATTCTTAAAAAAAAATTAGAAAAATAAAGGAATAAATCCAGCATTACAGACTTTCACACCGTCTCAGGTACAAAAGTACAAAATCATAGGAATAAATTAGAAAAATAAAGAAATAAAAAGTTCAAAATAACATTGTGATTGTGATTGGAAGCTTATCTTGTAACCATTTATGACTTCAAGACGTAAAACATTTTTCTAAAATGCTTTTTCCTGCTCATTAGGGCCATGACTACAAATAGATCAGACACTGTCTTCTCTTCAGAGTAGTCCATAGACATATGGGGGACCATAAATTCTTCGATGAGGGTTCTATATGCTTGGCTATCTTTGGAGTTAATTGCTAGAAATCTGTTTTTCCCAGAGTCTTGAGCCATCCTTGGGCAAAACATGCAATTTGAATCAGTCATTGGAATTCCTGTAGCTACCAGCAGTCCACATGGAGCCAATGGGAAAGGTTGGAGAGCTGATCACATATTTGTGTTAATGAATTGAGGCATTGAACACTTGAGTTCATGAGATTGAAATTATAACAATGAGATGGAAGGAGAGGGAGAAAGATTTGATCTGAGAAGTGCTTGACCGATTCAGCATACCTCCCAAAAAACCTGAACGTGTCTTTAACAAAAGTAGAAATAGCAGGAGAACCTCGGCAGGTCTGGCAGCATCTGTGGAGAGAAAACAGAGTTAACATTTCGGGTCCAGTGACCCTTCTTCAGAACTGATTATAGCTGGGAAACAGGTTGGTATAAATGCTGAAGATGGGGTGGAGAGGTGGAGGAGGAGTAAATGTTAGGTAGAGATGGAGCTCATAGAGAAAGCAAAACAATTGAACAGACAAAGAAATGGGTAAAGGTCAGTCTTGAGGAATTAATAGCTGACAATGTGTTGGCTATGGTAGTGGCCCATGTGATGACAAGGCCCAGTATGTGGGGTAAGGACATGGGAGAAGACCCTAAAATTATTGAACTCAATAATGAGTCCTAAAGGCTGTGGTGTCCTCAAGTGGAAAATGAGGTGTTGTTCTTTCAGCTTATGCTGTGCTTCACTGGAAGACTGCAGCAAGTCTGAGGTACAGATGTTGGCCAGGGAACTTGGTGTGTTGAAGTGGCAGGCACCTGGAAACTCTGGGTCATTTTTGGAGACAAACATGGATGTTCTGTAAAGTGGTTGCCCAGTTTGTGTTCCATCTCCCCAGTGTAAAGGAGACACATTGTGAGCAGCGAATGCAGTAGACTAAATTGAGTGAAGTGCAGGTAAATCACTGCTTCACCTGGAGGTTGTGTTTGGGGCCTTGGATAGTGAGGAGGGACGAAGTAAATGGGCGAGTTTTGCATCTTCTGTAATTGCAGGGGAAGGTGCTGTGTGGTGTAGGGGTGTGTTGGGGATGGAGAAAGAGTGGACCAAGGTATGCCAGAGGGACTGGTCTCTCTGCAAGGCTGATAAGGGAGGGGAGGGGAGTAAGTGTCTGGTGGTGGAAATGCGGCTAATGATCCTTTGGATGTGGATGTGGGTGCGGTGGTAAGTGAGGACCAGGGGACCCTATCAGCGTTGTGGGAGGGAAGGGAAGGGGCTCGGGGAAAAGTGTGGGAAATGATCGATAAAGACTCGGCCTTCTAAACCATGGTGTTGGGAATCCTCGGTTGAGGCAAAAGATGGACATTTCAGAGGCCCCCTGTGGAAGGTAGAAACATCAGAACTGATGCGACAGAAATAGACAAACTGGAAAATGGAATGAAGTCCTTCAGGAAGCAGGGTGTGAGGATGTACAGTCAAGGTAACCGTGGGAGTCGGAGGGTTTGTTTTGGATATTAGTGGCCAGCCTATCTCCAGAAATGGGAACAGCGATGTTGAGGGAGTGAAGGGAGGAATCAGAGATGGACCAGGTGAAGGTGAGAGCAGGGTGGAAATTGGAAGTGAAACCAATAAACTTTTCCGATTCCAGATGAGAGAGGGAAGCAGTACTAATGATGTCATCGATGTACTGGGAAAGGAGTTGCAGGTGGGAGCTGGAGTAGGACTGGAATAAGGAATGTTCCTCGTACCCCACAAAGAGAAAGGCACAACTGAGGCCCACAATTGTACCCATGGCCAATCCTTTGACCTGAAGAGAGTGGGAGGAGTTAGAGTAGAAGTTGTTCAAAGTGAGGAGGAGCTCAGCCAGCCAGGGGACGCTGGTGGGGAATGGGGACTGTTCAGTCCTGTTTCTCCGGACAAAGCAGAGAGCCCTAAGACCATCTTGATGAGGGATGGATGTGTAACATCGTTGAAATCCATGGTGAAGAGCAGAGTCTGTCTATAGATAACAAGCATGGGGCTGGATGAACACAGCAGGTCAAGCAGCATCATAGGAGCAGGAAAACTTGACGTTTCGGGCCTAAACCCTTCATCAGAAA
>JAHRHZ010000098.1:16410561-16451990 GCA_024137785.1 Ginglymostoma cirratum
TTTCTGATGAAGGGTTTAGGCCCGAAACGTCAAGTTTTCCTGCTCCTATGATGCTGCTTGACCTGCTGTGTTCATCCAGCCCCATGCTTGTTATCTCGGATTCTCCAGCATCTGCAGTACCTTTTATCTCAGAGTCTGTCTATACCTGTCCAATATCTTTGTGAAGTGTAGCAAGACCAACGAATCAATCAACAAGCCTCTGCCACTGCATTCCAATTCAATGGAATACATAACAGTAGCATATCTATCAGAATGAATTCAACTTGTAAACTGACAAATTCATCTATTTAATATTAAACAGGTCATTGAGAAGGATTCCATATTCAGCCTGTATTTACAGAAGTTGTAACCTTTACAACTCCACTTGAAATTTCAAAATAAAAGCACTTTTCCTTTAAAACCTCTTAACAAAACCAATATGTTTGACATTTGAATTTTCATTATTTTCACGCAGAATTTGAGCACAGAGCCAGATCTAAATCAGTATCCTTTTGCTTTGCCTGCAGTGTGAAGTCAGCCATAGCTAGATTATTCAAGCTCCTCTGACAATACGTCGAAACAAGGAGATTCCTAAAACACGTAGCAATGAAATTCAGTAACCCTGAAAGTGGACATGGAGATTGTAATGCAGTTATGGCACTCAATTTCTGTACCACCTGCTCATTGCCATGATTGTGGCAGGAAGCCAACGTTAACCACACTGTCATGTGGTAGAATGCTTCATCCTGGGACCCAAAGCCATTAACTCATTTGCAATGCTTCTATCCAAACTGTACCTCTTAAAGGAGAAATATACTATCTAGATAGTTGAAATCAATTCATAATTGATTCTGACACATAGAAGATTCAACAATAGCATGCCACGAGCAAACATGGGCTCCAAGATTTCCTGACACTGACCTACAGGGTTTGATTGAGGAATCGAAGAGGAGAGGTGATGTGCTGCATTCATAAGAGGCTTGCTAGGCAAACTTTGCCATTGCAGTCCATCCCAGAAATCAATCTGTGAGGACCTGGGTGCAGTGCAGCGCAAAACTCAATGTCCTTAAATGAGTGGTCAAAGTCAGAGACTGCATCTTCAACTCAACCTTTTACACCACTAACCTCTTCATCAGCTCAGTTCACTATACTGACATGACTCACCTTCTAACAATCTGTCTCAATCAGGAATCGGAGTCTAAAATTCAAAGCCTCACTACACCTTCACATAGCACAGTTGCAAGCCTCACTCCTGCACCTCACTATTCCCCTGTTGCAGCCATATCACCCAAACACATTGCACCACATTCATTGACACAACTTCTTCTGTCTTGAAGAACAAGCTAGCTTCTAACTGGAGGTGGTTGATTTTTCTAAGCAGATGTTATATAGGAGGTGCATGGAGGTCACAGTCTCACCATCTGCCCTTGGCAGAGGTTGGCACTAGTGGCAGGGTTGAAACTATCCAAGATGGCACAATCCTCTTGCCTCAAATTTTCACATCCCACTAATTCCTCCTTCCACAATGTACGTTTTACTGTTCCTGCCACACACACCACCATAATATTTTCTTGGTTCCTCTTTTGCATATCCAAGAGCTCCAAACTGACCAGTCAGTAGTGGAAGAGCAGATTGCAAATCCAAGAACATAGTGACAGTGAAGAAATCTTGTGGAGGTTGCATTCGACCAAGTGTGGCTTCAAGAAGCCCTAGTAAACCTTGAATAAATGAGAATCAGGAGGCAAACTGTCCTCTGGCTTGAGTCATATCTGATGCATAGAAAGATGGTCGTAGATGTTGGAGATCCGTCATCTCAGCCCCAGGACATCTCTGCAGGAGTTCGTCAGAGTGGTGTCCTTTGCCCAACTATGCTTCATCAATTGGCTTCCCTCCATTGTAAACTCAGAAGTGGGGATGTTCACTGACGAATGAAAAATGTTCAGCATCATTCGTGACTCCACAGATATTGAAGCAGTCTGTGTTTGGATGCATTGAGATCTAGACAATATCCAGGCTTGGACTGACAAGTGGCAACTAACGTTCGCGCCAATCAAATGCCAGACAATGACCATCTCCAATAAGAGACAATCTAACACCACCCCTGACAGTCAATGGTGTTACCGTCACTGAATACCCTGCTATCAACATCCTAGGTGTTATCATTGAGCAGAAACTCAACTGGCCTCACCACATAAACACAGCAGCCACAAGAGCAGGTCCGATGCTAGGAATACTGTGGCGAGTAGCTCACCCCCTGACTCCCCAAAGCCTGTCCACCACCTACAAGGCATAAGTCGGGACTGTGATGGGATACTCCCCACTTGTCTGGATGGCTATAGCTCCAACAACACTCAAGAAGCTTGACACCATCCAGGACAAAGCAGTCTGCTTGTTTGACACCACATCAACAAGCATTCATTCCCTCCACCACCAATGCTCAGTAGCAGCAGTGTGTACTATCTACAAGACAGACTGTAGAAATTCGCCAAAGATCAGTTGACAGCATTTTCTAAACCCTTGACCTCTTCCATCTAGAAGGACAAGGGCAGCAGACACATGAGTACCGTTATGGTTTTCATTATATACCTGCTGCCCATATGTCTGTCAGTTGTACATCAGAACTATGAACCATGTTGTTAAAGTCCAGTAGCCAATTACTGTTTTCTTCCAGTAGCTGAAATACAGATGGCAAAGTAGAATCCCACAGAAGGGAATTGTCAACAGCTGCCAGGAGAATGGGCTTTTACCTGCATGGTTTATTGCATATGCTCGTAGAATAGTGGATATTGAGATAGTTGGATCCTTTTTGATTGTGGTACCTTTCAGAATGGACATGCAGCACTGGAAAAGCCAAAATGTGTGTTCAATGTGGGAAATCATGGACATGAGATTCAGGTATAAGAATTGCGTTCTCACATTCTGGGCGGATATTTTCTTCTGCTGGGAGTTCTCCTCCTGCTTGGTCTCATAGCACCTTGTCCTACTCAGCTCGTTCTCCCGGTCATACTGTATTCTAAGGAAAATGTCTACTAGTATGCCCATGTCTGGGAGCATCTTGTTTATACAGAAGCCTCAATGTTAGGGTCAAGTCCTCCAACACCTGCCACACCGCTCTCTGTAGACTTCAGTAACGTTGAAGAACTTTAGAAAACATCAAGAATTTGTACAATTGTATTGGTAGGTGAAAGGAATCAATCAGCAGCTAACTGAAAATCAGTGAAGATTTGTTTACATAACACTAGTGGATGATGAACGTGATTTCAGCCAAGCTTGATTAGAAAACAGTTAACTGGGCGGTTTAGCATTAAAATAGCAGCTCTGCCAAGATGCTTTGAGTTACCCACACTCTTTATTCCTGGCAGATGCTGACAGTCTGTGCACTAATGCTCTCATCAACGTGGCATTCATTGCAGCTTGCACCAGAAAATGCATGGTGGGCTGACTTCTGCTGGTGTCAGGAGAAATGCAGACACAATGTTAGTCCTAAAACAGACTCTACAGGTCCGAATTTTACGCTTACATTAGTGGAGGAGGACTGGAATTTGTG
Source organism: Ginglymostoma cirratum (assembly GCA_024137785.1). Lineage (NCBI taxonomy): Eukaryota > Metazoa > Chordata > Chondrichthyes > Orectolobiformes > Ginglymostomatidae > Ginglymostoma > Ginglymostoma cirratum. The sequence continues at coordinate 16,414,088 of JAHRHZ010000098.1, forward strand.
TGGGTTAATGGAACACGTTGGATTTGAATGCCTCAGCCACTTCAACATCCTAAAATAAATCACCGTTGGCTGACATTCATCCATGCACAATGATGGAAATAAAACCATGCCGACCAATGCCACCTTGAATTAAAGTGAGAGTCACAGGCAAAGAATGAATAGCCGTCAGATCTTAAATTCCGTCAAGTTCACAGAAGATGACTCAATAACTGATTTAAATGTGTGTGTGCTTTATACCAAAATGGTATAGCATCCAATACATAATCTAACAACGACAAATAATGTTTAGCTTTTGTCACTGTCTAGAGTTGGCTTGAATAAGTTTGGTTCCAATTAAATTGAAAACTTGAAGTTATGATGTTGTTGAACACATTTTATGGAGGCTGGGCTCTCGGCACTGTTCCAGAGATGAAGAAAGCATACTGTCCTGACTTTATGTTGTAATCACCACCAGTATTAGTGATGCTGTTTCAGCTAGTATTGTGGAAAATGCTCCATTCACAGCCACAAAAATAGAATTTGCAGGAAAAGCTCAGCAGGTCTGACAGCATCTGTAGACGGAAATCAGCGTTAACGTTTTGGGTCTAGCGGAAGTGTCATTCGACCCACAGCATTAACTTTGATTTCTCTTTACAGATGCTGCCAGACTTGCTGAGCTTTCTCAGCAATTTCTGTTTTTGTTTCTGATTTTCAGCATCTGCAGTTCTTATAGTTTTATTTTCCATTTACAACTATATTAACATGCAAATGAGGGAAGAAATTAATGTTTGGAATTCAAGAAATCCGGTTACTTTGTCTGATTTTACATAACGATTAAAGAGAGATACTGGTCATTTAATTTACAAGAGTAAAGGCAAATGCATCTGAATTTGACTACAATTATTTTAAACCTGATACTATATGCATTGTTTAAAATTATTTTCCTTTACAGCAAAAGTATATGCTGAGATCACATGGTACCAATGGCATATTTTAGTATAATAAGGTAGTTCGTATGTTTCTAACATGTTCAAAGAACAGTCTGTCGGAAATCCGGATGAAGAAAATAATGATTAATTGGTTTTAGTTGGATAGGAAGGTGTCAGTAACTGAGGAGCTATGGTGAGCCAGGTTTGAGGCAGGGAGGCTTCATTCTTCAGGGAGCACTGAGGCGAGATATTGATGTTTGTTTTGGTTTGCCAATATAATCAATTCTAATATAAGTTTTCACTGTTACAACTGGTCCCTGGCCAAGGATCCTCAATTTGTTACGATTCAAGAGGGGAACCTCTGCCCCCCAACCCCACCATGGTTCTTCTCCTGGGTGGGGAATGGGCCCCCTTTCCTAATCCAACCCTTCTCTCAATCGCAACAAAGTTAATTTAGAAAAAAATCCCTTCCCTCAGATTAACTTTTCCCAATCTAAGTATTCCTTGTTTTGATAGGAATCAAATTAATCAGGCTTTCTTGAGTTATCTAAAGGATGAGTTTATTAGCTATGAAATGTGAGAAAAGTCAACAAAATAAGACATACGTGCACCGATTTGAAATCTGAATGATGTGAAAAGATATACGAGTCAGTCTTTGAGTCTTGTGATGAGTAGATGGAGGAGTGTTTGTGGCTGTTAAGTTGGATAATCCCAGGAATGCTGATCTTGTTAGTAAAGCAGTTGATTTTGAGATTTAACACTCTTCAAGTTAGCTGACAGGCCTTTGTCCTGTTTCTTTTTAATGTTTGACTTCTAACATTCAGACTGGGAGAGTCTTGCATTACCTGCAGTGCCGAAGTGCCAAAAGACTGGCTGACACTGGCATACCAACCCACTAAGACACACAGACCAGGAGCTGCAATTGGTTTTTAACCCTTCTCCCCCCTTCCTTTTTCCTGGAAGGATACTAGAAAACTGCAGTTTGAGACATAATCCAGAAGAGCAGGCTCTCTGCTGACAGCAGTAGTCAACCTGTAAATTCTAGGTTACATAATAAAAATATTGAATCCCAGTATTAGTTTGTTCATTTGAGACTTTAACCAATAGGGTCACAAGACAATCTGGTGGAATAACTCGAGCGCAAAACTTGGCACATGGAATGTACTGAGAAAACATTTGACATTGAACGTGGCCCACCACATCTGTGCCATTCTAAACTAATCCCATCTGCCTGCAGATGGTCAGTATCCCTCTATTCACTGCCTTTTAGTCTGTCTAAATGCCTCTTAAATGTTGTTATCTTGTCTGCTTCTACCACCTCCTCTGGCAGTGTGTCCCGGGCACCTATCACACTCTAAGTAACAAAATTTGCCTTGTACATCTCATTTAAACTTTTCACCTTTCACCTTAAACCTATGCACTCTAGTATTTGGCATTTCCACCCTAGGAAAAAGACTCCGACAATCCACTCTATCCATGCCTCTCGTAATTTTATTAGGTTACTCCTTAGCCTCTGACACTCTAGTGAAAACAATCCAGGTTTGTCCAACCTCTCCTTAGAGCTAATAGACTGCAATCCAGGCAACATCCCGGTCAGCCTCTTTTGCACCCACTACAAAGCCTTCACATCCTACATGTGGTGTCGTGACCAGAACTGCATACAATACTCCAAATGTGGCCTAACCAAAGTTTTATACAGCTGCAACATGACTTGCCAACTTTAATACTCAATGCCCTGACCGATGAAGACAAGCATGCCTAATGCCTTCTTTTCCACTTGACCCACTTGTGTTTTCACTTTCATGGATTAATAGACTTGCACCCCAAGATCTCTCTGTATATCAATGCTCCTAAGGATCATGCCATTTACTATATTATTTCATCTTGCATTTGACCTCCCGACATGCAGTTGTCCAGATTAAACTCCATCTGCCGTTTCCCCAAAGTTGTGCACTTTGGCAGGAAGAATAAACTTCCACTTATTCTTGCCTCGTAATAGCCACCTGCCTCCAAACAGCAACCCCCACCTGAAAAAGAAATCAGAATTTTAGTTTTTTTTTTCTACACCTGCCATTTTGTGGCCTCTTCATGAATATGTCAGCAATCGGTGACAGTTTTGTTCTGCAGCCCATTTCGAGTAGGAACTGAATTGACTTGTCCACATTTGAGACATGGGAATTTTACAATGAGCAAACAGCAAAGACACATAGGAACTTCTGAATTAAGAGCAGGTGTAGGTCACTCCTCCTGTCAAGCCTGCTCCACTGTTCAATAAAATCATGGCTGATCGGATTATTCCACATTCCCACCTACTTAAAATAACCTTTCACCCCCTTATCTGGATTATATTTCGCATTGGTCAGAAATAAAAAATCAGCAGCCTTCCACATTGCAGTATCTAATTCAGTTGGGACTACGAGATGTGAGGGGAGATCTAATGTTAGCGATCTAATGTTGTACATGTTTTTGCAGAGCACAGTGTTTTTAAATGCCTCTTTCCACTATCCTAAGGGACTAACCAATTTTTATTAAGAGAGTTAATTTATCTGTTTGAATAGTGAGAAGAGCAGCTGAGTGCTGAGTATTGGTACAATAATTTTTTTTTATTGGCTGATATTTTACAAAAAAAGTTGTAGAATCGATTTCACATAATATTCTACTATTGTCTTGGCATTCCAGTTTTCCTAGAATATTGCACCTCAGGATTTGAATTCTTGAGAAGAGACTACTTTCTAATTAGTTTAATCTGTCTCTACAACTTGGGTCTTAATTACATGATTCATTGTTAGGTTTTTTTCCTGTCCTTTGTTTCTGCTCGATGCTGCCAATGTAGTATACAAATTGAGGTTTGCAGCATTTGGGGTTAAAGAAGAAGCAAGCCAAGGTTCATCACAACTGTACCTTAGTCTTTTTTGCCGGATGCATCAGCCTGCTTGACAGATAAAGCAAAGATGTCCCTGGTTCTGCTTAAACATTTGCTCGCTGTCTTCTAGAGAAATTGTTGATGTCCCAAATGGTCCTCTGAATACTCCAGTTTTACATATCAGCAGATATCAGTGTCAACTGATCAGCTTATCAACAAATGATTAAAAAATTTATTCATGTTTTTGTTTTTGAAATGAAGCCAGTTTGTTACTGTCACGCAGTGATCAGAAAAGCTCTGGAGAACAGCATGATCCAGTGCATATATCTTTCACAGTAACACGGACAGCTGGCTGGATGATGGAATAATTAACAGGTCATTTTTTTTTGCTAAATTACTGATTTTGGTCAATAAAATACATTTAATTAGCGCAATTTTATTCAGCAGGCATACAAGCAGAGCTATTTATCAGTGTTTATATGTATGCACAAGTATTTTGGCATGGGATTTTAATTTAGCCCAAGGAAAACTGAAATGTCCTTGCCAGAGGGCGTTTTAGTATGAAATTTCACTGGTGTGTTTTGTTGAGGTGAGAAGCCACTTTGAAATTATTTTGCAGGACCGTTCATAGAAATAATGAAAAAAAGACAAATAGCAAGCAGAATCTTTAACTTATTAAGCAAATTTTTTTTGAGGGATAAATGAAATAGTTAAGTGGTCAAATCAGACAAATTATATTGAATATTGTTTGCACAGTCATCTAGAGAGTCCACATGAGATACCAACATGTATTATGTCGTTCCAGTGTACGATAGACCAGTACTTATTAAACTAGAAAAGTACATTACTGCAAGCAAGATGAAACTAGTGAATTTATGACTCTTCAAGGACCAATTGTGGAAGATCTAAATGTTCAAAAGTAGCCAAGTAGCAAATATTTTTTCACTGCATTCTTGGTGAGCTGTACAGGAAAACTTGCAATTTTATGCTCAAATGTAGTAAGACATCGCAAATTACTATGAAAGCAAGCATGATATGCCAAATGATAGTTGGGTTACTTTTTTCCCTCATGGTCTAGATTAGGGCTGAATTATATTATTTTATAATATTTAATCTGCATTTTTATTTTAATAAATTCATTACATTATGGGGAAGAAATGGCCTAGTGGTATTATTGTTGGATTGATAATCCAGAGACCCAGCTAATGTTCTGGGGAGCTGGGTTTGAATCCTGCCATGGCAGATTGTGGAATTTAAATTCCATAAAAAATCTCTAAGAGTCTAGTGATGACCGTGAAACCATTGTCAATTGTCAGGAAAAATCTCAACGGGTTCACTAGTATCCTTCAGGGGAGGAAATTTGCCATCCTTACCTGTCTGGCCTACATGTGACTCCAGACACACAGCAATGTGGTTGACTGTCAATTGCCCTCTGATGATTAGGGATGGGCACTGAATGCTGGCCTGCCAGTGATGCCCACTGAAATAACTCCACAAAAGCCAGTAACCCATTACCAAGTCACCTGTTATTTACATGTGCAAAGTACATGACACTGACTCTTTTTTATACCTGTCAGCCAGGGCTTTCTGATTGGCCCAGGTTAGCAGTGCCAATCAGGAAACTCATACTCTATGAGATCCACCTGGCTGACATTGCTCGTATCATTACACCCACATCCTGTGAATGGATTGAAAAGATTGCCACAGCTCTTGAAAAATGTTAGATAGTCTCCTCTCCTTTTTGTTAAGTCTAACTAACTGTTCAATCTTAAGGAGCAGTTTTGTTAAAATTCATCCATGCCAATGTGATTTGAATGTGATACCTTAAAACCCTTAATACCTTATCAACTACACATATTTAGAAGATCTATTTGATACACACACACAAAGTCAGTCTTCCAATGGTTAGCTAATGGACTCTAGTAGAAAACGAGAGTATTTCTGTGTTGTATTGTGACATTGATTCCAAACCAGACAGTCTTGTATATTTAAGACAGTTGACTGATGTCACGACATGTATGTGCTCAACTCACCCACAATCACTTTCTCTGTGCAGTGGAGTCATTGTAGTGACTTCAGTCCGCTGTGTGTATGTAATGTGCAGTAAGTATAGAAACCAGACAGTGTGTGTAAGTTTGTGATACTGTAGCCCTGTGACTGATTAGCATTGTTAATAAACTTCAAGGCATCTGCCTCAATAAAACCTTGACTCTCTATGGTATATGATAGGGAGGCTAACATATAGAACGTCACAAAGTGCATCATTCTACCAGATATTTGAGTTGTTGGCAGAGGGAAAATTTGTCAACTAATATTTCCAGAATGCAGTTGTTTTCATGTTGCAGGAAAGTAACGCCTCAACCTGCCAATGGCACATGCTTACTAGTTATTGGCAAGTTTTATTCATGCAGTGTTGGATATTTCATGCCATATGAAGAGAAGGGGAGGGATATGGAACATGGGGGAGCCATGGTAGTGGCAGACTGTTGTGCAAACAATGTGTTTGACCTCCTATTCTGATCTCGTCTGGAATAACCATATAACATTTTTCTTATGTGCAGTCAGGAGGTGGATAGGAAACCTAAGAACTAACTGGACCCCTGCAATTAACATGTCCATTTTGAAAGTGCTACATTATAGTCAGACCAGCTTTTGATGCCATTACAATTACACATAGTCACCTTCTGCCATCACTCCTCTGTTCTCCACTTGATTAGCTACAGTTTATATTGCAAAGTGCTCAGGAATGTAAAAATAAAAGCTGCTTTTCCTCCTCATGTTTTATGGAGCTGGGTTTGCTAAACAGCTAATTTGCTTGCCCTGCTGTAGGCAGCTCGGCTCTTTTAAGACTGAGATTTGAAAGCCATTTCCCTGGAGACAGCGGTTTAGATCATCTTTGGAGGGTACTGCCCACAACCAGTACCCTCCTGCTATTTCCCCCAACACATACGCATACACATACACATAAAAACGTAATGTTTATGTTAAGGTGATATGCCACTTCCAACAAAATGCATTGTATGGGATAGCATTTTGCTTTGATTGAGATGAAAAAGAATTGTGATTGCCCCATTTGTATTCACAGCATGAAGGCATCATTATAAGATATCATCTTGTCGCATGCCTGTGATTTCATTGTGATACATGGCTTTTTGAGGCTCTTTTTCTTCCTAAAATGGCAGTGTGGACGTTTTAGCAAAACGAATGGAGACAAACATCATTCATTAATAAGCTAGTAAGTTTACAGGTTGTCAAAATCCTCATTTTTCATTGGGTTATGAATATAGCTCCATAAATCTTGCTCACGCATCCATTCTACCTATGTGTTACTTAAATCTAATAGTGTCTCTGTACTGTCGCACCACATTGTGAAAAGACTAACTTGGGCTGACTTGAAACCAAAGGCACTGTATTTAATACTTTATCTATCATTCAACATTAATTTAGTTGAATAACATGCTCTATCCAGATTTTCATAAAGTGAGACTGCCTGCAAATTCTTTTAAAATATTTCTCATTGTTGAATAAGTTTTTAAAATAAAATCTGGCAATATTAGCTGTCAAAGGGTAGGTGATGGCCTCGCGGTATTATCACTGGACTCTTAATCCAGAGACCCAGCTGATATTTTGGGGACACCGGTTTGAATCCTACCATGGCAGATGGTGGAAATTGAATCCAATAAAAATCTGGAATTAAGAATCTAATGATGACCAAGTTGTCAGGAAAAAAATCCATCTGGGTTTACTCATGCCCTTTAGGGAAGGAAATCTTCCATCCTTCCCTGGTCTGGCCAATAATGTGACTCTAGACCCACGGCAATATGGACACTTAACTGACCTCTGGGGCAATTAGGAATGGGGCAATAAATGCTGGCCTGGCTAGTGACGTCCACATCCCTTATGAATATATTAAAAAAAAAGCTATCAGGTGTTGAATTAATCATGTTGAGGTGGTGGTTCATAATGCAATACAGAATGATCAATGGATTTGCATCTAGCTGATGTGTTTGATCTGGATTTTTCCCATTATGGAGAACTTCTCCATTGTTTCAAAAATGGCAGATGCCAAAAATCGGAATTCCCACTCCTGAATACGACATCTACTATTTCTGCAGGGGCAGTGGAGAGAGTGTATCAGATACCCTCTTTTCAATCTCCTTGATTCTTTTTAAGGCCAGGCTTTACTTTCCTCCAAATAAAATGTAGTCTGTTAATTTCTATTTTAGTGTTAACAAGCCAGTCACAAGGCTTTCCTGCGAGAAAGGAAAAAACAGTTTTATTGCCTGCTAACCCCAAGAAAAAAGTAATGAAGGTGCAATGTCAAGCGCACATTCACAGTGAAGTTAAAAGGGGATAGGCCCTGGACCAAAGGAAAATTAAGCAGTTGTACAGTTTAGCCTCTTTGTGTTAAAATAAGATTTTAAACCGAGACCATATTAGTTGGAGTCTTAAATACATAATAATAGGAAATATTGCAATTATTTGTTGATTTCTTGGTGTTCTAGATGTTTTCTTTAAATCCATGCTATTACCGGGTGCTTTTCCTTCTTGAGAGAGAGCTCTTCCCACCTTCAGTTCTGCCTTTCTTTTCTACTAAAAGCAGTTACTTGAAATACGAGCTGTTTTGTATATTTCACTTGCGGAAGTTTCTTTTTAGGCTTGTTAATTATTGATGAGGAGCTGTTTCCTCTATTTGAAAATAAATCTGTAAACCAAAATAGAAAATGAGGGCCTTTTCATGTCTGATTGTGTGGACTTGGCTCAGTGCCTTCTGGTAAATGTTAACTTCAGTTCAGACTGGTTTTGTTTGCTTGTCAAGCATGGGTTTTATGAAGCTTGGCTCACCTGTGTAATCAGATAATTGCTGTGGCCATTATAAGCCAGTGTTTGTAGCCATATTTAAAACCATTCTGGAGCATGAAAATCCCAGATATTAAAATCAGATGATTGAATTTGAAAATCGATCATCAATAGTGCATATTTTGTCCCCATCATGTCAGCTGGAATCAGGGTGAGTCACATTTCATACAACTGCTTTTTTGCTGCCCATATAAAGCAGCTGTTATCTTCAGTGTCATTTTATTTAGGTGACCCAGTTGAGAGAAACACTATATGAACTGATTAGCCCTGGTAGGAACAGGTCTGAACTTTGTCAGTCTTTTTGGGTAGCCAGGATGTCCTTTTGGAGAGCTAATGTTGCTTTTCCGATATAGCCTCAGGATTAAGAATATGAGTGCTCTTGGAAGAGGTAAGTTGCACCTTCTGAGAGTAAGATGCCCTTTGGAATTGCTAAAAGAAGACATGAATGTTTGTAGCAAAATGCATTAACCCATTACCTGTCAACCTAATTGCAGCTCTCACCAGATCTTTGCAGCAACTGTCTACAGTGCCTGTCAAAGGGGACAGCTAAAAAATGTCAAAAGGACCTCTGACAAGTGAAAAGTGACTGTCAAAAGCAACTATAATATAGGGGTCACCCACACGTTGATAACAATGGACTGATAGCGTAACCTCTCCCAATGAGTAGCTGGCATTAATGTTTGAAAAGTAACCAAGAGATTACAAGATTCAAGTTATTTGATTAATTTCCTGCTACAAGCTAGCTAACCAGTTTGCCAGAACCAGGTGCTACTAACCCCAACTCGAGGTGCCAGCAACAGAGGGGAAATGCCACAACTGGCAGCAGTGGTAGAAATGATGGCAAGAAGAGAAACTCAACCAGGAAGAAAATGGTTGTGCAGAGGAAAGACAGAACCATGCTAATGGCGGTGGCATCAGACAGAACACCAAGGGAACACAGGTCTGAAGGTTTGGAGAGCAGGTTTGGGCAGTCCACAAACTGGTCAAGAATCCAGCACTCCTTTAGTATCCAGTAATGTTGTTCATTACTCAGGATTAGCTCTCATGTACAATAGAAGGTTGAACATCGCTGATATAAAGCAACTGACACAATATCACGAGGACCTTTTGAAAGCAATTGTCAAAAGGAATTTTTGAAGGCAACTATTGAAAATATCAACACATTTGAAACTGCTATTTAAACCTTTGAAAAATAATGTCCACACAGTTAAAAAATGTCATTGATTACTATTTCACTCTGTCAGTTGACATAAGCCTGAGGGCTACCAGTATTGGCATCATACTACATGACTGATTTCCTAATCTTTCATTATCACAGGATGCATGCCATTTTACAGACTGACATTCCAATTTGCAGTTTCTTTGAAGTGTGACAATGAATTCCAGTAACTTTTTCTATAAAGGATTATGCACTTGAATGATTTTTTGTGATTATTAGGAATTCTGCAGTTGAAGGAAATTAATTATTGTGATTTTTTTGTTCTAACAGAAGAGTTTTTAAAATTAAAACCTACAATAGAAATTTAAAACCTTTTTTGTTTTCACCTCCACATAGCTCCTAAAGCCTGCCCAAAGTGGAGTTTGGGTGATATTAACATGGCAGGTGTTTGTGGAAAAGGAGAAAGCTATGAGAACATGAATTGGCAGTAGTATGGCACAGGGACTATAAAGGACCATGGTAGTGGATTGACAGCAAAGGTTTACATTGAGTGTATGAGGTGTTATGGAGGTAGGTTGGGAGCATGAGGTGGTATGGAGGGTATAAGGGCCTGTCAATGGTTGGAGCAGGCTGAGGTGGCATTGACTGGCGTGAATGAAAGATGGAGAGTATGTAGGGGGATGATGGCTAAGAGCTGATAAGTCTTTTTATGGTGTTTTTAAGAGAATAAACCTCAACACAGCACCAGAGCACCGAGGCAGGCACTCTGCCCATTCAGCTTTCACACCCAGCATCCCCTTCTTTGTACCAAGGTCACCTGAGCCAACTCCCAGAGAAACTGGCTGCCCTGAAAGGTAAGAATCCAAACTTCCAGGGGAGGGCACTTTCTCCTGGATCCGGTTTGTAAAACCAGGAAGTGTCCTGACTCAGGAGTGAAAATCTAGCCCTCTGACTTCACTTCTGTAAACCGAAAGCCAAGTTTTTTTTGATGTTCCAAAGGTTTTTCCAAACACTTGCAGGAGCTTTTAAGATACATACTGTATGTGCCCTGTGTCTGTTGACGAGGCTGTGTTGTGGTTTGGTTAATGTTCCTAGTTGAGACAGACATGCAACAAACAGTGCTGTCAAACTGCAGCTTGTTTAACAACATCATGGTCAAACGGCTGACCCACATCGACCATCCTGGATTCAAGTATATTTGATTGATGGATTGACAGATGCACAAGATGTATGGGCATGTTGCCTGGTGATTCAACTGAGTAGCACTAAACCTTTTCGTGCATGTTATTAAGTGAGTGGGAGTGTTAAATCTTCCTGGGATTTCTGTAGCAAGGCCACCCTGACACACTGAAATGCTGCCAGCTCTACAACTGTAGTTTAAAAAGTTTATATCTCAAACAGCAGGCTGTGTACTTCCTGATGGAATCACAGCCAGGATGATGTGTTTTTATTTTTAAAACCTCTTTTAAGCAGCACATTTATACTTCCATCCTTGATCAAGAAGGTAGAATGATGGAGCTCACAGGCACTTTCTTCAGTGCCTTCGATGGGTGGAAATTGTCAATTTGTCAGGAGGTGTGCTTATGTGGTGTTAATATGCTTTCCTTTCTGCTAAGTATTCACATCCCCAAACCATCCAACTGATGCAAGGCGTACTTCAGACTGTCATCGGTCAAGGTGGAGTTCAACCTTTGACCTGCTTTTCAAACTGACCACTAAATTGTATTGCTACAGAGCGAGTAGGTCCTTTTTATACATCGTTCTCCTTAACCAGTAATGCACCAACTAGGCCTTGGCATTCAATATATATTCAACGAAATAAAAGATTGTTTCTAAAGCTTGAGATGTAGCATTCATGTTGCTCAGTAAAAATAGCATGCGTTATCTCTCACTTGATATATTTTGGTAGGTTTTCTGAGTTCTGAGGAAATGTTCTGTCTGCCTTTGCAGTGCCTTCATGGGTGCACTCCTGTCTATTTCTGTAACCTCCTCCAGGCCTATAACTCTCTCAGATCACTGTGCTCCTTTAATTCTGGCCTCTTGTGTATTCACAATTTCTACCACCTCATCTTTGACAGCTCTGCCTGTAGCCCCTATGGACCCAATGAGGTCCGAACCTCCATGCCTCCTTACCTCTTCCCCTTTTAAGGTGTTTCTTTAAACCACCTACTTTGACTTTGTTTTTGGAAACTTGTCCAAATATCCACATGTGGCTTAGTATCAAATTTTGTATTAAAACACTGCTGCGAGGCGTCTTTTGATGCTTCACTAAATAAAAGGCACTACATAAATTTTAGATTTGTGTTGTTTCTAAATAATTCAAAGTGCTGACCTTATGCTATAATGATTTAGTGCACATTTTATATAGGAGTTAGAGATTTACAGCTGTATAGATGAAAATATGAAAGTATGGGTTGATCTCATAAATATGTTATTAGATAGGGTGTGCAGGGAATAAATTTATTTTTGCTGTCATGTAGCATAATTTAAACTTTGTCTTGAATAGATCTAGGCAAGATGTTTATCCCAATCGAGAGTAACTCTGTTGCAGGGTAAATGCTAGAAGAAGTTAGGAATCACAAATCCCAATACTGAATTCAGTGTTTCTTATTTTTGTGGGGGGTGAGATTATGCAGATTACATAGAATAGAACATAGAACAGTACAGCACAGTACAGGCCCTTCGGCCCATGATGTTGTGCCAATCTATTATCCTCCTAACATCAATCTACCCTGCATACCCTACAATTTAGTATTCTCCATACAGACCACTACAACTGTAATTCTCACAGGCTGCTAGCCACTTAAATGACCAGCTGCCTCCACTCAAGTCAGATTTTGGAGTCCCTGGTTTCTGGAGATTAAACTAGATAAGAGCAGATTTGTTCTCAGTGGATAGTTAGAGCATCCCTTTGGAGAGCTATGATACTTCTTTGAGTATGATCACAACGCACTTCGGCAGTAAGGGTTGGTATCCTTTAGGGGTGAGGATCAAGGTCCAACTTGTCAAGACCTTTTAAGAATTTCCAAGAAGTGTCTAGAAGTGTCAACAATCACAGAACTTCAAGAAGTGTCAACAAATGCCAAAATGTGTTTCTATTAATGAGAATGCTTTTCCTAACAAAGGAGAGTCTGCAATATAGAATTTTAAAAGCGCCATTCTTTTTCTCTCATGCGCCTGGGTACTTGTGGAAGCTCAAAGAGTTGGCACAACAAGTGAAGGGGGAAGGTGGTGATAAAGTAGGTACGATGTTAGTATAGAAGTAACAGGGACTATGGGGCTGGGCTGAGAGCATTAGGTTTCAAGAGTTGACATGGATAGAGCATTTAGAGTTTGTGGGATTGAGGAGGTTGTGAGGGTTAAGGGTTGGAGGGACGGATGATATATCGTCCCCTTTGGAGAATTTAGGGACTCCTTTTATCTGATCTTGGGATAATCTCAGTGAAGGCAAAGCACCCTTTGGCAGGGTTAAGCTACTCTCTGTTGGCAGGAAGTCATCCTTTGGGATGGTGAATAGGTATGCTTGTGTGTCATTTCCAATAATTTTTGCAGGGCTGTTTTTCTCTGAAAAGGAAAGAAATCAACTTAGGTGGGAAGGGCAGAGAGAAAGAATATATCCTCAAATGCTGTCTCTGCTTGATATTAAAATAAATTTAAAAAATCACGTTTTTGTTTCAGCTTACCCACCATGCATAAAACTGGAGGTCTGGTAGAAATAGCCTGATTTCAACAGAAATCACATGGTTTCTGTAACGGGGAAAACACACCAATTTGACATTTGGCTAGTGAGTTCAAACTCTGCTTCTGTACACTGCTCAAAATTTTGTGATGGTGTACATCTATCAACAAGTTTTAAATGATCTTTAAAATCTTAATTGTTAATCCAGGATGACAGTGGGGAATAGTCAATATTTCAATTCTATGCTAACAATACAGATTTTGGATTTTGCTTTCAATAGTTTATTTATTACAAGCTTTCAGTCCCTCGATATGTCTACCAAGAAGTACCTTAATGTGTACTTTGAATCATACTAGTCTGACATGTCATTGTACACTTCCAGGGCAAGACTTTTTTTATTCATTTGATGAGGGCATCTCTGGCTAGGCTAGCATTTATTGCCCACCCCTAATTGCCCACAGGGCAGTTGAGAATCAACCACATTGCTGTGGGTCTGGAGTCACATGTAGGCCAGACCTGGTAAGGATGCCAGTTTCCTTCCCTAAAGGATATTAGTGAACCAGATGGGTTTTTCCAACAATCAACAATGGGTTCATGGTCATCATTCGACTCTTAAATCCAGATATTTATTGAATTCAAATTCCACCATCTGTTATGGCAGGATTCAAACCCAGGTCCCCAGAACATTACCTGGGTCTCTGGATTAATGATCCAGTGATAGTACCACTAGGCCATTGCCTTCCACATGGGATTTGAGCCTGCACATGCTGGCCTGGAGGTAAGGATACTACCAGCATGCCCAAGAGTCCCAAATAGCAGTCCCCCATTTATTCTAGCTAAAATTGTAATCTCTGTAGGTGCTTGAGAGGAATTATCATTTGGCACAGCTAGTTACGGGATAAAGTGCAACAATTACGTAATTTTGTTGGATCTTTCTCTATCTCCTTTTGAATATATAAGGCTGGAGTCCTCACAAGTGGTGTATTTTACACCCCAGCACCAGTCTCCAGTTGATAACTGCAGTTTGAGTTCCTTGAGACAGAACCTTTTGTTTGGGTGGAACTTTATTTCTCTTGTTTAGTCAACACACAGTACCTGTGTGGAAATACCTGTGTACCTTTGGTGAGTTTCCCACTGGTGAGAAATGCTTCAAAGCTGAGGTCTGGACAGCCCTTACTCGCTGAAAAATTCAAGCTGATGTCAGATTGAATTAAAAACAGGACAGGCAGATGATCAAATCCTTTTGAGGGCTCTTTAAACTGCATTTGCTAGCACCTAATACTAAACCCAGTAAGGTTGTAAAATCAAAATTATGTGACAATGCAGCAGCAGCGGTATGTACGTGGGAAATCTTACTAGGCTTCACTCCAATATGACTTCGGGCCCCAACTTCAGATTCACTCAAGAATTTTATCGTGGATGCAAACTAGAAATCATCTAGCAGTTTGATTACACCGTTGGGGAAGAAGGAGTACTTTTCGAAGAAATCAGACTGGTGCTGTAGAGTCAAGGTCAGCCAGTGATTGTCTTTCTCACTGCTGATGCTCAAATAGTGATCCAGCAATTCTGCAGAACCACCTTGAGAATCTAGCTTCGCCTGATCAGCAGTAAGTCATTAATGAGTACACTGTGTTACATACTGGCAAGTTGTAGTCACAAGCTGAAGAAAAATCAATGAGTTAACTGTGAAAAGGAAGCTTGGATCTTGTGCTGTGTCTCTTTCTCTCTCTCTCTCGTCTTATTTGTAGTTAGAAGACAGCTTCTATAAGTCAACTGAGACATCTATAAAGTAAAAGAGGCACACTGTGCTGTTTTGCATGCCTGAAGATCATGGTACATGGATTACTAGAGAGGATCTGAGATGTTCATCACATTCTTCTATAGTCACGCTGGGGTCTATAAGGCTTCCCCTGAATTAAACTTGGGTTTTTTTTAAAAGTAAAATCAAGATTTGGTGATAATCAAGTAATTTCCTCTGAGTGGTTCACTATTGAAATGGAGAGGGATTGCAGAATTTTACAGAGAGGTTTAGGTGTGCTGGTACATGAATTACATGAAGTTCGTAAGCAGATGCAGTAAGTATTCAACAAATAGAATGTTGACATGCATTGCAAGGGAATAGAATGTAATCGTAGGGAAGTTTTACTGCAACTGTGCAGGGGTCTGGTGAGAGCACATCTAGCCTGCAAAACTGTGTGCAGTTGATCTCTTTATTCGAAAAAGGATATTGTGCCCAGAGAAGACTCACTTGATTTGTTCCTGGGATGTAGGGGTTATCCTCTGACAAAATGTTAGGCAGGTAGGACCTTTACAATGGTGTTTACAAGAGGAGAGGTGATCTTATTGAAACAGATAAGATTCTGAGGGGACTTGATAGGGGTAGTAACCGGGAGGATGTTTGTTTTGTGGGGGAGACCAGAACCAAGGAGACAAAGTACAAGAATATAAGATCTCCCCGTTTAGCTAGAGCTGAAGAAAAACTTCTTATCTTGGGTTGGGTGATTGCTGGTATGTGGAATTCTTTTCCCCAGAAAAGAAGTGGAGCTGTCATTAAATTTATTTAGAGTTAGTTAAACTTTTGATAAACAAATGAGTCAAGGGCTAAACAGGAAAGTAGAGTTGAGATCAGTCATAATCTTGTTGAATGAGACAGCAGACTCAAAGAGCTGAATGGCCTAATCTTCCTCCTAAATCCTATATCCTGTAGTTAGGCAGTTATGTAAATCAAAGTTGATTGAGCAGCTAGTTTTTTGGTTGCAACATGTTATTTGAATGATTGCTGAAGAGTCATGTGCAAACTACCTTGCAAGATTGTAGTAATTTGATTATTTTGGGTAACAAAGGCCACTGGGTTGGAGCAAATTACTGCAGATGCTGGAATCTGAACTGAAAACAACAAATGCTGGAGATCACAGTGGGTCAGACAGCATCCATGGAGAGAGACCAAGCTAATGTTTCAAGTTTAGATGACTCTTCAGAGCTGAGATGAAGAGTAGAGGGGGCAGCATTTATGCTATAGTTGGGAAGGATGTGGAGTCTAGGGTGCTGGGGAAGAAAAGATGTTGATAGTTCAGATTAAGTGATTGGAATGTGAGAATGGTAGAACAATGGTGTGTCTAACTGCCAAGTTGGAAAGAACAGAGTCCCACTGGGGTGGGAAAAGGGGAGCGAGGACATGGTGACAGAGAATGTAACAAGTAAAGTTAAAAGAAGGGGAAGGAATGGGAGCTGGCGCACAATCTGAAGATGCTGAACTCAGTACTAAGTCCAGAAAGCTTTAAAGTGCTTAGTCTGAAGATGAGATGTTGTTTCTCCAGTTTGCGCTGTGATTCACTGGAGCATGCTGAGAACAGACAAGTGGGCAAGTGAGCAGGACACTGTGTTAAAACGACCAACCACGAGAAAGTTGGGGTCAAGCTTGTGCATGAACCGGAGGTGTTCTGCAAAGCCATTACCCAGTCTGCGTTCGGTTTCTCCAATGCAGTGTCGGCCACGTTGGGTGCAGTGAATACAAAACACAAGATTCGATGAGGTACAGGTGACATGCTGCTTTGATTCAGCTCTGATGAAGGGTCATCTAGACTTTAAACATTAGCTTGCTGTCTCTCCATGGATGCTGTCTGACCTGCTGCGATCTCCAGCATTTGTTGTTTTCAGCACAGGTGTCTGGGTATTTAGCTTATACATGTTTGAGACTAGTGATGGAAATTCCAGGAAATCACTTGTACTCTAATCCTTAAATTTTGATTATCCGTTTGTTGTCAATGGGTGGATATAGTGTTCATTTTACTTAAATTTTGAGTATGTGTGTTAGCTCCCCAGCAAAATGTGTTGTTTTAACATATTTAGTTGAAATCTTGAGAGCGTCTCCTGTGGTTTTGCTTTGTTCTTGGATGGCCACTGGGTTTTTCTGCTTTCTTTTGACTTTACAGTCTCTTCTGACTTTTAGGAGAAAATGTCTTTGCTGCAGATCTTTACTCCAATCAGAGCCATGCCTGTGTCAGTTCATTGAGGTTGGGTTGATTATATGTACATCCAGCACAGGGGTAATGCGAGTTAGATACATTGAACCTCAGTTTGGAAACTGAAAATCCAACAAAAGACCATAACTTTCTGCCACTTCTTTAGCCAGTGTAAGTAGTTTCGAACCAATGTGATAGTGAGCCATGTTTATGAAATTCAGCCATATCCAGAATTCTCTTGATGATCTCTCAGATTGAAATTAGTTACTGTTAAAGTCATTGGGCGTCTTAAAGGAATGAAATTAATGCAAACTCCAAGGCTGCCGTGCTCAGTTCAATATACTTGGCTTTTAATGAAAATTCAGAATTAGGCTTTTAATGGAAAATCAAAAGTACACTTTTACATGGCAATTAACTATCTTGAATAAGCTTTATTGATGTAACCCTGATAATGATGCTTGGTATTTTAGTTGTTTTATAAAATTACAGCCTGACCATGTGGCATTTTCCCCTTCTTGTCATTTTTAATGGATTTCCACATGACAAAGCTACCTGAGCTTTAAGAGATAACAAGCATGGGGCTGGATGAACACAGCAGGTCAAGCAGCGTCATAGGAGCAGGAAAACTTGACGTTTCGGGCCTAAACCCTTCATCAGAAATGGGGGAGAGGAAGAGGGTTCTGAAATAAATAGGGAGAGAGGGGGAGGTGGATAGAGGATGGATAGAGGAGAGGATAGGTGGAGAGGAGGCAGACAAGTCGAAGAGGCGGGGATGGAGCCAGTAAAGGTGAGTGTAGGTAGGGGGGTAGGGAGGAGATAGGTCAGTCAGTATACCTGAGCTTTAACTTGTATTCTACAATTCTGAAATGGTCCACAAAGTGTTCAAAATCAGCTCCACTAACAAATGGTCATTTCCCAGCTAAACCTGAGAAAGAATGGTGAGTTTTATCTGGTTGATGACCGGGAAGGCTGCTTGAGAATCAATTTTAAATGCAAGCATGTTGTCTGATTTGTCCCAATTAAGTATCAGATTGCAGCTTTTTGAACTTAGTTGTTATTTACTGCATTTGGCTTGTTTCCTGTTATTGCATGGAAGAGACTGTTCAACCTTCCTTTTTCAAATTAGTGAATTTGATTTGCAGTCTTCAAAGAGAAGTTACCTATCTGGAACCTCTGAAGAGAATAATGATCTGGAATTAATAAGGCTAAAATAAAGCCCAAATGTAGCCTGCCAATCACGATGACAAGTGAAAATGATTTTGCTGTAGGAAATGTTGTAAATGTTGACTGTATTTGGTAAGGAAATAATTGGAAACATATGTATATATGTATTTTAAGAACTAAATAATTATAGTTATTGAGGGAGATTTTCAGTTTGCTACCAGTGTATAAAATTGACATTGTGGATTGAGCACCTGTTCTAGAAACTCCCAATTTCCATTTCTATTCTTCTCAATAGTACTAAAAAATGGAAAGTTTCTGTATGTGGCAGCCAGTTAACAACAACATCCAATTATGTATGGGAGCAAATTGAAAATCCATTGCATAATCTTAAAACCAGGGGTTCTCATGGATAGATACAACACAAAAGGTGGCCGTTTGGTCCATTGTGTCTTAGTGGCTATTTGATAGAGCCTTCCACTCCCTGATTTTTCCTCATAAGGCCGTACCTTTTAAGTATTTATCTAGTTCTCCTTTTGAGTGTTATGATAGAATATGCTTCCAATACCTTTTCGAGCACTGTGTTACAGATCACAATAACTTGGGTGTGTTTTAGAAAAAGGTTCTTTCCTGTTGCTTGTAGTTCTTTCACCGATCACCTTTAAATCTGTGTCTTCTGGTTACTTACACTTTTTGCTGTTGGAAGCAATTTCTCTTCAATTATGGCACTATTTGAAAACCATTAATTATTTTTGACTGTCAAACTGGCTATTATCAAGCTATTTTATGGAACAGTAAAGACCCAAATGATATTTAGTGTAGTGAGCTCTTTTCAAAAGGGCAGGCAAGGCTAGAACCCCCAGTACCTGAAGGAATCTTTCTTTTTTCAAAGCAAAATATTTTATATTCGTTATGCTACAGGTGCAATGATATTGCATTACAAGTAAAAACATTTTTGACAGGAAATTGAAGCTGAAGCATGGAAATAAAAAAAAATGAGCTGCAGAACAGTAAAAGAAGCTTAAAATGTAAGTTACCAATCAAAATGACAAAAACAAAAATTGTTTTGTTGCAGGCAATTTTGTTAAAAATGAGGAAATCACAATGTGTCTCAAATAATGTTTATACAATACTTCAGAAGTAGTCAAACAACCCTGTAAGCGGTAGGATTGATAAAACTTTTAGTAATTCAGGCATGGGGTATATAACCCTTGTAGTGTACTAACTCCACAAAAAATTGACATTCAATTTTCGTTTACTTTTCACTTTCCAAACAGGAAAGATTTATTTTAAATTGCATATTAGTTGGACACGCAGAGTTCCCCTTTAATGATCTGTTTTGAGTGATTAAGTATGCACAATGCAAACTGTAGTGCTGCAAGCCACAGTCACCATTACAACAAATACAGTAACTGAAATAAAGTAGAACCCATGTAAAGGAAGAAATCCTTCTTAGGGAAAGAATTTCTGAATGCAAGATTCTTTATTTAGCTGCTCGTCGTCTTCTCTTTTGCCTCTACCATAAGGAGGGGATTGGGGAGAAAGAATAAATATACAGGGATGAGTCCATTAAAAAAACAGGTAGCTGAGCTTGGGGAGATAGACATATATGTTGCTGATGACATGTTCACAACTTCAGTACATAATGCAACTTTTGTACCTTATAGGAGTTGGTCTGTCTCTGAAGAATTACAGCATTCAGAATAATTGTGAAAATGTTTTGGTTCTTTTCCTTGTGGAGGTTAGAATTCTAGGAGTCACTCACAGTTCTGAAAAAAAATGCCGTGGAGAGAAACAAAACATTGCTTTATATTCTGTCTGTTGGATTTATGGCTCTTCATAAGGTATTCTACTTCCCCATCCCTCCCAGTTTCATCTTTTATTTTCTGGACAACAGTAAATTGAACACAGAATAGATTGGAGACCTATTACTTTGTATTGTACATCTACGATTTACTCATGCCTGTATTTAATATAATTTAATCATAGGAGAAAATCTAATCTTAGGTATCTGATGAAAACAGCAGTGAGAGTTCCTCTGAGTATATTGTCTCATATTAGTGTCTGGTGAGGAATGTAATTTGAGATCCATGACAATCTCCAACAAGCGAGAATCTAATCCTCTCCCCTTGATGGTCAATGCCATTATTATCAGTACTGGGTTGGTGACGTGAACATAGAACATTTTGACAGGGAGGTGAGAGTGTGACCAATTCAGCCTTGGCTGATCCACAAGAAAGGTGAAAATTGTGACTGAATCTCTTATGAAAATCAAGGGCATAAATTTGTCTCTGGTGGCACAAATATAGGTTATCACATGGGTTGCTCCGTTCACTTGTCTTAATGGAATAGAATATCATGCATTTAGCAAGGAGCTGATGGGAAGAAAAAAAACCTGCCTATTACTTGCTATGACAAATTTCTATTCTTCAAAACATGACAAAATAATAAAGCAGAGACAAAATTAAAAATCATCCTTTGGAGTAAGAACAATGATCAGGTATCAATAACTTTGGAAGTGATCAATAAAGTTACTGCTTATTATTTCAGCCTCAAATTATTTTTCAGCATTTCTCATACACTTGTGCATGAATTAATCAAGAGATGTAACAGCAAACTTGAAGTTTTCTGAAATTTTTGGAAAATCTCAGCAGATCTGGCAGCATCCGTGGAGAGAAATCAGAGTTAACGTTTCGGGTCTAGTCACCCTTCCTTAGAACTGGAACATTTTTGTTTCTGATTTCCAGCATCCACCATTCTTTTCGTTTTTGTTTTGAAGTTTTCAGAAATGGGCCTGTTAAACAAGGGCAAAAATGTAGGATAACAAGGTGTAGAGCTGGATGAGCACAGCAGATCAAGCAGCATCAGAGGAGCAGGAAAGCTGACATTTCGGGTCTGGACCCCTTTCTGAAGAAGCTTTCCTGCTCCTCTGATGCTGCTTGGCCTGCTGTGTTCATCCAGCTCTACACCTTGTTATCTCAGATTCTCTAGCATTGGCAGTTCCTACTATCTCCAAAAATATAGGAAGTCTTACTTGCATTCTGAGGTAAAACTGCTTTCCCAAGAATGAAGGATTAAGATTAAGATCAGCTCTACAATTCAATCTGAAGAACTGAAACTGGAATTAAATGATTTCCGAGCAAAACCCCAAAAGTGGGACCACAAAAGGTCACTGTTTTAAAAATTCAAAGCAGCTAATTGGTAACTTTTGTGCACTCTGACTAATACATAATTTAGATAAATACTTTTTAAAGTAGAAGTGGAATTGGAAAATTATTGCACCTCTAGATAAGAGACAATTCTACTGTTGAATGGGCTTAATTAAAGAACTTTACAGCCCAAAAGATGAGCAACTGGATTTTTATTATTTGATATTTGAGGGATTCCTTTTTTTATGCACAGAGAATGCATTGGATCACAGTTTAAAATAATTTATGAAAGTCTTCACTAAATTTTGTTACTTTATCCATCCTAGCCATCTGAATTCACAGTTGTTATATCTCTCCAGCTGGAAGATTTTGATAGGATACAGACTTTTAAACTGCTTTTATTGTCAGCACCATGTATGTTGCTGTAATGCTTACCAATGAGTTGACTGGCAAGATTGAAGACGTGCCAGTTTCTCTGTGTAGAATGGTGCCCAACCCAATAG
The DNA here is from genome assembly GCA_024137785.1 of Ginglymostoma cirratum. NCBI lineage: Eukaryota > Metazoa > Chordata > Chondrichthyes > Orectolobiformes > Ginglymostomatidae > Ginglymostoma > Ginglymostoma cirratum. Next base: position 16,436,332 of record JAHRHZ010000098.1, read on the forward strand.
CCTGTCCGAGAGCTGACCAGCTATTTCACAGATTATATTACAAAGCAGATGAAACTGGTAAGATTCTGGCTCCTTATAGCACTTTAATTATGTAGTAAGGAAACAAGGCCCATACCTGTTGAATGTCTTACATCAATAATTAAAAGTGTCAGTTCAGTGACCATCAACATGGGAAATGCAACAGCAAGATTTTTTTTAAGAACCATCCTTGTCGTAGAAAAAGGCCCAGATTTTTCAGCCTGCCGATTAAATGTCTGAACGTTGTATTGCTGCTTAATAGCTGCTTCAAGAGAAAATGAATAATAACTCAGTTATCCAGTGAAGCCAAATATCTTCCACTCCTATATGTATTTTGTGACTTTGATTGTAAAGCTAGTTGTGAAGCTAATTGTAAAGCCAGATAACCAAAATGCAGCCTGAACAGAAAGCCTGCTTGGGGATGCAGGCACTGTGTTCAAAGTTTCAAAATAAATAGTAAAATGTAAAACATCCCTGCTGGTCCCTCACCGCAGTCTCCATGCCCCACCCGTGCCAGCTGTGTCCTTGTACATAGCCCCATGGCCCCTTTTATCCCACCATGCCTGAAGGCCCATGTTATGTCTTAAGACAATTTATCCATCTCCATGGCCCCTCATACTCTATTGGCTGTCCAGCATCCCCCAGGCACTTTATTGGTCCTGTGCGAATCCAGTGCCAATTCACATCCTGCACCCATCACTCTTGACCCTTCCTTATCCATGCCAGTTCACCTATTATCTCAAAAGTCAGGCTGACAGAAAACACTGTCATTACTGTGAATTTATCCCTTATGTAAACAAGCATTTCACTCAAGTGCTCAATGCCTTATGGAAACAAACATTTCCATTCCATAAGCAGTTGGAAATGTTCATCAAAATGCATTCTTAAAAGGCACCCCAATATGAAAATGATAATTTGGAGAATCAGCCATTGTGAATATCTGAACTACTTAGTACTGTTTTTTTTAATTCACTCCTTTCTTTTGGTCAGTTCTTTGACAATTTTAGCAGACCCATTGAGTTTATACTTATGCTTCTTCACAATTGCAAAGGGTGGCTTACCTCCAGCAAGCCATGCCATATCTTCAATAACATGGTGATCGATAAAACATTCCTCTGAACTACACTCCCGCACACTCCCTGTGCCCTACCCATGTCAACGCTAGGTTCAGGGAGGGGCTTGGGATTCCTGGCATCTTCCAGCATTTTCACCGCCACAGAAATGCTGCCCATGTGGCAACTATTTCGGCTTACTTGTTGATTCTCACTTTGACTGGGGAATATTTAGATGGTTCAAAGTTATGGTGATTACTCTGATGGGATTAATTCATGCATCGAAAGTAAAATGACTTTTTATTACAAATCATATTACTGAAAAATAAATTTGTCTGGTTCATTTTAAGTCATGCATATTTGCACAATACAAACCCTTCAGTGATCTTAGCAGTTTTTTAGAATAAGCTGCCTCTGACTCTCTAATTTCAGATGGCATTGTCTGATATCATTGTAAATGTGATTAACTTCCTTTTGACTATTTTAAAAAGAAAACTACTTCTAGATTTCATCAAAATGGTGCACTGCTCATTGCAGTGAACTCTGCATCAAGGTTAAACAGGATGTCAACTAAGTATCTTTCATACGTGTAGTGCAACATCTGTTGCTAATGATGCACTCTGGCCTCTTATATTTTTCCAAAAGCCTTTGATATAAAATAATTTTGTGTTATCTGTACACTCGGGTTCATTGTTTTAAATTTCAGTGCACACTGTCAGTTCTGTGTGGTTGTGTAGAGTTTAATGACTGTTTAACCAATGAATACGGTGCAGTATTTCACAGTTGTCACCTGAATTTTTCTTTGTTATCTCACATGCAACAAGATTTTCACTTTGCAAATGAGTTGTCACACAAATGTTTTTTCATTCCACAAAATATATTGAAGCTGACGACACAAATGAAAGTGATTTGAAATATCACTGCAGAGCAGTGAAACAGAGCTAATGTAAATGCAAGAACATTTTCTTTCAGTATCACTTTTAATCCTCGTTCAATTAGTACCTTACAAGTTCCATCCTGCAACATTGTTAAATGAGCTAGTGGAGTTGGCTGCACAATGGTATACAGTAAGGACAGAGTCATATGAACATACAACATAGAAAAAGGAACAGAAGTAGTATGACCCCCTTGAGCATGCACCACCTTTCAATAACATCATAGCCGATCTATTTGCCTTTTGAATTCCACATTCCCATCTATCCCTGATAACCTTTGGTTCCTAATAAAAAATCAATCCATTTCTGATTTGTGAATATTCAGTGGCTCCAGTTGCACTGCCTTCTGATACAGATTTCCAAAGTCACGTACAACCCTCTGAAAGAAATACTTTCTTCTCATCTCTGTTTTGAGGATGTGATCCTGAATGTTAAAACATTGCTCCATATTTCTGTACTTACACACAAGAGGAAACATCCATTCCATTTCCACCTTGTCAAGATTGATCTCGAGTCCTCAACATTGACTCCATCGCTCCATGAATTCTAAAGAAGAATTAGACTGATCTTGAAACATTCACTGTGTTTCTCCCTCCACAGATGCTGCTGGACCTGCTGAGATTCTCCATCATTCTCTGCATTTGTCCCAAGAAATCTTATGACATCAGGTCAAAATGGGCAAGGAATTCCCCCCATGCTGGTTATTGCATATCGCACCCTCTCAGCAAATGACTCAGGACTCCTCATCATGAATGGGTTGGGTGGCTAATTTTGGAGAAGGAGAGAAAAGACTTGATAGAGATATTCAAATTCATGAAGGTTTTGGATGGAGTTGATAGGAAAGATCTGTCCTTATTGGTGGAAGTTTTAAAAATAAGGGGGGGAGGCACAGATTTAAGGTAATTGACAAAAGAAGAAAATCCTTGCAAGAAGTGGTTAGTATTAACCTGACAGTATAGCAGAGGCATGTTCAATTGAGGCACTTAACAGGGAGTTGGATGGTTGCTTAAGAGGGAAGAATACGTAGGGTTACAGAGAGAAGATGGGGAGTGGCACTAGGTTAATTGCTCCTGTGAAGAGCTAGTGCAGGTATAATGGGCAGAATAGCCTCATTCAGTGCTGTAACAAGTCTGGCATTGCCAATTTGTCTGAAGTCACTTCACCAGTTTCTAAATCCTCTTCAACTGCGTTCCCAATCTCTGACTTAACAGTGGCACCTCAAGCATGGACCTCTGATAGAGAACAAGAGGAGCAACAAGACCAAGAGTAGCATCTTGGTAGTAGCATCATAAGCTTTTTCCCAGGGTGAGGGATTCAATAACGAGGGGTCACGCGTTCAAGGTGAGAGGAGAAAAGTTTAAGGGGGATACACGGGGAAAGTACTTTACACAGAGGGTGGTAGGTGCCTGGAACGCGTTGCCAGCAGAGGTAGTAGAGGCAGGCACTGTAGATTCATTTAAGGTGCGTCTGGACAGATGCATGAGTAGGTGGGGAGCAGAGGGATACAGATCCTTAGGAATTGGGCGATAGGTTTAGACAGGGGATTTGGATCGGCACAGGCTTGGAGGGCCGAAGGGCCTGTTCCTGGGCTGTAAGTTTTCTTTGTTCTTTTTGTTCTTTTTATCACCAGCTGCTTTCCCAGCCACCTGTGCTGTACAGGGCAGAGGGGATGAACACCAAGGTTGAGCTGGAAGGAGGCAAGACCCATAGCACTGGCTCTACAGGCAGAGAGGGGATCAGGTCTTTTGACATGTTTAGCACCAATGCCTCAGGAGGCTCAGTGTTCACAGCAAATTGTTGCTGACATCCTGGGATTGGACCTCCTTCCCAGTGAATCTCACAGGCATGGTTGGTCAGTGGCCTATCAGTGGGTCCCTACATCTCTTCAATGTTGTATGATCTCTTCCCCTGCAAGGAGAGCGAGCAGAGAGTAATGAGTGTCAGGAATGCCTTGTATGGGTGGAAGGGAGGGTAACATTTTTGGAGGGTGTCTGTCAGGCAATGGTGCAATACGGCAAAGCGTTCAATGATGGTGTGTGTTAGCTGCTCACACGGAGACATCCAAATCCTGAAGAGAGAGGAATGAGCGTAGCTGAAAGGTGTATGGTTCTGAGGAGCACTGTGCTGGAGAATGCTTGAAAAGTCAGAATATGTGGCTGTGCACACACAGTGGGATGCCATTCATCAATCATGTCATCTTTGGGCACTGAGTCCATTAGTACACAAACAGATTGAAAGGACTACACTCCTACAACTGGTCTCCTCAGCCACTTGCACCCATACCTTCCTCACAGATGAGCTCACCTCATTGCAGTTCTTAGATCCTCCAGCAGGACTTCCTGGTAAGAGCCCAGGGAGTAATCTTCACAGGACTTCCCTCGATTTGGTGGCTGCTGTTGGGGTCCCTTTAATTCAAAACAGCCTTCCTTTTGGCATGTCTGGTATAGCATTCTGCACCCCCTGTCTAACTGGGAAGCAGGAGGTTAGGCAGTAATACCATGGTTCAGTTAAACAGCTAAGTATAGTCCACTGAAGCATCCACAGGTTTTCAACTCTCTATAGGTCTTGCTGTTTCAGTAGGGACTATAATTTGAAAGTCCTACCTAAAGTAGCAGTTATCTGACATCTGGCGTCTAAGTCATTAATCCCATTTCTGATGAAGGGTCTAGGCCCGAAACGTCAAACTTTCCTGCTCCAATGATGCTGCTTGGCCTGCTGTGTTCATCCAGCTCCACACCTTGTTATCTCGGATTCTCCAGTATCTGCAGTTCCCATTATCTCTCAACATTAATCCCAGCTGCCTTTTCAGGTGGAGAAAGTGATCCCAAAGCATTATTTTGAAGAAAAGCTCAGTAGTTCTTACTGGCAACTTAGCTAATATTTATCCCTCAACTAACATCACTAAATTGATTGCCTTGTTCTTGTTCTTGGGACCAGATTGTGCACAAATTGGCCGTTCCAGTTTCCTAAACTACAATAGTGACTTAGTCCGAAGTTTCTGAACAGTACTTCTAAAAACAAATCATTGGCTGTGAGGCACTTTGGGATGATTGGAGGTTGTGAACCGTACCATCTAAATGCTTGTTCTTCATTGTATGTCCCTCTAATAGAGTATGCTACAGTGAGAAGATTGTAATAAATAGGATATGTGTGCCACAAGGCTAGAAATGTGTGCACTGAGAAAAAAGGAGCAGGAGGTTGGAGACCAATAAAGCATGACAAATTTTTTTGCAGTTTTTGGTCAGCATGGCAGTAATGTCCGTTTGTCCAGAATGTTGGCCTTTTATGTTTTGAACTTTCCCTCCAGCCTGAAACCTCAAAGCCTTCACAATATTGAGAATTAGCTTGCAATCCTGTGTACCAATCGTGATTCCAATCCTTCCATTGTTTCTCCCTTCCATTCCCAAATGATGGGTTCCCAACTGCACGTTCTATCATACATCCTCTGCTCATCTGTCTCCAGAGTGCTGCTTGTTTCTGTGTCTTTTGCTTTTTGTTTGGGAACCATTCATGTTGTTGAGGTTGTTCAGGGCGTTGGTGAGGCCACTTTTGAAATACTGTGTACAGTTCTAGTGGCTGTGCTATGGGAACGATATTATTAAATTAGAGAGGGTTCAGAAAAGACTTATCAGGATGTTGCCAGGACTGGAGAGTTTGAGTTATAAGGAAAGGCTGCGACTATTTTCAGCGGAGCGTACAAGATTGAGGGATGACCTTATAGGGGTTTATAAAATCATGAGGGGGCAGAGATAAGTTGAATAGCAAAGATCTTTTCACCTGGGGTGGAAGAGTTCAAACCTGAGGGCCATATTTTTAAGGTGAGAGGAGGAAGATTTCAAAGGGACCTGAGAGGCAATTTTTTCACACAGAGGATGGTTGTATGTGGAATGAACTGCCAGAAGAAGTGGTAGATGCAGGTACAATTACAACATTTAAAAGAAACACTTGGACAGGTACATGAATCAGAAAGGTTTTGAGGGATAAGGGCCAAATGCAAGCAAGTGGGACTAGTTTTGTTTGGGAAACTTGGTCGGCATGGATGAGTTGGATCAAAGGGTCTGTTTCCATGCTCTATGGCTCGATGACTCTATATACTTGTCCTCAGGTAATAACTCTGAATCAATCTCTTGATTTCTCAAATACCCTTCAAAGGTTTTGAAAAACACTATCTATTATCATGTGCCTTCAATCTCTTGCTTCCCCAAGTTCTACCTCTTCAAGGTTTGTGTGACTTCACCTTGAAATGATTTCCTCCTTGAAGGATTCTGTACAAATACAAGAAATCATATCTAGGTCGGTTTGTTCAAAGCTTCCGTTGTGGTTATCAGGATGAGAAAGAGTTAACAAACTCATAAATTCTTGCCCTGTTCTCCTACTTAAAATCATCCCCGTGTCACCACTCTGCCTTCCAAACAAAAAATAACAGAAGTAAAGAGTGCTCGACTCAGAATGATGAGGAAATGTTCAGCAAATTGTTCCGTTTTTGCAGGTTAGAATGACATGAAGTCTTTCACTGTGAACTTGGTGTGTTGATCTCCACTGAGTATGCCATTAGAATTTCCTCGCACATTTTCAATTGGTCATATTGTACCTTATGAGAACAGGTTTTTCAACGTGACATATAACTGGCCCTTTGTACTGATCCTTTTTAACTATAGTATACATATTTTATCTTCCATGTCTTCATGCTCATGCTTGCTGCATACTATAATCTACTTTGTAGATTCATGTTATAGAGTTTATGCCTGTTTGGCCTCGGGTAATTCGGCATTTGCACTGATAAATGTTGTTAAGAACTGCATGGGTTCTTAGCTGCATGGGCATTCCTCGTAAGTGTGTGAGTGCACAATTTCATGATTTCTGCAGCTAATCTTTATGGTATTTATTAAGGAGATATGACCCTAAGCCACATGGGAAGTTTCCATTTAAAATTAATGGACTAGAAAGGCCCATCATTAAGCAAATCTTTGTGTTTCTGGAGCTTCATGGATTGTTAATTCTTTACCAGTCAGTGGACCAAAGCTAAGTTGAAAGGCATTTTATCTTTTAAGCATTATTGTAATATTCAATTGACTTCTATTAGTGCAAACAATCTGACTGGACACAGTGGATTGTGAAAAGTGACTAATAAAAACATTGATATTTATGTTTGTGCTTGTAATTATAACCATCTTCACTCTAGGGATATGTACTACGATTGTGACAATCATTGGGCACATAATAGGTTCTGGAGCAGCACAGTGGCTTTTTAAGGGTATTTGTAGATGTATGTGCGTAGGTGTGTGTAATTGGGATCTTTAATGGCTGTCATATCCATTGCATACTCAGTCTAAAAAACTACATTATTTGATTACAGTACATATTTAATAGTTTGCAAATTGACAATGCTCCGATGCCTAGTATAAACATTCAAATAAAACTTATAAACATCATCCAGCACTTTCCTGTGCAGCTTACAAAGTCGATTGCGCTGGTAGATAATAGAAGTTGAAATTGTTATCAGGTGTTGCTGCAAAACAGTGGTTGGGGGAGAATGGGTGATGGTGGTGGGATGAAGAGGGGAGGAGAACAGGTACATGCAGTGGACTGTCCACCTATTCTACATACCACTTGATGTTAGGTCCACTGCAATCTCTAGACTTAGTGACAATCGGTCGCTGATTTGACACTATCCTTCTCTGCGACTGATAAGACAAATTTCTACCTTGCCAGCTTTAAGCTGAACGCTAAGCATTTCTGGACTCCTTACATAACACATCACATTGGCCAAGTGCCAGCTCAGTGTGGCCTGCACTGTTCATGCCATCATCAACCACACAGACAACAAACTCTCTTATCATTAAAATGTTTCAACAAGCCTGAAAATGTTCCGTACTTGCTGGTTTTTCAGGGCTGTCTTTGACATCTCTCACTCTCACGGTTATTGATATACATCATGTAACATGTTGTCATCGACAAGTTCCCTGTCCTTTCGATTAGCTTCCCTTTTGACGAGTCATTTCAAGTACTGTGTCGAATCTACTCCATACCAACAGAATGATGGAGAAGACTTTTTCTAAGTTTACCACAGATTAAACTTTCTCCAGCACTTATCAGCATCCATAAACACGGAAAAATCAATGCAATTATCCCACGTCAACAATGAACGAATTTTTAAACATCGGAGTCAAACCATTTATGCCTGGGCTTCACTCAGTTCAGGTCCCCTGATTCACATGTCAGTCCTCTGTAAAACTCAGGTTAAAGAATCCAATGACAAACACCACAAATAAAGGTGTCTGATGTATAGACATTTGTTGAGAATCTTCTAAAATAATTGTTAAATATTTAAAGTGCACCATGTCCACTTGTTAACAACGTGTTCTGAATTGTGATCAGACAGCCTTGAATTGATCATTGCCAGTCAGATGAGATTGGGATTTCCATTGCTGTGGAAGCCAACTATCCCAGTTTTTTCCTAAGGCTGAAATTGTCACCGGGAAATCAGCATTTGTTTCTGATTCAGGGAGTCCTCCTTGCTTGAAAAGATTTCATTTATTTGCATAGACCACGTTGGAAGGCAATCAGTGGGAGTGTGAAGTCTGTCGCTGTGTTGCTCTAAAACAGGGTTTTGAAAGTCATCTGATGCAATTCTCAATTGCTGCTGGAAAATAAAACAACAAGCAGTCGAAAAGTGGAAGAAAATTAATTGAGTGCCCAATGCCATTTTCAAGTTGGCCTCAAAATAGGTAGCAATATTTGTCAAAGAAAAAGTATGGGAAAAGTTCATTCATTTTCAGCAGACCAACTGGAACATCATTTTGTGCAGTCACATTAAATCGCACCTCTTCACAGAGGTACTTACCAGTTGGGGCAGCAAATTCAGCTCTTTCAGTTGAATTTGTGGCTCATTTTGCTGCCCCAGTGTGTGTATTTTCACACATTGGGTGGAATTTCATGCTTCACAATCCCAGGAGGGGACTAGGAAGTGGTGAGTTCTGTTTAAAGCAGCAAGAAGACTGGGGATGCAGGGCCTGTCACCTTCCCAAGTGCCAATCCCCCCCTTCCCCCACCCCCGACCACTATCCACCCTCCCTGCCCTGCATTTAAATCTGGATAGGAATGGTTGAGAATGACCCTTTGACCAATTGAGAACTTTAAGGGCCTCATCCTGCTGCTGCTGGTATCCACCCAGCAACCAGATAAGGGTTGCAGCACTTCAGTAAGCTTACGTAGACTCTGGGCATGGCTGTGGCTTGGTAGGAGCACCACTTCTTCTTGGATCAATGTGCCTCATTGAAGGGACTCACAGGTGGCAAGGGCTACACCCACGGCAAGCGCCACACCCCATCAGCTTCTGCACCACCTCCCTCCCTACACACCAAGGTCTGCCTGTCTGACCCCAGCCGTTCACCCACAATTACCTGTATTCCGGGGCTCCATTGGCACACTTGTTGGCACGGCAGGGCCGCCAGCCATTGAGCAGAGACCACATGGATATCCTGATGGCAACCAGCAATCTGTAATATTTCTTGACGCGCTCAGTTTGTGGGTTTCACTGGCTGGTCCAGCATTTTTACTGCCCATCCCTGGTTGCCCTTGAGAAGGTGATGGTGAACTGTCACCTTGAACTACTGCAGTCCTTGTGCTGTAGGTTGACCCACAATACTGTTAGGGAGGGGGGTTCCAGGATTTTGACCCAGTGATAGTAAAGGAATGACTATATAATCTGAAGTCAGGGTGGTGAGCTGGCTTGGAGGTGAACTTGCAGGTGGCAGTGTTCACATGTATCTGCTGCCCTTGTCCATCTAGTTGGAAGTGGTTGTGTGGTTTGGAAGATGCTACCAATGGAGCCTTGGTACATTTCTGCAGTGCATCTTGCAGATGGCTCTCACTGCTGTTACTCAGTGCAAGTGGTGGAGGAACTGAATGGCACCACATCCAGACAATCAAGTGGGCTGCTTGGTGTTAACCACTGTCCTGAGACCATTGTTACTAAGTTTGCAGATGACACAAAGATAAGTGGAGTGACAGGTAGTGTTGAAAAATAGGGGAGGCTGCAGAAATTCTTGGTCAGACCAGAAGAGTGGGCAAAGAAGTGGCAGCTGGAATACAATGTGGGAAAGTGTGAGGTTCTGCACTTTGGGAGGAAGATTAGAGATGCAGACTATTTTACAAATTTGGAAAAGCTTTGGAAATCTGAAACACAAAGGGACTTAGCAATCTCAGTTCAGGATTCTCCAAAGGTTAACATGCAGGTTCAGTTGGCAGTTAGGAAGGCAAATGCAATGTTAGCATTCATTTCAAAATGGCTAGAATACAAGAGCTGGGATGTATTATTGAGGTTATGCAACACTCTGTTCAGACCATGTTTGGAATACTGTGAGTAGTTTTGGGCCCTGTATCTAAGGAAGGATGTGCGGGCCTTGGACGGGGTCCAGAGTAGGTTTAGAAGAATGACCTGGGGCTGAAGAGCTTTTGTATAAGGAGTGGGTGAGGACTCTGGGTCTGTACTCAATGGAGTTTAGAAGAATAAAGAGGGATCTCATTGCGACTTACAGAATACTGAGAGGCCTGGATAGAGTGGATGTGGAGAAGGTACTTCTACTTGTAGGAGAGGCAAGGATCCGAAGGCACAGCCTTAGAGTGAAGGAATGACCCTTTAGAACTGGGATGAGGAGGTATTTCTTTAGTCAGAGGATGGTAAATCTGTGGAACTCATTGCCACAGAAGGCTGTGGAGGCCAAGTCATAGAGTATATTTAAGACAGAGATAGATGGGTTCTTGATTAGTAAGGGACCCAGGGTTACAGGGAGAAGGCAGGAGATTGGAGTTGAGAAACATATCAGCCATGATTGAATGGCAGAACAAGCTCAATAGGCTGAATGGCCTAGTTCTGCTCCTATATCTTAGGATTTTATAGTCATATGGCCATCTGAATGGGATTTAATCCCGATCAGACTCCCAGAAATGACTATGGCAGAGTTGCCACTTCTTTGTAGCCTGTGGGTGGATCTACCACTGCAGCCATTAATTTCTACCCATCGTGGATGACTGGCTATGCCTAGAATATAACATTATCAGTGGCAGCAGGTAGGTAAGGAGCAGATGCAGCTTGATTCTGAGAAATGTAACATACATTTTGGGCAGAAAACGGACAATGAAAGGAATTATTCCCGAAAGTGGAAGGCTTAAAAGAATGGAGAGATCTATCGTTGGATGTAATTTCATCTTTCCTGTGGGAGTGCAGTTTGCAATAAAAGGGTTAATTGACTCCTTTATTTTACATTTAGCGGAAACTGAAAGCACAAGCAAATTATGTTGAATTTGTTCTAAATATTGGTTAGGGCACAATTGGAGTATTGTATGTTGTTACAGGCATCTCATTATAGGTAGAAGATCAAAGCATTTGGAAAGAAATTTCGCAGGAATGTTGCCAGAAAAGGAAAATGATAATTATGAATCAAGGATAAAATAATTTTGACTTTATTAGCTTTGAGAGGGTATAAGTGAAATATTTTTACTGCTGGTTGGTCGCCCAATAAAAGAGGATAAAGTCAAGATTATGAAAGAGGACACAAAGTGGAGAGGTTGAAGAATTGCTTTCATTCAGAGGATTATTTTGAAATGAAAAACTTTGCCATACATAGTTATTGAAACAGAAACAATAACATTTACACAGCAATTGGATAGGTACTTGAAATCATAGAACATGAAACGATAGAGAGAAAGGACAGGGAAATGTATTTGAATGGATCAGTTCCACTTGAAAAGACAGCACCAGCACAGGGACGATGGGCCCAAATAGCCCTCAGTGCTGTAATTTCTGTAATTGTGCAATTTTATAATTATAGAAATATTACACAGACTTTGAATGGGAACATTATGAGGATGAGTTACTGTGCAAATTCCTATTTCATTCTAGCTTTTTAATGGGCACAGCTGCACACTTTCAGTGATGGCATAGTGCCACTGTGGCAGGATCCAAATGATAACTATTAACATTCACCTGAATAGTTTCAGATCTTGGTCACTCAGTTGTGAAAAGGAATCCAAAAGCAGTGAGGTGCTTTCCCAAAGAGAGAATCCCGAGGTGCTGTCTATTGAGGACCGTCTCTGCAGCTGCTTATGGATTAGTGATAGAAGTGCACTAAAAGGAGATTACCATTTTGTTCTCTGTCCAATGCGTGAAATAGAAGGACCCAAGAGGGCAAAAGGCAAAAACAATACGTGTATCAAAGCAAAATTTACAAATTTCCCTTTTTAAGATTTTTTACATTTAAAGTGGGGCCCTTTGAATTTATTTGCCATTTAGCCGTCAGGCACTGAAATTAATAGTGCTGGTTTCCAATGTGCATTCCTTGAGGGTAACACTCAAGATTTGCCAACGGAGAACAAGTCATCCATGCCAGGTTTCATAAAAGTGGGTTATAAATTGGCTGAGGTAGATGTAGGCAGTAACAGTCCTGTGGGGGGAGTTGGCGAGAGAGAGAGAGAGAGAGAAACCCTAGACAGGCAATGACAGCCTCAGCACCTGAACTTTCTAACCTTCACCTTGTAACATTTTGGATCAATTGAGATCAGAAGTTTCAGGGCAACCAATTCTCGGCATATACAAGATATTCCAAGTGAAACGATGTTCTTTAAAACATAAAATGGGAGGAGAATAGATATGTGGATATATGTACAAAATGTGGATAATGAGTAGGTACGAAAGGAAATGAAGGGCAATAATTGCTTAAAGAGAGGGACTGTCTAATCTTAAAAATATTTGAATAAGGATCCGCTGTGAAGCATTTCGGAGGAAGTAATATTTGTTGTAATTGTATTACTGTCAGTAGTTTCCTCTGTAAGTAGCTGTGTCTTTGTCTTAATGTTAATGGGAATCAGATGCCTCCAGCTCATTTGTAACTTTGCCTGTTAGTTCCATTTAATTTGGCACTCTGTAACAAAACGCCACTTGAAAAGATTGAGAATAAAAGCACTCTCAGTGACTAATGAAATGCCTTCCCAGGAACATACAAATATTTTGACATTTATCTCTTGACATGATCCCCTTTTGCTCAGCTGGGGCAGTAAGCTCTTAGAAGGACAATCGAGTTTGAGATTCGGATTGATAACAAGAGTAATTATTGAAGCAAATACTGCCTGGAACTGATGTAGCATGGGGGAGAGCTTGCATTGTTCCTGCCCATCAAAAGCCTAGGGTCTTCCAAATCATGGGTGACAGGTAATTGTCTTCAATTCTCTGGTGGGTGACAAGTTGTGCCTGAGCAGCAGGCTGCTTTGTCCTAGTGAACAGCACTGACTGTGATCATCTCAAAGTGGATCCGGAAAACATTACTGAAAAACTGAAGCTTAGAGGCCACCAAGGACATAAAACACACATAGAGAAAGTGACTGAAATAGTCCAATCTCTTGGATTGCAATGGGTTCCTGAGAGTTGGCCTGCAACTTATAAACAGACTAATTACACATTTAATTTGAAGAATATTCTGTTGTCAGAAATCCATTTGATTCAAATAGGTTGAGCTAATCTCCATAGCTCAAGACAGAATAGTTTTTAGTTGAAGCATTTAAATTTCAAACCTGTTTTAGATCTACGCTACTCTGATAGGCTACAGCTACAGTCAAAAGAAATGTAAGCTAAGGATAAGTGCATTTTTTAAGAATGGATCCCAATGTGAATTGACCCAGGTTTTGACAGCCAGGTTGATTATTCATTTGGCAGCTAATTAGGCTAGTTGCTGTTATCTGCTGATCTGTTGCCATGAAGAAGGTGCAGGCCATTCACTGAAACTCAAGTGTACATCAGCCTGTGTGACAAAGCAGATTGTACAATGTGCTTATCAGTTCAGGCGCAGTGACAAACATCTGTTCAATCCCACAAAGCAGATGCCGCTTTAAATAAATGTTCAAATATAACGCTGAAATTCATCATAATAACAATAATAGCATTGTGTTGGAACATTATGGTCATTACTGGGCCTAGGGCAGTCATTACCATCTCTTGCCTGGGCTGATAATGAGCTCTTCCAAGCCTGTAATGAGCAGAATGTCCAAACAAAACACTTTTTTATTTGCAACTTTTATATACACACATATGTATCCATAGTTTGTACATGCAATCTATACACTTAAATTTGGAAAACCAGGGAGAGAGAATGATGTCATGTCGACACTGTAGGTGGTGCTCGTTTGAAATTCTGATTAAAGTGCATTGTTATGGTAATATCAGAGTCCTACATGACTGTGACTTGAGGCAGAGCAGATCTGCAGTGTTTGAGGCTGACAGTGTCTGATCAGGAATTTGATATTAAATCCTCTGACATGTCGTCACGCTAGCTGATTCGGACTTTCAAGCAAAAGGTGATCACCCCCACAATAGAGAAAATGAAATGAAAAGGATCACTTGCTCTTGACAGTGAAATAGCTTAGCACACTCAAGGACAGCAGCTGTCATTTGCAACTAGCTCATTAATTTTGCGGAAAAGAAGGACAGGACATTGCAGCTATTTTAATTGCTCAGTTACCGCGAGCATGAGGATGAGAAGAACTCGAGCAAGTGCTGTGTTAAAATGGCATCTCTTCCTTGTGCCAAGTGGTTCTGTATCCTGCTGCTGTGCCTCAGTTTGTATTGTACTTGTCTCTAAATCAGAAGGGTCTGATTTCAAGTCCCATTCCAGCGCCTGAACATGGAAATCAAGGCTAACTCTCCAGTACCCAGTATTGAGGCAGCAGTGCATTGTTGGATGAGCTGTCTTTCAGGCAGCCCCACCTGCCTTTCTGGCTGATGGTGAAAGGTCAGAGATGAGCAGAGTGGCAAGGCCAGGTGTCCTGTCAACACTTATTCCTGAACCAGTATCAGACAAAGCACATTATCTGGACATAGATAACAAGGTGTAGAGCTGGATGAACGCAGCAGGCCAAGCAGCATCAGAGGAACAGGAAGGCTGACATTTCAGGTCTGGACCCTTCTTCAGAAATGGGGAAGGGGAAGGGGATTCTGAAATAAATAGAGAGAGAGGGAGGCGGATAGAAGATGGATAAAGGAGAAGATAGGTGGAGGAGAGACGGACAGTTCAAGGAGGTGGGGATGGAGCCAGTAAAGGTGAGGTTAGGTGGGGAGTTAGGCACGGGATAGGTCAGTCCAGGGAAGACGGACAGTTCAAGGAGGCGGGGATGAGGCTGGTAGGTAGGAGGTAGGGGTGGGGGTTGAGGTGGGAGGAGTGGATAGATGGGAAAAAGGACAGACAGGTTAGGGAGGCAGGGATGAGCTGGGCTGGTTTAGAGATGAGTTAGCAGGTGGGGAGATTTTGAAGCTTGTGAAGTCCACATTGATACCATTGGGGTGCAGTGTTCCCAAGCGAAATATGAGGTGCTGTTCCTGCAACCTTTGGGTGGCATTATTGTGGCATTGGAGGAGGCCCATGATGGACATGTCATCCAAGGAGTGGGAGGGGGAGTTGAAATGGTTCGCGACTGGGCGGTGTAGTTGTTTGTCACGAACTGAGTGTAGGTGTTCCACAAAACGGTCTCCAAGCCGCCGAGATAACAAGGTGTAGAGCTGGGTGAACACAGGCAGGCCCAGCAGCATCAGAGGAGCAGGAAAGCTGACGTTTCGGGCCTAGACCCTTCCGAAACGTCAGCTTTCCTGCTCCTCTGATGCTGCTTG
>JAHRHZ010000098.1:16452390-16471598 GCA_024137785.1 Ginglymostoma cirratum
CCGAAACGTCAGCTTTCCTGCTCCTCTGATGCAGCTTGGCCTGCTGTGTTCATCCAGCTCTACACCTTGTTATCTCAGATTCTCCAGCATCTGCAGTTCCTACTATCTCCAAGCTACCGCTTGGTTTCCCCGATGTAGAGGAGGCCACGTCGGGAACAGCGGATACAGTATATCACATTAGCAGATGTGCAGGTGAACATCTGTTTGATGTGGAAGGTTTTCTTGGGGCCTGGGATGGGGGTGAAGGGGTGGGTGTACGGGCAGGTGTAGCACTTCCTGTGGTTGCAGGGAAAAGTGCCGGGGGTGATGGGCCTGGTGGGGAGTGTGGAGTAGACGAGGGAGTCATGGAGAGAGCGGTCCCTCCGGAAGGCAGATAAGGATGGGGAGGAAAAAATATCCTTGGTAGTGGGATCAGATTGCAGATGGCAGAAGTGTCGGAGGATGATGCGTTGGATCCGGAGGTTGGTGGGGTGGTACGTGAGGACGAGGGGGATTCTGTTTTGATTGTTATTGCGGAGAGGGGGGCGTGAGGGATGAGTTGCAGGAAACGCGAGAGATGTGGTCGAGGGCGTTTTTGACCACTGTGTAGGGGAAGTTGCGGTCCTAGAAAAACGAGGACATCTGGGATGTCCGGGTGTGGAATGCCTCATCTTGGGAGCAGATGCGGCGGAGGTGAAGGAATTGGGAATAGGGGATGGCATTTTTGCAGTAAGGTGGGTGAGAGGACGTGTATTCTAGGTAGCTGTGGGAGTCGGTGGGCTTGAAATGGATATTGGTTTCCAGGTGGTTGCCAGAGATGGAAATAGAGAGGTCCAGGAGGGAGAGAGAGGTATTGGAGATGGTCGAGGTGAACTTAAGGTTGGGGTTGAAGGTGTTGGTGAAGTGGATGAACGGTTCGAGCTCCTCGTGGGAGCACGAGGCGGCGCTGATACAATCATCAATATTACGGAGGAAGAGGTGGGGGATGGGGCCAGTGTTGCTTCAGAAGAGGGATTGTTCCACGTATCCTACAAAGAGGCGAGCATAGCTTGGGCCCATGTGGGTGCCCATGGCCATCCCCTTTGTCTGTAGGAAGTGGGAGGAATTGGCGGAGAAGTTGTTCAGGGTGAGGACGAGTTCGGCTAAGCGGACAAGGGTATCAGTGGAGGGGGACTGGTCGGGCCTGCGGGACAGGAAGAAGCGGAGGGCCTTTAGGCCATCTGCAAGGGAAATGCATGTGTATAGGGACTGGACATCCATAGTGAAGATGAGGTGTTGGGGACCGGGGAATCGGAAGTTTTGGAGGAGTTGGAGGGCGTGGGTGGTGTCACAGATGTAGGTGGGGAGTTCCTGGACCAGCGGGGAGAAAATGGAGTCGAGATAATTGGAGATAAGTTCAGTGGGGCAGGAGCAGGCAGATACAATGGGTCGACCAGAGCAGTCGGGTTTGTGTATTTTGGGAAGGAGATGGAAACAGTAGGGTTCGGGAATGATTCGGTTGGAGGCTGTGGGTGGGCGATCACCTGAAGTGATGAGGTTGTGGATGGTCTGGTCATAGCTGTTTGTGGGAATTTTCCCCAATTTCTGTCCCTCACAGATTGAAGTTAATGTCAGAAGCCAAACTTTGATTTATGAACCAACTCAGAATCATCTGCCATTTACGATGCTAATCTTGCAATCTTAACTCCTTGCTCTTCCACATCACTGTCCTGATCATTACTCCTACCTTCCACCTCACCCTCTCATTCATACAAAAAAATCCAATACAATGAAATTGCTTGAACTAATCCCTAATGAAAATAAACATCTAACCTAAGTGCTCAAAGATGTAAGTAAGCAAACATTTCACTCATGATCAATGCATTATGCAGGCATGCCACAGTAATATCATAGTTTGAGAAGTCAGTCATGCAGCACAAATCCTAGAATGGATTTATGTGAACAGGTACTCCAAAATAGTTAGCATTGATTTTTATTTTTGTTAACTCTTCATTTTGAATAGTTCCTTGGCAACTTTGCCAGTCCCAATAAGTTTATGCACCTTTTACATACAAACATACCTTTTCAGATTGTTGAAGGATGCCTTATCTCTCCCAGACAGTGTCTTCTCTCTCACAAAAGTGCCTTACCTCCACAAAGGGGCCAGATCCAAATGGACCCCTAGCTGTCCAATAGGACAGAAATATGAAACATTCTTCCAACTCTCATCCCTCACATCCCTGACACTCCCCTCAGCCCCATACATTCCCCATGCCCTACCCATGCTACCTAATTCCTTCTATCCAAACGCCATGGCCCCTCATTCCTCTGTGCCAGCTTAGTGCCTACTTATGCCCACAATTCTTACTACCAGCCTTCACTTCTCACACCAACTGAGTAAGTACCAAAAAATAGCCATGCAAAAATGAGAAAAAAAACAGTTCTATTACTTAAATTTCTACACTGTAAACTACACTACATCGAAAAAGTCACTCATTCATTAATACACACCTTGACACTTTGGACATTTCTTGTTAGGACAGTATGTGTTGACACTTCTGGATACTTGGTGATGCTTATTGACAGGCTTTAACATATTGGACAGTTGTGACGTGTTTACATTTGTGGTCAGTCTTGTCCATGATTAACAAACCCATCGGGTGCCTAATGCCCCTCCCCACAAAGAACTCCCTGACTTTTATCCTCAAAAGAGATACCTGATGCCCACATCTCTCCTTTCCAGTAACCTGAAAGGATCCCTGACCACCCCCTCCAAACCCAAATGAACCTGGGATTCCACCTGCAAGAGTACCCCAGCCCTTGAGTGTTGAATCCTGGCTAATTAAAAGAAAATACACTGAGAACAGATGCCCTCTTACCTGGTGTGAACTTCACACACTGAATTTCAAACACAAAGTACTCCAAACTCCGATTTTCAGCAGAGAAGGCCACTTGGCTCTGGGAATCAAACATGTATGAACCATGTCTACCCCAATCCCATGAAAATGAAGAATTCCAGGTGAGAGTTGGGATTTCCAACCTCTTCCGGCAATTTTAACCCAAATGGAGACCTTCTCACCAGAGGCTGGTAGTTCTTGCACTCAGCAGTAGCACTCTGTCTCCTGCAGGAGGACAATTTACTTCTCGGTCGCTCTCAGTGTTCAGTCCCTTGCTCATTAACAATCACCTCCCTCCAAAACCGAGAGCCAAGCTGCACTACTTTACCAGTCAGGTGGGCCAACCCATTACAGCCCTGCCCAGCATGGGCCATTAAATGGTCCTTCAGTGGTCATTCGTTGATGATGTAAGGGTTTCAGTTGGCAATGGGGTGGGGAGGTTGAGCTCAGATTTACCCACCTGGAACTGAGTTCAGGAGGAGGCAGGAAGGTGACAGTCCTCTGGGATGCCAGCATCCCCCCTAATGCAATTGTCTTCCCAACTCCAGGCCTTTTACCTGTGGTATTTTCTGGCCTGGGTCCTTTGTAAAGGTGACCACTTGCTGCTATTTGCTAATATACATCTTGGGTGCTCAAAGTTTAACTGTAAGCAAGTAAGCATGATTTTAGAAAGCAGCTTTAACAGGAGATCTCACACTTACAGATAGACATAGTAAAGGATCACAACACCCAGAAGACAGAGATTCTAATGGAAAAAAAAGCAGAAATTTGCAAGATCCTTCAACTTCAATGCCTGAATGTGACATTTCTTTTCACTCACATCACACCATTGGCATTTACTCCACTGGTCCTAGTTCTCTGACTTAATATCGTAAAATGGCCTTTAAATTTCATGGGTTTTGGTTGATTGCACAAGCATTGAGATTCAGGATGATGCGTGGCTCTCACATCAATTATTTAAACATATTCTAGCCACAAATTGTACTGACTCATGGATCTTCCAGACGAATGTTTACCCTTATTCATTTCTGCTCATTGTGACAGACAGAAAGTGCCATCTGACTTTCTGCTTCAGCAATGATGTAAATCTCATTTTTTTTTTTGGTCAGCAAGTTGTGGTTTTGACCTTTAGTCCAGTCTTGTGCAGATAAGGCTGGCTACCTTTTCAGTGTGATGCTGATGGAGGTGTTCCCTTTCAGTGTCGCCCTTCTGTCTGATTAAATAGGCATAGAAAACCCTGCAGCACTTTTCTGAAGTAGAGCAGAAATTCTTCCATTAACCTTGTCAAAAGTCACAGAACCCCCACAATGTGGAAGCAGGCCATTCAGCCCATCAAGTCCACACTGACTGTCTGAAGAGCATCCCACCCAGACCCAAATCCCTTCCCTATCCTATCCCATCCCTGTAACCTTGCATTTCCCACCTAACCTGCACATCCCTGGACACAATGGGCAATTTGGCATGGCCAGTTCACCTAACCTGTACACCTTTGGACTGTAGAAGGAAACCCATGCAGACACGGCAAGAACATGCAAACTCCATGCACACAAAAGCCTGAGGATAAAATTGAACCTGGGGCCATGGTGCTGTGAGGCAGTAATGCTAACCACTGAGCTAATGTGCCACCTAATCATGACATGATCAACCCACCAAAGCATTTTGTTTAAATGGAAATGTCCACCTAACTCCTAAAATTGGTGGAGTGGAAACAGTATTTAACGGAACCCTTTTAAAGCTACAATAAGATTGAAGTCATTGCAAACAAACTAAAACATCTTCTGTTGCAATGAAATCGGTGGTGTAATGACAGAAAGCAGCATTTTCCTTTATAAAAGTGTGCTATCAGTTTTCATATTTGTTTGTCAGACAGACATTAGCAGACTTAAGTGACCAGCTATTCCCTTGTCAGTTCAATGTAGTATCATATGGCATTTCATCAGCTTTGACATTGCCTTGTTGAAGTTTCGAGCAGGTTCTTTGTAACCAATAAGTATGTGATGCAAACAAACAAGTTTTTTTTTCTTATTTTTCCAGTGATCGATAGGCACAGCTGGTAGAAAATTACATGTTTGCTTGTCAAGTTGTCAAACTCTTGTTGAAATCATTGGACATTCAACATTTTTGGTTCTGATTGCAAAATAGCAGATAATCGTTTGCCTATTATAATTAATAAGATCCACATAATCTGTACTGATGAATTCTGCAAGAGAAAATTCAACAGAATAATTTTCCAGTTGTAAGTTAAGAGAGAAATGAGCCCTTCAGAAGACAACTGATCTGTCCCATCATATTGAAGTGATTGGTTTGCTCGACTTTTTAAAAAAAAAATTGGTGACTGCATGCACATTGATATTACTTGCTATTTGCCCAGTATGAAGCCTTAAAAAATAATGTTTCTTTGAAATTTAAACAAATTGAGTAGAAAGTGAGCCAGCCTTTTAAAAAAGAACCTTTTAAAAAAGAAAGCGTGCCTGGAAGCAGTTGGGTCAAAAATACGAGGAATACCCATTGAGCCCCAAGGGAGTTTCTATGATATGGAGACTTCGATGACAGCAGGCAATCGGTTTAGCCCCTTGAGAGATTAATTAGGGCACTGTCCCCACTCAGCCAATGCAATAATTCCTGGTATCTGAGAGAAGTGCGTATTTGCAGATTCGCCTTGAGCAAATTAGTCATCACAAAATTATCTCTCGAGGTTATTTCTGTTTGGATTTCTTTGATTTTGAGGGATGTCACTTTCCTAAAAGCACTTTCTGTTTGTGATTGCCTACAAATCCTTTCCCTTCCTTCCTTCTTATCTCACTGTCACTTTTGGTATTTGAGGATTACCAGAGCTTTTTGGATGAAAAGTATTATATAAAGTGGAGATTATTATTTTAAAAGAGTTCAAGATACGATCTGAAAATCTATTGCTCATGTCATGGATTAAATGATAATGATGAAAGATAGTGAAATGAGGTGCCAATAGAAGTCTACCTTAGAAAGACTGAATTGAGATTCCTAGCCATAAAATGATTTTGCAGCGTCCACACTATTTGTAAAGTGACAAATTCCTTCAACAGCTCAGATCTTGAATGGTACCTTGCCAGAGGGTGTTCTCCTCTTCAGTACAATAGAAAGCTAGGAATGGTGCACTTGGTCTCTTGCTGCCAAATGGATTGCTTGCACAGACTGTTCTCAGTACAAGTGGAAATTCATTTATTACATTACAGCAACACTAGTACCCTCATTACAGCGCAGGCTGCAATGAAACTCATTTTTATAGCTGGATGGCATCAACCCTGTTAAAAGAAGTAATGTGCTCTGATGAAGTACAGTGGCACCAGGATTGTCAAAGTATTTCATTGGGACAGGTTTTGCTGTGACAATGATGGTGATAGGAAGGCTCATTCACACATAAACTGGATAGCAACTTCCAGTGACTGCACATGCACAGTTAATCACAGAAATCCGACTGTCTGCGATATGATGTTCTTCCAAAAGCTTCTTTTGAATTACTTCTCACCATCTGGTTCTCTAGTCAAGTGTATTAAACAGCTGGAAATTTCTGTACTTACTTCACAACTAAGGAATAAATTCACCATAACAATTTGAGTCTTGCCCATTCCAGTCTAGGTCCCCTTTTTAACAGCATGACTGTGACAATCACTGCCAAACATCAACAGTAGGGATACAAATTAACTGTTTCAATTTCACAACGTCATTTTTTTCAGATTTTAATTATTGTTGAAGACTTTTAGTTTGAAACTTGAGCTAATTTTTTTCATTTTCATTTCTGTTTCATTTATGTTGCTTTCAAATCAATCTATCATGCCCTGTCTTTTTATTTTGCTTGTATGTGCCTAATGTCATATTGACTATTCCATGTGCCATGGGTCAGCTTTTCATCCTTTCGGTGGAATTTGGATGTGTGAAACAGATCTGTAGGCACTTTGATCCACCTCCCACCAGCCAATACCTGTCTATGCTGTTATCATCTAGTGGAGGATGGGCATACTGGAGTTGAACCTCTCACCTCTCGCAGCAAACCTTAAAGGGATACTGAGGTGACTGATCCTGAGACAACCTCCATTCACAGAATCTTTGGCCCAGTTTTGGACATGGCTGTGAGCCATGAGACTAATCCTCAGCCTCCTCACCCTCTCCATTATCTCCTCAAATCTCCACATATCCCACCCCACTCATCCTCTATCCTCTACAAAGTAAAACTCAAGAGCCTTAAAGTTCAAAAATGTGTAAAAAGGAAAAAGCAAGTATTATATGAATGGCCGTTTAAGAACCATTACCTTCTTAAAAACATAGAAATCTATAAACATAAGCAAACATTATTTGATTAGGCTCTTAAAAACAATTTTCTCCATTGAAGGTTCATTAATCTTTCAAAATAAACAAGCTTACATTCTTTTTAATGGCTGTGTCAACAGGCCTGTTGAACAAAATTCATTAGTGGTTTGAAAGGCAGCCAAACATTCATAATGACTTTTCACTGAACAACTGTATAAACAAGCGTGGGGCTGGATGAACACAGCAGGTCAAGCAGCATCATAGGAGCAGGAAAACTTGATGTTTTGGGCCTAAACCCTTCATCAGAAATGGGGGAGGGGAAACCCTGCTAAGGCAGGATGCATTACTGCCTTTGAACATAGACAGTAACTCAACCATCTATCGAGCTGTGAAACAGCCAAACCAGTGGTTGAGCTGAATGTGAAGGAAAAATGAATGCGATGGGAAAGCTCACACAATCCTATCTGTGTTTCAATAGTGCATAATTAAGTGCATAATAAGTCCAAAGATGTGCAGGTTAGGTGGATTGGCTATTCTAAATTGCCCATAGTGTCTAGGGTGGGAAATGCAGAAATAGGGTAGGAGGTGGGTCTAGGTGGGATGCTCTTGGAAGGGTCGGTATGGACTCGATGGGCCAAATGGCCTGCTTGCACACTGTAGGGATTCTATGAATTCACAATAGCACATTATCCAGTGAAGGAACGTGCTGTAATACATACAAAGACATTTTCTCTTTTACAATGGTGTTCCTTACCTTTGAGAACCTGCCGACTATCAGATATAATAACTGAGCAACCACATTATTTAATAGTCAAAGTATTATGATGATTCACTGTTGTAAAAATAAACATAACTTATTCTACAGCATTTTGTTATAACATGTAACACCTTTGTGCTGACCTCTTATTATTGTTTCCACTGCCAAACCATGGGGATGAGGTAGAAATCCACTTTTAAAGTTCATTTGATGCACTTTTGTCCTCCACATTGGGTTAGGAAATGTGGTCCTAAATTGTTGATTCAGATTGCTCAGAAATAACTATTCAACCTGGGTTGATTAAGGGAATACTTCTTTAAAGTTTTTGCACACGCGTAGCCAAAATATTCATTTGAGAAGCTGCACTCTTTGAACCTTTGGCTGACAGGACCTTACCATACAAACTGTCATTAGATGGTCTCTAGACAAGTGCAAGTCTAGCAAGTGACTGGTGCCCTCCCCTAAGTATAACAGCAAACTCTGGCCCAATGTTTTAAACACATAGCCCTGCAGTTTCAATGCCTATGGAAATTGTGATGTAAGGAGGTACAAAACCTGTGAGTTCCTGAATAAGTTTGTTTCCCAAAGTTAAAATCATTGCACTTCTTCAATGAGAGGCTATCGACCTGGCCCTAAAGATATCTGCAAATAATTATACCTTGAGTTAGGGGTCTACAATTTTCAGACTTGCATATAATTGGGAGTCCGTTAGCAGTACAACTCACTTACCATGCAGAGTGATACCACTGATATGTGTTCAATTCCTGTACTAGTTGAAGTCACCACGACAGCCCTTTCTTCTCAATGTTGCCTGAGCTATGGGGACTCTCAGGTTAAACTCACAAATTGTCATCTATTTCTCTCTCTCTCTCTCTCTGTCTGTCTAATGAGAGAGCAGCTGACATCCACTTTCAGCTTGTGTGTGTTGTGTGAATTGTCCTTGTTTTAAGACTGCAGGGTCCATGCTCTTCCTGCCGAATGTTGGAAAGTTATGAACATTGCTTTCTATTCTCACTTAATGGAATACATAGTGAAGTACAGAACAAAAGCCGACATGCCCGGGGATGTCAACTGGAAGAGATGATATATATCTAACCCCTAATGCAACATCCATAATGTCTGGTGGTCCAGGTACAGCCTGGCCAGTGACTAATGAAACCTTCTGGAAGCATTGGTTCTGTGTGGAGACCTTTGCACTCATTTCAAGAAACCCTACGGAACATCCACAATAGAGACGGTCCTTCTTATCACAGGTAAGGTTGTCATGCCCTCAATGCATATGGCTATCACCCTTTCTATGTTAGCATAGGGAACATGTTCCTATCAAAGAGTTTAATGTCAACAGATGACTGATAAAGAAGCCTGACATTGACTAAGTCACAGATTTGTCCCTTTTACAAACCCTGGTGCTTACCTAACATTACAACCCTGAAATTAAACTTTTTTTTAATGCAAACTCCCTTTGTTGTTCTTCTACATCATTGACTTCAATCTGATTCCACCATCCTCAATACCACTGTGGTTTGATGATTCCTGAATATCAACTGACACTTTCATGGGAATGCTGAATGGCCCAGGAGTGCTGTTGGTCTGTAACAACAGCAGCCCAACTCTTTCTTCAGTTATGCCCTGCTTCTGAGCCTTCCTTCAACTCATCTACGAATCTCTCTCTCAGACTGTGTTCAAGCCAAAGTTTCCACATTAGCTTCCAGTGCTGTGATTCCTTTCTGACTGAGTGCACAGACACTGCAAATGGGCTCCTCTGTGTATCCAGCCAGCCTGTGGAGAGTGTTTTGGAGAGACTCATGTAATTCCTGCTTCAGTTAGGATCCTTCTCTTGTCCGTCCGGAATTCGGATGTTTAAACAAGGCCCCAGGGGAAGAAAATGGTTTGCCCATCTGGGCAATCAGTTCCTACTTCTTACTTCTCTGCTGACAACCTTTCCTTCTTTTCACCTACCTCGCGACAGTTCCATAAGGTCCTAGACTCACCGTTGAAATTCGCTGCAATATGTCTTCCTGCATTGGTGCTTGTGAAAATTGACAACAGTGAAAATGACAGCTGATTTCCTGAAGATGGATAATACCCGAAATATTGACTGCTCCTTTCCTGTAGATGCTGCCTGACGTACTGTGTTTGTCTACCAGCTGATTTGACAAGTTGTGCTTTCAGGCCTATGAAGGGTAAAATGCTGCCTCCGCGCCACATCTTCAGGGCTTGTTTATATTGTAGGGTAAGAACATGAGAATTGAAGTCGACATTTTTGCATCTCAAACCTGTTCCACCATTCAGTTACGTAATGGTTGATCTAGATCTTAATATCATCTACCTGTGTTGGTTTCAGAATCCTTAATACCTTCACCTAAACATTGCAGTCTCGGTTTTTAAATTTACAATTTATCTTGACTGCTGTTCTCATCCATGAATAGCTGATACCTTTTAACATTTTGACCTCTTGCTCTGGACTCCAGAGTATTGTTTCCATCTAGCCCTGTGTACTGTTGGGCTTAAAGATGAAGTCTTTGAACTAGAGCATTAAGAATTAATCATTAAGGGTTAACTGCTCCTGGCAATGAACAGAAATTGAATCAAAGTGGATACAAACATGAGCATAGGCCTGGTTTAAAAAAAAAATGACATACCTGTTAGACTGAGAGATAACTGCATAACTTTGATTGTCATTGAGTCAGAATCATAGAGATGTGCAGCACGGAAACAGACCCTTGGGTCTAATTGTCCATGCCGACCAGATATCCTATATAAATCTAGTCCCATTTGGCCCATATCCCTCTAAACCCTTCCTATTCATATACCCATCCAGATGCCTTTTAAATCTGTGGGAACCATTTTTTTATGCAGTTAACATAGCCACTTGGAGATATTTTCAACTTATTTTCTGCATAATGGGATATCTGGAAAAGTACTGGAATGGAGATGCAGCATGTAATCTTTGACAAAGAATCGTATTAATATTGCCTCACTCATCACCTTTTCACCATCAGGCTAGGGTTCACAAGACCAGTGCCATGGAATCTGGGATAGAACTCCGAGTGCCACCATTGCCAGAGTCCCCAGTGGATAGAAGGCAGTGTGAGACTCACTTATTCATATGTATATTGTGTAGTTTAAGCTGATAGATTCACTCATTAGTTGGCATATTTCTCTAATATGTATGAAGTAGATTAAACCAATAAATTTGCTTCATATTCAAGTGCATGTGTCACCTTGTATTAAATTTGTTTAGACCTTAAAGAATCTGTTCGGTACTCTCAGCTTAACAATACAGTTTGTCAATCCTTTAACCATCTTAAACACATTGATTAAAAGATTCCTTAATTGTCAAAACTCAAAGGGCTACAAGCATAGACTTTGTAATCTGATTTTCTACCTTAGTCCTTTTAGTTTATTTTCAGATTGAATGACTCACAGCAAGGCACGAACTGATCCAAGATTAAGGGAACCTCACCTTCCCATTCTCCATTTGATTGGCTTATGACTAATGTTGCCCAACATGGCCTCCTCAAATAGGCATGTAATGTCTGGACCATTCTTCAGTGGATCTTGTACATTCCACTTTGTCCTGAAAGTGGACAAGTAGGGCTAAATTTTTGAAATTTTGTTCTTGAGTTGAAATTGCAATCAAGAAGGTACTTGACTCCCTAAGCACCACATGGGAGAATGTGCCCTAGATGTTCAAAGTTTCATTCTGGACGTGTGTTTGTGAACCAGATTTGGACCCACAATCCCAGAAACACTGCGGAAGAAGCCACAGGAGCTGCTGGGTGTTGAGCTGAGCTGTTTGAAAGGATCTGCTTGTCAGAGAAAGAATAAAATGAAAAACAGCTGTGAAATCCATGCCCTCTCCCTCATACACAATGCACCATTCACGTCAATTCATGCCACTTCCTGTCCCCTCCACTCCCATGGTCCTTCATATCTCCATGCCAACCTGTGGTTCTTTACCAACCTCATGGCCTTTAGCAGCCCCTCTGTCAATTTAGTGCTAATTCATGGTTCACAGTCACCATTCTTTGTCCTTACACCCCTCCATGTCTACTGAGCAAGTATTCACCATGCTGATCTGTGAGCATGAGCGCTGAAGAGGTCAATGTAAAAAAGAGTGTAGGAACAATCAGACACCAGCACAGGAAGGGGAGAAAAATGTCTTGAAATGACCTCACTGGAAAGCCATGAACTGATTTGTTATTGAACAACTACCGTTGTGGATTGTATTTCAACTCCAGTACTTACATAAAATGTAAATTTCTAAAATAGCTTATAGAAAGTAAGTATTTATAGGCATAGGAGATGGACCTGATTTGTGAATAAGGGCAAAGAGTTTTTACTTTCTACTAACTTTCAACTTACATGAATAAGGTTACAGTAACCTTAAAGTAAGGAAAGTAATGTAAAAGTGTAAGTTGAGGCATAGCGAGGCAGCTCGACCAAGCAGAATGCTCATCTGTGGCATGTTTCAAGTTGTGAACACTTGTAACCTATACAGGCCCATGTCAAATTGTGACCCGATGGCCACCGCAATCCCATAAAGATAGAATCAGTCATGCAGTGTTAACCCTGCGATGATAAACCTCATGCAGAAGTCAATGCTCGGTGAAATTGTAAACAGTGATTATTTTAAATTGACTTTTTTTTAAATTTAAAGGGCGGGAGATTTATTTGTATCAAACACTTGACAGTCCACAGAGCTTATCCACTTTTTATGATCATCCATCCCAAGGGGCACCTTACATTTTCCTCAAAAGTCTAAAGACTACAAGTGGCGCTCTGGAAATTCTCCTAACTGAAATTTGTTTGAAGGCAATTTGACGTATGCAGTTGCCTCTGTTGACACCTCAGTGAAAGTAGTGCATGCTGGGTTTAGCAGCAGGAATTCCTGAATCCGGTCTCTGGCAACACTTTGGCTAAGTTGGCCTGTCAAAGGTTCAGGCCTCAGTCTTGAGGTGCTCCGAGGGGAAACAGCTCATTGATTCACGAAATGTTCATTAACTTGCAGCCCGTTCTGTGCATCACTAGAAGAATATGCAGAAGTTCAATGCATTTTGTTACGAAAATTTGATGTATGTATCTGCGTTTCTGCTGTAAGTTATAGTTTGTATTTGTGCTTTGCTGCAGGATTGTGTTGCAATGACAAGCATTCAAATATTGGTAAAGATTACATGAATACTTTGACCAGGACATCAATAGAACAGTTGCAAGTTCATGAATAAGGACTTTGGAGTATACGTACTTGGGGCAGCTATTTGGCAGAGATGTGGAAAACTGTTATGGAAATGTTAGTTCGACAGCTTTTCTTGTCTTGCATGTTTGGATCCAGGTCCTTTGGGTGTTACTGACTACAATCTAGCTGTCAGCTATCTCCTCCTAGGCTTACTGCGCCAGTTATTTCAGTGCCAAAGGGATAGCACTTACTTCTGTTTGAAGAGGTATCAGCCCAGCATCAGTAAATCTGAGGCGTTATGGTTGGGCTGCCTTGGGTTTGTGCAGTGTTGTCTTATCAGAACCAAGATACTCGCACAACAGTTAAATGTAGGACTTTGGGATTAGGAAGAGGAAGATCAGTCACGATTGCTCAATCCTTGCTTTTATTTCGATATCAAGTAAAGTCAAGATCATGCTGACCTCTGATTCTTATGATGCTGATTAACTTTTGATGTGTACTGAACCTGTCATGCAATAATTACCATTTTGGGAGAGGAAATGACATTTGCTACAGTCCTTGCTATGAGCCGAGTGTCTTGCCTACTGCCTGCGAAAGCGCCAAGTCACCCTTGTTGACTATTTGAGGGAGGCCCACCAGATCTTGTGCCCATTAGGCAATTAAGTGGACAGTAGCAGGTCTTCGTCCTGACTGAGCACGCCAGGGATGGATAATCTGGCCGACTAGACCGGTCAGCCAATCAGACCCTGGTAGCTCCAGTATACCATTATGCCGAGGAGGGGGCCATATTTGCACATTCCACCTCCATCCCATGTTCTTGGGACAGTATGACTAGGTCTTCATGTGGGTACAGAATATTCCACCCAAGGAATCAAAACTATTCTGATAGCAACAGAGAATGCAAATTGTTCAGAAAATGTTTGGCTAGGTTCGTGGAGGGGCTTAAACTGCACTGTGTAGTAGAATCCCCTGCTACGTATAGTCTTCCCTAGGAACTATCTGGAAACTGGCAAACCAGCAAGTGGCAGCTTCATTGAAAGATTAGTCAGGATACAAAATGTTGTTGCAAGCCTTAGGTCATTTACTTTGGTAGAAAATGTATAGTTTTGCTCTTGTAAAATCGAAACGCAAGTAACAATTAATGTTCCATGAGTAGAAATTAACACTTGCTGACCAATGAGTGTTGGGCCTGTAAAATCCTCCACCCTACTTCATACCCTGCTGACCACTCTGCAATTTTATCATGGAACAGGTGAACTCTAGGCCATGTTTCCTGCCTTTGATTTTATTTTTGTAATTCTAAATCCCCTGTTTATATTTTTTCCTTCTCCTTATTTTCCCAACCCATGTTGTGTGTGTAGGTACAGGGACTCAATTAAAACACCATCTGTGTAAATAATTTTGTTCAATATTCCAACACTGGGAAAATCACCCAATTGGCCGGTGAACCAGGAACAAGCAAAGCCCTGTAGGGGGCAATGCTTATGTGGGATATAAAGTGAAGGGGGAGGGTAGGGATCAAATTAAAATAGCATTGGAGGGGGATGTAAAGCACTCCACCCGCTGCGGTCCCCCTAAAGCATCAAAAGCGTTGGTGGGCACCACCTGCTCCCTCTTCAAATACACCTGGGCTCGAACATGGCCGGGGAAGAGGGGCAGGCAGCCGGCTGAAATAGCCCCCTCCACGGACAGCTGCCTGGGCCTGTTTATAGCAAGCCTGGCCAAGCCGAGGAGCAGACCCATGAGGAGATCCTCTGACCTGCCCACGCCCCTCCACCCTGGGTGCCCGAAAATCAGTAGCGTATAGGGCTGAGGTGCAACCAGAAGCAGAGAAGCAGGTCCTTTAGGTGACTTGAAAAGGGAGAGCAAACACCCACAACCAATAAAGTATTCATTTCATTTCACAATCCAAGTTTGCTATGCAACAATTCATAGAACCCCTACAATGCCACAGCAGGCCATTCAGCCCATCAAGACCACAGCAATCCTCCAAAGAAGAGGACCCACTTTCCTTTACACTTCCCATGGAAAATCCATCTAGTCTGCACACAATGGGCAATTTAGCATGTCCAATCCACCTGACCTGTACATCTTTGGACTGTGGGAGTAAACCAGATTACCCAGAGGAAACCCACAAAGACACAGGGAGAACGTGCAAACTTCACACAGATGGTTGCCCGAGGCTGGAATTGAACCTGGGTCGCCTAGCACTATGAGGCAGCGGTGCCAAGCATTGAGCCACTGTGCTGCTCAAATTTTGAACTTGTGTCCCCAGGGTATTAACCTGGACCCCCTGGATTATGAGCCCAGCGTCATTACCACTACACCACTGTCTTTCTCCCCACTTTCCTGCCTTAGATTCAGTTGAGACATTAAGTGGCAATTAATAATCACTTAACTGTTTCCTGCCCAGCCTCAGTTTTGAAATTTAAATTGCTCTCTTATATACTCATTCTAACACATGCCTATATGCTTAGGCGATGTGAATCATAAGGGAATACTTGATATGTGGTCTGACCAAGACAATATAAAGTCTAAGCATAATTTCCACGGCTGTATTCTTTTGTTCTGGTAATTTGTACTCACACTCTATTAAGTTTTTAATAGCTTCGCGAAATAGTCTAGTTTCTGAAAATGATGTACTATTTTCATTCTCATGTCTATTTCTAAACTTCTCCTAATTCCATTCTTTTAATAAGGTTATATTTCACATTTTTGATTGAAGTGCAACAGTTCACATTTTTCAGCATTAAATTTCATTTACCTTCTGTCTTCTCAATTGCACACTAAACACATTTTGCAAATCACTGATCACATTCTATGCCTCAACTGTGCTTCCTATTTTTCCTCAGCAAGTTTTACCAGCTCAGGTTTGACTATACCGAGAGGTCAGGTAAACACGTGTCAAGGAGAAAGACATCACCGTGCAACAAATTTGCCTGACAAGACATGGGTGATATTCTGAGATTGCATTTCTCACCAAGAACCTTGCTCAAAAATTGGATACCTATGTGCATGATTTTTTGACCATTTAATATTCTGCACAAGAACATAAGAAAGAAAAACAAGTTTATGCCACACACCCCTTCAACTTTGTTCCACCATCATGGCTGACAGTTAATATCAATTCCATTTGCCCACCTCTACCCGTATCCCTTTACTCACTTAGTACTCAAAAATTAATCACTCTTTTACCATAAGACACTGGGCCACAAGATCTTGGAGCAGAATTAGGCATTTGGCCCATCGAGTCTGCGCCACCATTCAATCATGGCTGACATGTTTCTCAGTCGCATTCTCCTCCTTCTCCCCATAACCCTTGATCCTCTTATGAATCAAAAACCTGTTTATCTCTGTCTCAAATACATTCAACAACGTGACCTCAACAGCCTTCTGTGGTAATATGTTCCACAGATTAACCACCCACTGGTTTAAGGAATTCCTCCTCATCTCAATTCTAAAGGGTTGTCCCTCTGAGGCTGTGTACTCAGGTCCTAGTCTCCGTGACTAGTGGAAACATTTTCTCCATGTCCACTCTATCCAGACCTCTCAGTATTCTATAATTTTCAATGAGATCCCCCTTGTCCTTCTAAATTCCATTGAGTACAGAATGCTCATCTGCTCCTCATATGACCAGCTCTTCATTCTAAGGATCATTCTTGTAAACCTTCTCTGGATCCCCTCAAAGCCAACACATCCTTCCTTAGATATGGGGCCCAAAACTGCCCACAATATTGTAACTGACCAGAGCCTTATACTGCCTCAGCAGTACATCTTTGCTGTTCTATTTTGGCTGTCTTTAAATGAATGCTAACATTGCATTTGTCTTCCTAACTGCCAACAGAACCTGCATATTCACTTAAAGGGAATCCTAAACAAAAACTCCTAAGTCCCTTTGTGCTTGTGATTGCCAAAGCCTTTCCCCATTTTGAAAATGGTTTAAACCTCTATTCATTGCACCAAAGTGCATAACCTTATACTTTCCCACATTGTATTCCATCTGCCACTTCTTTGCCCACTCTCTTAGCCTGTCCAAGTCCTTCTGCACCTTCCTCACTTCCTCAACCCTACATGACCCTCTACCTATCACCGGAATGAGGGAAGTCCCGGAGGACTAGGAAGTGGCTGATGTAACACCCCTGTTTAAGAAGGGAGGGAGGCAAAAGAGGCCAGTGACAGTTGGTGCTCTGCAGGGGTTAGTGTTGGGACCACAACTATTCATGTTATACATTAAATGATCTGGATGAAGGAACTGAGGGCTTTGTTGCTAAGTTTACAGATGACACAAAGATAGCTCTGGTCAGAAAGCATTTGGAATATTGTGAGCATTTTTGGGCCTTGTATCAATGGAAAGATCTGTTGGCCTTGGAGCCTGCCCAGAAGAGCTTTCCGAGAATGGTCCTGGGCTGAAGGGCTTGTTACATGAGAAGCGGATGGAGACTGAGTCTGTATGTGATGGAATTTAGAAGGATGAGGGGGCAGCTCGTTGAAATTTACAGGATTCCGAGAGGCCTGGATAGAGTGGACATGAAGAAGATGTTTCTACCAGTCAGAGACACTAGGACCCAAGGGCACAGCCTCGGTATGAAAGGACTACCCTTTAGAACTGAGAGAGGAGGAATTCCTTCAGACAGAGGGTGGTGAGTCTGTGGAACTCATTGCCACAGAGGGCTCAGGAGTCCTCGTCATTGAGTGTATTTAAGACAGAGCCGAAGAGGTTCTTGATTAGTAAGGGGATCAAGGGTAACCGGGAGAAGCCAGGAGAAGGGGTTGAGAACCATATCAGCCATGAGTGAATTGCAGCAGAGACCTGATTGGTTGAATGGCCTAACTCTGCTTCTGTATCTCATGGTTTGTCTCTGTGTCATCTACAGACTTAGTAACAATGCCCTCAGTTCCTTTGTTCAGATTGTTAATATGTAACATGAATTGTTGTAGTCCAAACATTGACCCTATGCAGAACTCCGCAGTCTAAAGATGTGCAGGCTAGGTGGATTGGTCATGCTAAATTGCTCTAGTATTCAGGAATGTGTAGATTAGTTGGGTGATGAGGGATGGATCTGGGTGGGACGCTCTGAGGGGCGGTGCGGACTTGTTGGGCCGAAGGGCCTGTTTCTACACTGTAGGGATTCTATGATCTATGATCTAGTCACTGGCTGCTATCCTTTATCCCTGCTCTCTGCCTTCTCCTAGCCAATTCTCCTCCATGCTAGTACCTTGCCCATAACAACATCTTAACCTTGAATGTAGTCAATGACTGAGCTAATCTGGAGTAGTACTCTCTGAAGTAGGGAATTTCAAAGATTCACAGTCCTCCAAGCAAAGAATTTCTCCACACCCGGTATTAAATGGCTAATCTCTTATGCTGGTACTCTGCTCTTTACTAGTAGTTGTCATAGTCAGAGGAAACAGCCTCTGTTTGTGACCCTATTTATGAAATTGTGAAATACATCCCTTGCATCACTTCAAAGTATGCTCTATATTATGTATCTTACTCAGTTTCTTATTTAGTCTCAAGTTCTGCAATGCATGTTATTTTAATTGGAAGTCCTTCAAATGTTGAGGATTCCCAGGGCAACTCCCTCTTGACTGTATACCAATGTGTCACCGTTTCTGGCTGGCTGGAGAGGAACTACCCAAGGATTGTGACAGTGTACAAAAACAGAAGTTGCATGAAAAGCACAGCAGGTCTGCCAGCCTCTGTGAAGAAAAAAAATCAGAGTTAACCTTTCGGGTCCGGTGACCCTTCCTCAGAACTGAAATGTTAACTCTGATTTTTTTCTTCACATTTACTCCCAGACCTGCAGAGCTTTGCCTGCAACTTCTGTTCTTGTTCCTGATTAACGGCATCCACAGTTCTTTCAGTTTTTATCATGATAGTGTTGTCTGGGACGTTATGTAGAAGGTCTGATTCCCTGAGTATAACTATTGCAGGCTGTTGCTTGACCTGCCTGTGAGATATACCTCCTAATGTGAGTAAGGAGGACTCTGCAGTTTGGATAAGCCTGGATTTACCATTATAGGTGTAGAGCTGGATGAACACAGCAGGCCAGGCAGCATCAGAGGAGCAGGGAAGCTGACGTTTCGTGTCTGGACCCTTCTTCAGAAATGGGGGAGCGGAAGGGAATTCTGA
>JAHRHZ010000098.1:16481598-16524562 GCA_024137785.1 Ginglymostoma cirratum
ATGATGCTGCTTGGCCTGCTGTGTTCATCCAGCTCCACAGCTTGTTATCTCTAATGTTAAGAACTTGAATTGCACTTCCATTTTAGAATATTCTGTTCTTGTTGCACTAACTATTGCTTTACTTTTTGAAAGGCTAACAAATTAGTCTCTTCATCATTTTTCCTATTGAGCTTAATTTAATAAATGTTTTTCACTGTGTTTTCACTATTTATTGATGACACACACGCGCACGCACTTGCACACGCATGCGTGCGCGCACACACACAATTCGTCAGCTAACCCCCAAATGACCCACATTTTAAAAGTATTTTTATTTGGAATGTCAGCTGTCACTCTGTTGGTAACACATCTCTGAGTCACAAGGTACTTCGTTCATGCTTTACTCCAGGACAAAGATCAAGAGTGAAACTCTAGTGCAGTGATGTGGAACTGCTTCATTATCAGAGGTGACACCTTTCAGACAAAATATTGAACCAAGGCTCCATCTGCCTCTTTGGCCCGTTGGAAAAGATTCCAAAGCAAATTTGGAGAAGAGCAGGGTGTTACAGGGGTCACCTCCCCAATACTTGTCACTCAGTCAACATCACGACATACAGATTAACTTGTTATCATCACATGGCTGTTCTGGGAGTTTCCTGTAATTACATTTCAAAAGTACTTCATTGGTTATCAGGTACTTTGGGACATCTAGTGGTGGAGAAAAGCTCTATACGTATGCATTTTTTTTCCTTTCCTGTGGAACATTTTGATTTCTCATGACTTTCCTGATAAAAGTCAAGGCTGCTCTGCTATTCAAAAGATCATTTGCTGATCTGTTTGTGTTTTGAATTCTACCTTCCTATCTACCTCAGTAACCCTTGATATCGCCTGTCTTACAAGGATCTATCCACATCTGTCTTTAACATATTCAAAGACCCTGTCTCCATCACTTTCTGAGACAGTTCCAAAGTTACACAACCCTCTTGAGAACAAACAACAACTCCTCATCTCTGCCTTGAAAGGGTGCCGCCCAACATTAAAACAGTTCTCCCTTCTGGACTGACAACAAAATGAAATACCTTATCAGTTGTACAAAACTTGAGTATTGCTGTAAAAAGAAAGACTTTTGAAAAAAAAAGAGTTTGTCAAAAAATGTTCGACTTGCTAACCCCCAAATGATGCACATTTTAAACATATTCTTATTTGGAATGTCAGCTGTCACTCTGCTGGTAAAGACAATTTGTAAGAATACAATTTAAGGGGAAAATCAATTTATACGATATAAGAGGAGAATGCAAGTTGGTTGGCTAGTGGACTTTGGTTTGATAGAGGCATGGCCAAGTGAAAATATGCCAATTATGATGATTAACAGTTAACTGCCAGGGTTTGTTTAAATTTTAAACCAGGCATATTGCCTCAGATTAGTCAAAGCATTGCCTTGATAAATGAACCAGCCAATGGCTGTCACCTATTTTGTTGATTTGAAACAGAAAATTGGAAACAGAAATGTGCATGTATCTTTTCCGTCTTTAAAAAATGGGGCCATTTTACCAACAGAGATAGCTTCCAGTACGTGTGAAGGCACACCACATTGCAAGGCTGACTATCAGTACTAAATCAGTTGTCTGCATGATTGTGTGCACACTCAGGATCATCCTGAACTGTGACAAAATATACCTTTTTCACCAATGCTGGTTATGGATTTTGTTTTTAAAAGATTACATTTGACTAACAAGTCATCCTGAGGATCTTCCCTCAGTGTAGTTCCCCTAGGAACTATTTCCACTGACATTTTCTTCAGAACAAATGTAGTCATGTTCTGATTTACAACTTCTTTTTAGGACCCTTTCAACTTTGATGCAGTCAAACAGATCTTTTGTAAGGAACCTCATGAAATTCTTTCTGAAAATCAAGATAACTCTTAATTCTCTGCATCAACAAGCTCAAAATATCTGATGGATATGCCAAGTATAATCACAAACCTTGGAATTAGCAGTTTTCTTCCTCTTAGAAGACCTTGAATTGATTCTGTTATGTAAACCACTTTGCACCTTTATCAAGGTGCATTGGATAGCACTTGAGAGCTAATCTTTCTATTCCCTAATTTAAGCACTAAGTTAACTCAAGGACACCTTTATCCACTAAATTGAATTAAATGTTTCCTATTCTTTCATAACTAAGGTTCAACCATGTTTGGCAGCATTTAGGATTGTCTGAAGGGAAAATAAGAATCCAGTATGCCTAGTATTTATTTTATATTGAAATGAAGCTTGAATGCTTGTAAACAAATGTCCTCACCATCTGTTTGTATTGGGTTTTGAAGGCACATTGCCAGTTACAGACACAGACTCACCAGGGTGACATTGCTCCACATACAAAGGTGGAGCAGTGATACTGTCATTGAAAATCGTTTGACTACTGCCTGCACTGTAGTTGCATTACTATTTGCATAATTTACAGGAGTATGTGGTCAGTAAGCATCTATCCATTGGATGATTGTAATTGTTGTAAACAACAAATCTCCTCATCATTGAGCAACTGTGAAGTCAGATGAGATTGTGTTTGAATCAGCCATTCAGATTGTATGCAATGGGCTACCTTCCAGACTGAAAGAA
Organism: Ginglymostoma cirratum; assembly: GCA_024137785.1. Lineage (NCBI taxonomy): Eukaryota > Metazoa > Chordata > Chondrichthyes > Orectolobiformes > Ginglymostomatidae > Ginglymostoma > Ginglymostoma cirratum. The sequence goes on from JAHRHZ010000098.1 coordinate 16,484,193, forward strand.
ACTGCAAATACTCTTTAGTCTTTCCTCAGTAATTAATCAATGGAGGCGGTATAAGCAGAAAGGTGTGATCCAAATAAATAGAGACTCATTTGACAGCAATGCCAACATGATAGTATGACAGATGCCGAAGGCACATTGAAGCAAGATATGGCCCCAATGCAATCTTGATTAAATATTTAAATAACTAGCAGAACTTTCCATTTCCTAGGGGATGACTATATTTGTTAGGATGTGCTCCAGTTGAAGTCAAGTGTCAGAAGTGCAGAAACAACTGTTAGAATGAATCAGTATATCTTTCCAGTTTAGTTTGAAGATTATTGAACAAACCACTTCCTCACTAAAGAAAGTATGTGTCCATGTGTGTACATAGAAGAGTGCTAAACTTTGAAGGGGCCACATTTTCACCCAGGAGCAGCTGAAAAAATTTAAAGGGATGTGAAAACAGAGAGACCTGGCTTTCACAGGCATAGGTGGTAAAGGTGATATACAAAGATGCTAAGACTTTCAAAAAAAAAAAGCCTCATGGGATCCCAGGCTTTATCATTGCATATAGTACAAAAGAAAGTTAGGATAAACAAGTTACTGACTGGTCTGGCCTCACTAGCATTATTGTGCGCTTGTCTGGTCATCACACTTTAGAAAGGATGTTTAAGGTTTAAAGATAGAGGAAAGATTTATTATATTGATACCAGGGATGAGGTTCTTTAGTGATACGGAGAGACTGGAGAAGCTGGGATTATTCTTTATGGATCCCGAAAGTTTAAATTTAAAAGAGGAGTTCAACCAGCTCAGATGGAGTAGGAATTTAATTCAGTAGCAGGGGAATTGACAACAAGAAGGCACAAATTTAAGATAACTGACAGATGAATGTTGGGGGTGGGGAGGGGTAGGTGGGTGATGGTGGAGGGGGTGACAGAGGGCTAAATTTAGTTTTTCTTTAAACAGCTGACTTGTTATGATTTGACAAGATGTAAGCAGATTCAATAGTCACTGACCAGATGGAATTTACTCGAAAAGAAAATGATTGCAGGGCTCAAGGGTAGGAGCAAAGGAAAGGAACTAATTGGATGGCTCCACTGATCAGCCAAAATGGTCTCTTTCTATGCTGTAAGGTTCCAATCTTTAATGATTCAGTCAGAAGTTTGAAGTTTCATGATACCTCAAATTTCCAAAAGCACTTTTAATGAATGAATACAATGTGCAACCATTGTTCAGAATCTTCTGTTGTTAACGTGTGCAAAAATGTCCAATTTGCATATGATTTGTGAGCAAGTTTGTATCAGACCGTAAAATTGAAAATAGGTTATCTTCTCTCCACATTCCTATAACCTGTCCCAGTTAAACAGATCCCTTTAGATAGTAATTGACTACAAAAGGAGCAATCGAAGCCCAGGAATGAGTTATGGGGCTACAGCTTAATCAAAGAACTCAGATATAGTAGGAACTGCAGATGCTAGAGAATCTGAGATAACAAGGTGTAGAGCTGGATGAACACAGCAGGCCAAGAAGCATCAGAGGAGCAGGAAAGCTGATGTTTCGGGCCTAGACCCTCCTTCAGAAATGGGAGAGGGGAATGGGGTTCTGAAATAAATCGGGAGAGAGGGGAAGGCGGATAGAAGATGAACAGAGGAGAAGATAGGTGGAGAGGAGACAGACAGGTCAAAGAGGCGGGGATGGAGCCAGTAAAGGTGAGTGTAGGTGGGGGGGTAGGGAGGAGATAGGTCAGTCCAGGGAGGATGGACAGGTCAAGGGGGCGGGATGAGGCTAGTAGGTAAGAGATGGTGGTGGGGCTTGAGTTGGGAGGAGGGGATAGGTGGGAGGAAGGACAGGTTAGGGAGGCGGGGACAAGCTGGGGTGGTTTTGGCATGCAGTTGGGGGAGGGGAGACTCCCCCTCCCATTCCTCAGACAACATGTCCATCCTGGGCCTCCTGCAGTGCCACAACGATGCCACCCGAAGGCTGTAGGAATGGAACCTCATATTCCACTTGGGAACCCTGCAGCCCAATGGTATCAATGTGGACTTCACAAGCTTCAAAATCTCTCCTCCCCCGACCGCATCCCAAAACCAGCCCAGCTTGTCCCCGCCTCCCTAACCTGTCCTTCCTCCCACCTATCCCCTCCTCCCACCTCAAACCCCACCCCCATCTCCTACTTACTAGCCTCATCCCGCCCCCTTGACCTGTCCATCCTCCCTGGACTGACCTATCCCCTCCCTAACTCCCCACCTACACTCACCTTTACTGGCTCCATTCCCGCCTCTTTGACCTGTCTGTCTCCTCTCCACCTATCTTCTCCTCTATTCATCTTCTATCCGCCTCCCCATCTCTCCTGATTTATTTCAGAACCCCTTCCCCTCCCCCATTTCTGAAGAAGGGGCTCGGCCCGAAACGTCAGCTTTCCTGCTCTTCTTATGCTGCTTGGCCTGCTGTGTTCATCCAGCTCTACACCTTGTTATCAAAGAATTCAGATAACTTCCTTGACAGAGAACGAATGGCTTTCTGTATTTAAAAAAATCTAAAGTTTTAGTTCTGACAATCAATACCACTCTATTACCGAACAAGGATTCTCTTCTGTTTGATCTCCAGTGTGTGCCGAATTAGTTAACGTGAGCTAGGTTTCAGAACCCTTGGATTAATGACACAAAATATCTGAGAAATCTATTCCTGATTGCTGTTCAGAAATTCCTGTTGAATGAAGATTTGCGACTGAGGGCATTGGATGAGGAAACTAATGGACTTTGATACATGTTATGGTGAAGCTATTTTCTGTGGCTGAGACTCATTCATGAGCACATGCAAACCAAATGAGATTCCAGAGGATGATCTGTTTGTAGAACAAATCTTTTCAGAGGGGAGAATTAGGAGGAAATTCTCTTATTGACACAAACATGCATGTAAAACAAACTGAAAACACAGAAGGGAATAATGAGTTGGGCCTGAAGTTTTGCAACTATAGAATGCAGGAATGGAGACCTATCATATTTCAGACATGCATGTTTCATAGAGACAGCTGCTTATATAAATCAGCAGCTGTCTTCAGTCATGTCAGATTCTGGTGACTCAGGTATGCAAAATGCAGCATGCACAGATTAGACCTGGTAGGAGCTGATCTGAATTTTGTAAATTTATTTGGACAGCCAACATACCCTTTTCAAGAGGTAAGGTACCCATTTGATTAACTCCTGCAATATACTGGGGAGCGATCGGGGCCATTTGAGAGAAGAAAGATGTGCTTTGGGATTATAAAAGTATGTATAAAAATGTTTTAAAAGTGTACAAATTCATTGGAACTTTGAAACTAGTTGGAATTATCTCGAAGAAATAACAAAAATATCAAAAGGAACTTCCAAAGGCTACTTACTTTTTATTTAAGAGATGAGTGTGAAGCTGGAGGAATGCAGCAGGCCAGGCAGCATCAGAGGAACAGGAAGGTTGACGTTTTGGGTTGGGACCCTTCTTCAAAACCTTTTTCCTGCTCCTCTGATGCTGCCTGACCTGCTGTATTCCTCCAGCTCCACAGTGTCCTATCTCTGACTCCAGCATCTGCAGTTCTTACTATCTCTGAGTGACTTACTTTTTATTGAACTTATATTTCTGATGAGGTTGATTAGAAAAATTATTACATACCTCTGGAGCATGGGACTTGAACCGAGGGTTCTCAGCCCAGGGGTTGGGACACTACCACCGTGTAATAAGAGAGCCTCTTCAAAGGCTACAATAAGAGCTGTCAAGGCATTGAAAACACCTGCCTTTTAAATTTAAAAAGTGCTTGCTGTTTCACTTTGTTGACATTATCCTGAGTGATATTATCTTGGACTAGTGCTGCATGACTGACTTTTACAATCTTTAATTAACATTGAAGAATGCCTGTAAATTCACAGTTTGATTGGGAGCCCAAAATAGTTGTAAGCTTTTTGAAGTGGCATTTTGATTCCATTGCTTGGTTTTAGTAGGGATTATCCAGTTGAATTAATATTTCTCATTGTCAGACAATATGTAATTTCAAGACTGTAAATTTTTTTTTAATGAATGAGAGTGAAGTCTACCATAGACACTTACATTTTTATTATTTCATCTCTTCGTGGATCCTCAGGTCTGCCCATATTGGAATCAGGGTGGGATCATGGGTTGGCATGAGTTGGCATTAAATTGGTTTGGGGCAGTAGAAAAAAATGGGGGTGAGCGAAGGTATATGAGCTGGTATAGAGGGGATGGAAGATTTTGGGGTGGGGTGGAGTTAACCTGGGTTGGCATGGGTTAACCAGTTGGGGTACAGGGATTGTGCAGTGAGGTCGAGGGATGTCAGGGTGTATGGCTAGAGGAATATTAAAAAAAACCATACCTCAACAAAGTGCTGATGCACTAAGGCAGGCTTTCTGTCATGCCCACCTCTGCACCCAGCTGCCTCTACATTCATTCTGGGGTTGTGGAGATAACAAGGTGTAGAGCTGGATGAACACAGCAGGCCAAGCAGCATCAGAGGAGCAGGAAGGCTGACATTTCGGGCCTAGACCCTTCTTCAGAAATGGGGGAGGGGAAGGGGGATCTGAAATAAATAGGGAGAGGGGGGGAGGCGGATAGAAGGTGGATAGAGGAGAAGATAGGTGGAGAGGAGACAGACCGGTCAAAGAGGCGGGGATGGAGCCAGTAAAGGTGAGTGTAGGTGGGGAGTTAGGGAGGAGATAGCTCAGTCAGGGAGGACGGACAGGTCAAAGGGGCGGGATGAGGTTAGTAAGTAGGAGATGGTGGTGGGGCTTGAGGTGGGAGGAGGGGATAGGTGGGAGGAAGGACAGGTTAGGGAGGTGGGGATGAGCTGGGCTGGTTTTGGGATGCGGTCGGGGGAGGAGCGATTTTGAAGCTTGTGAAGTCCACATTGATACCATTGGGCTGCAGGGTTCCCAAGAGGAATATGAGTTGCTGTTCCTGCAGCCTTCAGGTGGCATTGTTGTGGCACTGCAGGAGGCCCAGGATGGACATGTTGTCTGAGGAATGGGAGGGGGTGTTGAAATAGTTCGCGACTGGGAGGTGCGAACCGAGCGTGGTTGTCCTGGAGTTGTTCTGGAGTTGTCCTGCCCGACTCCCAGGAAACCCCACCCTCGGGAAGGAAAATCCCAATGTTGGAGCACTTTCTCTTGAGCCAGGTCTACGCAGTTGGGAAACATCCTAACTCTGTGCTCTGCACCTTGAAGTGAAAGTCCAGTCCTTAATATTGAAATATTGACTGAGACGTTATCCAAATTCATTATTCTGCATGCTTTTGTTTGAAAAAAATCATAATAGGATTGATGATTAGTTAAGAATTTCTTTATATTTTCAATTAGTAAACTCCTTGCACTCACATTAAAGGCCTGTTGGGAGGAGGAGAATGAGTTTCCTGGCCTTTTCTGTCTCCATACATCATGTTCTCACAAAGCTGTTTAGAAAGTTGGTCACAAAGAAATAATGATAATGGCGTCCAAAGAAGAGATTTAAAAGGTGTGACAAGTAAAAAAAAAATCATAAAACTATGAAGAAAGAGAATCAGGTAAATATAAAGAGGCTAACAAGGCTCGATAATTCTGTGCTGGAATTTTGTACCAGAGAAGGAGGCAAAAGTATAAATCAACAGATTCAAGAAAGAAATAGATGTGTTTCTGATGAAAAGCAGAATAAAGGGCTATGTGGACCAGGCACAAAGGTGGAGTTGAGACATGGATAAGATCAGCCATGATCATGTTAAATGGCAGAGCAGGCTTGAAGGGCTGAATTGCTAATTTCTATGTTTCTATATATAACGTGGAGAACATTGAAGCTCAGGTTGATAAGTGACAAATAACATTTGCAGCACACAAGTGTCAGGCAATGGCTTTACCATCGCAGAATCCTCTATTACAGACATCTCAGGTTACCATTGGCCAGTAACTTACAGGACAAGCCGTATAAATGCAATGCCGCCCAGAATAGATCAGAGGTTGGGAACTCTACAGCGAGTAATTCACCTCCTGGCTTTCCAAAGTCTGTCTGATACCTACAAAGAGAAAGTCAGGACTGTGATGGAAAACTCCCAATTGCCTGGGTATGTACAGCTCCATTAACACTCAAGAAGCTCAACACCAACTCGGACAAAGTATTCTACTTTACTGACCCTTCATCCACTACCTTCAACATTCTTCTCCTCCACCACGGATACACTGTGCCAACAGCATGTACCATCTGCAAGATGTGCTTACTGCAACTCACTAAGGCTCCTTCAAGAGAAATTTATAAGATCTCAGCCTCCGCCACCTAGAAGAGCAAGGACAGTATATGGATGGGAACACTACCACTGGCAGATTGATACTGCACCACTCTGATATGGAACTGTTTCACTGTTCCTTCACTGATAGTGGATCATAATCCTGGAATTCCTTTCTTAACAATACCACTCCATAAGGACTGCAGTGGTTCAAGAAAGGAGGTCACCAGCACCGTCTCAAGGGCAATTATAGATGGGGACCAAATAGTGGCCTCATCAGTGACACCCATACAGGGAAAAGGTACCAATCAGCAGATTACCCATCTCAACATAACTGAATATCCTTACTTTTCAGAAATGTGATAAATCATAGTGAACCATAAGGAATAATTTGTTCACAGCCAATAATAATTAGTTGGCATTATGCTGTTGCAGACTCAGTTTGGCAAGTGTTTTAGTGAAACTTCACAATGGGTTAGATTTCAACCTATCACCACAGTGATCAGAGTGAAGAAATGTGAGGATTTTTTTGTCTCGGAGCAGGGATGTAGCAGTGAAACATAAGCAGGCAAAAGAAAAAAACTTAAGAATACAGGAAAATGCAGGAACTATATGTTACAGAAAGTACAACAACAACCCAACACAATCACTACTTTATATGTTTTCCATAGTTCAAAAAAGTTGTTCCATTATTTTGGTTCAGTTGTAAATATTGAAACATTTCTCCCCTTTATTTGCTTGTTTTCTCTGCTATTCTGTGAAGGTTTTGACATCTTGCTGGATAATAACTATACTGAGTGCCAGTTCCTCTCTGACACTTTACCTAAGCAGTCTGTCTTCTTCAGTATGGGCTTCAAAAAGTGTCAACAAGCTATTCACCATAGGACATCATTGATTGATTGATTGATTGACTGATTAATCGATCATAGCACAGTCTAAACCAGTGACTGCAAATCCACACTTTCAGCCAGCATTATTCAATGATCAGACGCAGGAAATCTGTCATATGTTCCCCTTCCTTAATTAGGGCCAATCATACTGCTCCACCTGCTCTCCTCACTGAGGTAAGGTAGCTCAGTGAAAATTTCAGATCAAATCTGGGATGTTTGCAGTCAGTGTAGTTCAACTATTTTTGGCTTTCTACCAACTAGACCAGTGAGGAATCTCATTGAAGCATTTCTACTCTATACAGAAGAGTCATTATTCCACAGCGAAAGGCCATTCAGCCTATTGAATCCTTTCTGTCTCCCTGTGGAGCAATCCAGTCAGTCCCACCTTGCCCAGCTACTCTTGTAGCCCTGCAAGTTCACTTCACTGAATTGTTTGTCAAGGTTTTCTTTGGAAATAATTTGTCATTTCTGTTTCCATTAGCCAGTGAGTTCCAAGACATTGCTACTTGCTGTGTAACTAAAGTTCTTCCTCACATCTACCCTGCATCTCATGCCCATAACTTCAGATCTATGTCCATCTCTGTACATGGACCATTCACAACAGCACTCCCTTGTTTGCATTATCTAAATTGGTCATAATTTTGTAGCTCTCTATCAAATATCCCTTCAATCTTCTTTGTTCCAAGGACGGCAAGTCCATCTTTTACAATCTGACCTTGTAGCTAAATTTCTTCAATGTGGACCCATTCTCTTCTGCATCTTCTCATCCTTCCTGAAGTGTGGTGATCAGAATTGGGAATGCACTCTAGCTGTTAATCAGTGAGCTTTTTAAAGATTCGGCATAATGTTCCTGCTTTTTTTACTCAACGCATCTATTTATGTAACCCAGGATCTCATATAACATTAATATACTTTGCCACATTCAAAGATTGCTGCACATGGAAACCCCAGATTGCTCTGTTGCTGAACACACTCTTCAGAGCTGCGCCATTTAATCTGTATTTCCTTACTCTATCTCTTCTGCTGAAATACATGACCTTGCACTTTTCTGTATTAAAATCCATTCCCTACTAGTCTGCCTATTTTACTAGCCTTTCAACACCCTGCTAGATTCGAATGGTATCATCCTTAGCCTTTGTATTCCTCCAGGTTTGGTATCATTGGTAAGTTTTGAAATTTTGCTCTGTCTTACAATGCTGTCATTTAAAAAAATTGCATGGCCCTATCATTGATTTTTGAGGGTAGTGAAGGGGGGTGTGGATGTTGGGGGTGGGGGGTGGGAAGAGAATGGTGTGGGCGCCAGTGTCTACCATCTTTCAGTATGCAAAGCAGTCATCTACTATGACAGTTCGTCTTTCCTAAATCCAATTATTTATCCAAGCAAACACTGACCTACTATTTCATAATCTTCAATGGTCATATTAATAAAGGTTTTGTGATATATTATCAAGTATATTTTTAATATCCACATTGATAACTTCACTGCATTTCCTTCATTGACCTCTGTTCTGCCAAAACATTAAACTTAGATTAGTCAGATATATCCTATCTTTTACAAATCTGTTGAATAATTCCAACCTTTTAGTGGCTGTTCAGTTTTTCGCTTATAATTGTTTCTAAAGCCTTACCCACTACTGATGTTAGACTAACCAACTTAAAGTTGCTAGGAACCCAGACATCCTTTTTTGATCAAAGGTGTTACATATTCCACTTCCTGAAATTCTGGCATCTCCAGGACGATTATGGCAAGCCTTCCACTTCTCTGCCAACATTTCCTTTATGAAGCTGGGATGTAACCCATTGGGACCAGTTGACTGAATCACTCTAAACATAGTCAAGCTTTCCGGTAGAATCAGCCTATCAATTTTCAGTACATCCACATGTACTATCAGTGTTTCCAGGGATAGTTTGTCAGGATTCCTTTCCTGAGTAAACTATGGTGAATAAAGTACTTATTAAGTATTCTAGTATTGCCCTGTACCCCTCAGCATTTATCATTTCTCCTCAATAGGATCCACCACCCCACCTCTTACAACATGCAAACTATTTACATGCTGGTAGAAGATAGTTGTTGTGAAGAAGGGAAACTGGACCTGAAATGTTAATTCTGCTTTCTCTCCACAGACATGGCCAGACCTGCTGAGTATCTCCAGCAATTTCTGCACTTGTTTCTGATTTCCAGCATCTTTATTGCTGTGGCTTTTTGAAGATATTTGTGTTCTTGTTTATGTCAGCTGTCATTTTATTCTCTCTATTCTTCTGATTTGCATCTTCATTTCCTTCAGATCTCCAAGAAATCATAAAGTCACTTAGCCCTTTGCAGTGTCTTTCTGAGAACATGTTTCCTGTATGTAAGTGGAACTCTGGGATGTTTGGTGGGAAGTTCTGAATAAAGTCCTTGATTCATATATGTCTGTTAAAAATTGGACTTTTTTGTAAATGCAATTGGTTTATGGAGTCCGAAGAAAAAAGGACAAATTAATTTTAATTTTTCAAATTTTAGGTTTCACAGCCGTGATTATACACATCCAACAATATAGCATTTAGGTTATTGATTAATAACATGGAGGTCTGGATTAATAGGTTAGAGAACGGAATCAAATCACATCATTGCATATTGAGAATTTGAATGCAGGTCAAAAAACTCCGGAGATCAACATAAATGACTTGAAAGCTATTGGATTGAATCAAAACCAACTGATTCATTAACATTCTTTAGGGAAGGAAATTTGTGTCTAATCAGTCTGGCCTATATGTAACACCAGTCCAACGCCAACCTGTTTGGCTCTTAACTGGCCTAGCAAACCATTTAATTTTATCAAACAGTTATTGCACAGTCTGCAGCGAGGCAAACTTCTTGGCATATAAGGAAGGACAATAAATGTTGGCTTGACAGTGATTCTCATTGCTTGAGAACAAATAATAAAAAGGTCTGCAAAACCATAGATCTATGAAAAAGAGGACAGTTTTCCTATTTGTTATTCCAGCTGCAAGTGTTGTCTTGGCCTAAAGACCTTCCAGTGTCCCTAAATAAATACAATTTTAATTGCACCCAGGTGACTTAAAAATGAGAGAGACTCATGCTGCAAGCATATTTTTGAGAAATTGCTAAGATACCGATAAAGAAGACTAACACCCGTTTCGCTGCAGGAAAATGATAGTATCTTCTCCGTAACTGCCATTTTATGAAGTTGTTGTGCTTTCCTTCATAAGTAACTGCAATAGATTAAAAATGCACATTTCTTCCTCTTTATTAATAAACAAAAAATAATTATTAGTTCTTGATAATAAGTGTGTGTGCTGAAGTATGTCAGGATATTATCTTCCCCCTCATCCACAATGCTTAAACTCCAATGTTGCTTTATTGCACTACAATGATGTTATGTTCCAGACACAACAAATAGCAATCTTAGCATGAAATGTTGTACAGAAGCCAACATTAATTATTGCATTATGATTTCTTCAGTAAGTCCATGGGGAAATATGGCCAGTGGGAATAACAGTTCCATTACAATGAGGAATTATTGCGTTTCTGTATAAGTTTTCAGGCAGAAATTGTTATTGAAGTTGTTTGGCCTTGCATGCACTTTTGGAACTAATTCACTTCATTTTGAGCAGAGTTTCAGGCCCTGGAGTTATTATCTTTCCATTTAATGCAGTCATTAAGATTGTAGAAATTAATTTAGCTTTAGATAGACCACAGAGCTAGACATGCTAATATGAGTCTTGAGGGAGAAGACATTTTTACCATCAGGCCTGTTGCCAGCATAAGAAACAGGAATTATAACTTGTTGCTTTCGTCACATAATTTGAGAGCAGGAGGAAATATACTTTGCATTTTGCTTGTAAGAGTAAGAGACATGGTGGATGAGGAAACATTATTTGGCCAATTGAAGCTGAATTCTCTAGTGCCCAAACATTTTGATCCTAGTCACAAGCTTGGCCAGAAATCATCATAGCTATTGAAAATGGAATGCTGTGGATGCTTGAAATCTGCAATGAAAACAGAAAGTTCAAGAAATACTAAGCAGGTCAGACAGCATCTGTGTGGAGGTACACAGATTTAAGTAAGGACGAGATTTTCACCAGACAGTTTGTTTCAGCAAATTTCTCAGCGTGGGATAGAATCAGACCTGCTGGTCTTGGATGCAGATCGGAAGCAGCTCGAGGGCTGCTGAATGTGAAGGAAGGATGGTTAGAAGGCCCACTTTTGTTCTTTGAAACTTCATTTCAGTTTTTGTGCAAAGTATTAGGCCTTCTAGTTCTTACCTCTTACATCTCCCTCATCCACACTGTCACATAATTTCCATGCCAAATCTATTTAAGTAGTTCAATGAAACTCTCAAAGATGGCAGGACAGATGATGTGTCATGACTACAGCATATGGGGGCTCCTTGATGCCAGTGTGATTCAGGGCACACACATCTGTAGTAAGTGTTTACAGCTTGAGCAGTTTTGGTTCAGAATTCATGAGCTGGAGGCCAAATTACACACACTGTGACACATCAGAGAGGGGAAAGTTACTTGGATTTTTAAAAATCACCTCTTAGGATAGGGATCTCTGCGTTTGGGTAGAGGTAAGTAACTATAGTGGTAAGAAATCGCTTTTGGTGTGTTATACGAGTCTCCTAACAGTAATCACAGGGTAAGATAGGGTATTAAGGAAGAAATAAAGGGAACTTGTCAGAAAATTATGGCAATAATTTGAGGATTTTAATGTATATGTAGACTGGAAAAATCAGAAGAGTAAAGGGAGGTTAAATTTAAACAAAGCCAGGCAGTTAACTGTCAATCAGCACAAATGGGTGCATTCTCCATGGCAATGCCAAAGTCCATTTGTTGAACTATCAGCACTCTCCTCTCATGCAGTATAAATATTGATTTCACCTGAAATTGGTAATCTTGTGAATTGTCCTGGTGCATGCAAGACTAAAGACTTCATCAAAATGTTTCTTTTTCCAGCAATACTCAAGTTCTGTGTTACCAAATGACTATTTGGATAGGTAAGATAGATGAGCAGTGGCAGACATTTAAGGAGCTATTTTAGAATACACAAAATAGGTAAATTCCCACAAGAAAGACCAATAATTAGTGGATTATCTAACAAGTTAAAGCAATGATCAAACTTAAAGAATTACCAAAGAATTGTGCAAAGATGGGTAGCATGTCAGAAGATGGGATAAAAGATGAACAAACAGCAAATAATGACAAGATTAATATGGGGTGGGGGGAGCGAATTAGAGTGCAAGAGAAATTTAGCTAAATACTTTTCAGGTAGTAAGAGTTTCTATTGGTAATTAGACAAAGAGGTAACAAAGTAAATGTTGGTCCTATAGAAAGTGAATCCGGGGAATTAATAATGAAAAATAAGGAGATGGCAGTAGAATTGGTTCTCGTTGTAGAGGATATAAATAATATCCCAGAAATAGCTGTAATTCAGAAAATGGAAAAAATGGAGAAACTGGAGATTACAATCAACAGAGAAGTGGTACTAAGCAAATTGTTGGTGCAATGGACTGACATGAGTCTGGGCTATCATGTATTTCACGTTAGGATCTTAAAATTAATGGTTATAGAAATAATTGATGCATTGGTTTTGATTTTCCAAAATTCCCTTGTTATGGAAAGATCTCACTAAATTGGAAAATAGTGAACAGAGCTTCTTTATTCAAAAAAGGAGAAATACAGAAAACAGGAAATGACAGGCTAGTTAGCTTAACATCAGTCATTAGGAAGATTGTCGAAGCTATTATTAAATGTGTTCAAGTAAGACACTTATAGAAGCCAAAGGCAATCATGCTGAGTCAACCTAGTTTTGCAAAGGGGAAATAATGTTAAACAAATGGGTGTGTGTACTGTGCTGATGTTTCCAGAAGACATAAATAAGAGCTATTGGGGGAATATATTGGTAAAAGTAGAAGATTGGCTAGCTATAAGGAAATAGGGAGTGAACATAAATCAGTCGTTTTTTTAGTTGGTAAGATATGAGTGCTGCACCACAGGGACCTCAACCTTTTTAATAATTATATCAATGACTTCGATAAGGGATTTGAAAGTATGGTTGCTAAATTTGCTGATTGGCACAACAATATTTAGCAATGTTAAGTTGTGAAGAGGTCGTAAGATGCGTACAAAGGAATATAGCTAAGTTAAGTGAGTGCATAAAGATTTGGCAAATTGAGTTTAATGTAGGAAATTGTGAAATCGTCTATTTAAGCAGAAAGAATAGCAGATGAATGGCAATCTTCACTAATAATTCAATGACTTTTTCGTATCCTCAGACAGTTCTAAAGTGTTTCATAACTAATATTTTCACGTTGTTTGATAACCATGTCAGAAAGATGAAAGAGATAAAAATAGAATAATTGGCCAGTGGTTGAGGGAGGATTGTTAGCCTGAATAATGGATGAACTCCCTTCCCTTTTTTTGAATCATGACATTTAAGTCTTTTTCATTCTCCTGAATGGACAGACAGGACCCTCGCTTAAGATTTCACCCAAAATGCAGCATGTCTCTCCATGCGACACTTTCCCAGTGACTCACTAAACAGACAGCCACCATTCTCTGCACTCAAATTCTGGAGTGGTGCTTGAAATTAGATATTTGTTTTGACTGTGAGAGGGTAAACATTCAAAGGAGAAAATTTTACATTTCTGCAGAGAAAGGGCAGGACAGTGGGATGAGCTATTGCAAACATTTGGCACAGACCTGATCAGCTGAATGACCACCTTTTCATTCTTTGATCCTAGAGCAGGGCTGAATTGAGTTTAGGCTAGAATAAAAAGATGGGGCAGGATTCTCCTGTGGTCTTGCAGATCCCACGGTCAGTCTGAAATGGGGATCAGAAGCCTGTACTGTGGAGGAAACAGTCCCTCACCTGCAGTTTTTCCTCAATAGGTGAATTAATAGGCAGGTGGTGGGTTTGCCAACAAATTAAGGGCAGTGGGGAGGCTCTCTTAAGCTGGAGAGCCAATAGGAGGTCACCCAGCTTCGAAGAAGCAACAGGATGTCATAGTAGCCAAATGAAAGTCCACCTGTCTCTACATTTCTCAAATTTAAAATGAAAACTGACACTTGCAGCCACATCACCACAAAATCCAAGTAAGCAGGATGAACAGTTAAACCTGTGCGGTGTGTTGGTTCCTGTTGTATGAGGGTGTAACGGTACAAAGGAGTTAATGCTGGAGGCACTCTGAATGCGTCCAATATGGTAATGTCGTCCAGACTTTGGAAGGGGGTGGGAGGGGTGTTGCAGGAACAGCTTTAGATCTGAAAGGTGTATGCCCTAACATTGAGGTCTCCTTCGTAGTCTCAATGGAATTTCTACTATATCAATGCAACTTGTTGCTATCATTCAATAAATTGCATGTGTTTAAGATAGAACCCCAACTTTGCATTAGACCAGCAAGTGTTTTTTCTGTACCAGACAAGACCAAGTGAGCTGCGTAGATCCCTTCCAGATTCTCAGGAAAAACGATGGTGGCAGCAAATTCAGAAGGATCAGATACCACGATGAGCTGTGGTGAGGATTATCTTACAACTGCTCCTTGGTCTGCCATTGAGAAGGCTGGCTACAGGCCTCCTCCAGAGGACTTAATAAACCTTTAATTATTTCAGCTACTTCTCCAAGAAAATATGTCATTGACAAATCGATAATCTCTTTCTTTTCAAACTATTTGATAAGAAGATTTAGTTTTGAAAATAGGATTGACCTTTTGAGGAATGGCAGTCATTGCAGTACCCATCAGGAGCTAATAGTGATAGTAACAAGTTCACTTTCCTAAGAAATAACTTTTTAAAAAATCAAATTTCTACTATCTTTGAGGGCTTCTTGAACCATTGATCTCCTGTAAGTCATCTCAAGACATTGTTTATGGAAGTCAAAATGTGACTGCACTCTATTTCCCTGAACAATTGATCCTGTTCCACCTCAAAAAAAAAACAATTCTGGCAATTATGCAAAGCACCACCTGGTTTCATGAACCTTCCATTTGAGCTTTTATTCATTGTCAGATGGTCTTGAATTTCTGTCTCTATTTCAGCCCTAGCTAGGTGATCAGAAGACAGGCACGTATTCAAGTACAATGGTACACTGACTCTCTGCCTGCTGAAATTAGCTAATAACAATGCAAGTGCTTATTTTGAGGTTACTTCAACAGTGCAGGTGGCCAGAATGAAAGAGAATAAATTTGCTGGATCTAAGTTTCCATCAGAGTTTTGCTTACCTTCACATCTTCTTGTTAAATATTGTATGAGAGAGTGTTTTCCATTGCTCCACTGGTGCATGATACCAATGGTACAAATAGTTCTTTAATTGCAATTTGCTTGATTTTGTTTTGTAAACAATGACATGTTACTCCAAAACTTGGAGATCAATATTTTAAAGCACAAGCACCCCTGCCCTCCTTATTTCAAAGGATTCTTGCCCTTAGCCCACATCAAAGGGGTGTTGTTGTTTCTTGGCAGAAGGAATCTCCTTTGCTGTTTCTGTAAGAGATGAATCTCCCATAACACAGTGATATATTTGAATTAATAATTGTAAGTGTTTGTGCCAAAATGAATAGAATTTTTAAATGAAATGTAAAACATGGCTTCATGGATAATGCTTCCTGTGGTTCACAGTGAATCATGTTAATTGTGGAGATACAAGTTCGGAGATTTAACATGTGATCAAATCTAAAGCTTCCCCAAAAAATTGGGAGTGTTGGTCGGTGGTAAGTTTTCCTTAATGATAAGATTTAATCCTGACAGCACCCTCCACCCCACCACTTCAACCAAAACTAAACCTGATATTTGGAAGTTTTGTATGTTTTAACAGTGTGTTGGTAGTGTGGCCCTCTTTACAAAGGCAACCATGTGATGAGAGATTTTGCTTCATCTATTTTGTATGTTCCTTTTAAATAGCCTACCATAAACTCCAGTGAGCAACTCACGTCTCCATGTATGTTCTAAACATTGAATAAAACTAAACCTTGAGATCACTATGGTACTAAAATGACAACCATGAAATTAGTAGTCTAATTTATACATGGGTATGGTGTGTAATTCAAATTTTGCAGTGGTGTCGTACAGATTCTCAAAACAGCAGAAAAATGTCCTTTTTTTTGTTGCCTTAGAAAGGCCTGCTGTTAAAATAGGAGTAGTTAACAACCGTGTTACACTGTCATGACTATGTTGACAGTATCTATCATACACCTCAATATTAAACACATTCTCTGTGTTACATACAGTTGCAGGTGCAGTTTCCTATTGAGACCTTTGGGATCTAAAATCTGGTGCTAAGGTAATTCTCAAGATCCTATGGAACATTTATTTTTAATTAGTATTTTTACTGTCTCTCTTTTCATCTTCTCATTAAGCTTCCAACAGTTTATAGTGATCTATCTTGGCAGGGAGGCTAGAATAGTCTGTGTCACGGGATTTTCCTCAGTTGCTGCTAATTTTCCTCTGTGCTTGTCTTTTTTTTGTAATCATTCTTAAGATGTGGGTGACATGAACAAGGCTACATTTATTGCTTTCTCCTGTTACCCAGAGATGGTGATAGTGTGCTTTCTCTTTAGAAATAATGTTGGGTTTTGTCTCTGATTCACTACAATAGTTATATGGGTGATTCTCCCAAAATTACATTAGGGCTTTTCAGAATTGTGGGTAGTGACAATGAAGGAGTAATATTGTATATTCAAGACAGGCTAGTGTGCGAATTGTAGATGGTGATATCGCCACAATATTTGCTGCTGCTGTTCTTCAAGCTTGATAGATGTTGTACGGAAGGGACAGAGGTCTAAATAACTTTGTAGACATCATATGCTACAGCACAGTGTGGGGTGGAGGGATTGGATTTTGAGTTTAGTCCTAGGGACATCAATAAATACGTTGTATCGACTTGGATGGCATTGAGCTTCTTGGGTGTTATTGTGATTGTACACCTTCAGGGAAGTGGTGAATATTCTATCACATTTCTTACTTGGGCTTTGTTGATTTGTGGAGGGATCTAAGGGATGAAGAGGTGAGCCATCTATGCGAGGTCTGTCCTAGTCTTGTTACAATACTGCTGATGTGGCAGGTCTGGTCAGCTTTTGGTCAGTAATAATCTTAATTGGGCATTAATGGTAGGGTAGGAAGAGTTTTCACGGATGTTGTGGGGGTGGAGGCCGGAAGGCAGTGTAGTCCTCACCTGATTAAATGATACCTCCATCACTAATCTTATATAGGGGAGGGTACAATATTCTACTGGTAGACTTTGTTGAAAATGGTACACTCCAGATAATGTTTAATGCATAACAAGTTAGTAACCGTGGTGTATTGCAGATTCTTATTGCATACAGCAAAAAAAGCCAGAAGTCAGTCCTCCTCTAATACAATAAAAATACTTGTGGAGGAAGAAAAATCCATATATAGAATTGAATACCTGATTTACATTGACAAAGCATGAGCTCACTTGTGAAATATGATGGGTATGTGGAATACATTCTTCACATGACCATGTTGTGGTATCATCAGCAAAACTGCTGAGGCTCCACTTGCAATTGATTTAAATAAGAAATGAAATTCTAAATCCTTTAACACTCTCTCATCTTGTAGCTTCTGCAGACTATAGAATACAGACAAACTGAAAGCAGAGGGCACTAAGGTGTATAGGTCTATTGGCTGACAGTGTAATACTGCCAGAGTAAATGGCAATCATCTTATTCTGGCACAGTTGATACTCTAGGAGTGAATAGGCAGGTGTGTGTGTGAAGCCAAGGAGGATACTTGGCTTGGGTTAACATCTTGCAGGACCCGAACTACAGTCCTCAACAGCACAATTCTCAGGAGGCACATTGGTGCTTTTTTAAATGCAGAATCAGACTGACAACTCGAAGGTTATCATTGCTTTATGGATATCATTGCGACTATGTTCCATTGTTTCATTGTACAATCCTGAAGCTGGATTGATATTTGAAAGCACATACATCCAATCAGCTACCTAGTTGGAATGAGCATTTGGCCTTTGTTGAGATCCGACTGGCTCAAAGAATGAGTGAAGCAACATACAATATGATATTATTCTAGTGCGCAAGAGGCTTTCCGCAGAGATGAACTCTAGACAAATTCTTCTCAGCTTTTAATAAATAAGTGTTCTTGCTCATGCATCACTATCTCTTTTTACATATAAAAATAACAATAATTACAACATTCGTATCACACCAAAAGGTTTCCGATGTCTTAAAGCTAATGGTCAGTATTTGAAATACATCTTGGTTTTGGATTAATGTTTTTCTGTAACTATCCAGATAAATGTGGCCATTTAATACTGTCTCAGTTTTTTAGTCGAGTCCATTTGCCATGTAGCTTGAAGTTAAATTGGTTTTAGTTCAGTTGCTTTTAATTTTTGCTTCGCAGTGCCCTGAGGGAAATTAGCTGCAATCAGGCCAGGTCTTGAAGGCTGATGCAGTTGTGCTTCCAATCAAATTACTTCTTTCTGTTTTATTAATGGTGACTGTTCAGAGATTTGGAAAAAAGACCCAACTGTCAAATTTTCACCATTCAAATGCCCCATATGAAGCCAATTTGTTGCAAGTTCTCAAAAATGTCGTCTGTTTTGCATTGTTTGAATGACAAATTGTGATATTTCATGGTGATCAATAATGTACAAGTAAGGAATCCCACTTCAAAAATAAAAGATACTGCAATTGGCCATGGTGGAGCCTTCAGAATTTAGTTATATTCCAGTCATCAGGGCCAATGTTTTAGTTTCTAATTTATTGGCATGACAGGCAATGTGTATCAAAAGCAGGTTATTAATTTCACAAGCAGTGCTCTGCTGAACAAATTGATCTAAAAATGTTCAAAGGGAAAAAAATTATTGAAAGAAACACTGTAATGTTGAATGGAAGGTTTCGGCCTCACCTTTTTAATTGGTCACAAGGCAAGTTCTAAATCACACTTAACTTTTTGCCGGGCTAGGAAAAGAAAATGCTATTAATGCAAAACCCAGCAGGTCAGGCAGTATTGGTAGAGAGAAACAGAGTTAATGTTTCAGGCCAGCAAGAGGTCCAGATTTAGAAGTAATGATGATATGAAACTGTCAGTGATTGCTGTCATTATCCCTTTGAAACCTGTAGCTACTCTTGAGGCTTGGATTTTGCGACCTGTAAGGAGTTTGAATGGAGACAATCAGTTGGAAAGAATTGTGATAAGTGTTTGAGTGCCAATCTCCCACCTCCATTCTGTTTGTCAAAAGCTTTTGTGGAGGCATATGGAGAGGGGGGTGGGGTCTATGAACTTTACAAACTCATGAGGCCAATTAAGATCATTTAAACACAAAAACAGAAAGTGCTGGAGAAACTCAGCAAGTCTGGCAGCATCTACGCTCAGAGAAACAGAGTTAACATTTTGGTGACCCTTCTTCAGAATGATGTTCTTTGTGGGTTTTTTAAAGATCATTTAAGAGCTTTTAAAACAAAATCACTCTAAAGGTTTCAAAATTTGTTAGAGGTGGCCATTATTCCAGAGCTGCCCGCCTCCAAGTAGCTGAAGGTAATATGGAACAAGGTGGGGTGCAACAGGGAGGCCTGGAAAGTGTCAGCAGGTAAGTACAATGGTGTTCATGGGTGAAAGGGCTTATGCCTTTGAGGTGAAGCTGCAGCAGCCCATCACAAGTTTGGATAGCAGCCAGCGTTTTGTCAATTCGTGGAGTTGGCACCTTCTTGGCATTGTGTGGGCATTGGAAAAATGAAACAGGCTGTTTTGCCTCCACCTGACACTTATAAGGAAATAGCTAGAAACTGGTGCAGAAGTCTTCAAAAACCAGGCTTTTGAGATCAAGAGTCATAGCTAGCAAAGAAAGGGTGCAGTGCCAAACATCTGGATGTCAGGGGAGGATGATGAAATGCACATAGCAAAGACATTACCCTGAGTGCAGGATTCACTGGCAGAAGTGAGGATACATGGGCTTTTATCTTTGAGTTGTACATAAATGGGGGAATCCCCGGCTGTGCCAGCAATTATTTCCCATCCTTAATTGCCATTAAGAATGTGGTTGTGAGCTGCCTTATTGACCTGCAGCAATCCATGTCATGTTGGCATGAGGGTGTTCATACGAAGGGAGCTTCTGGATTTTGACCCAGTGATATTGAAAGAATGATGGTATAGCTCCAAATCAGGATGGTGTGTGGCTTGGAGGGGTAATTGCAAGTGTTGTTATTCCCAAGCAGCTTTACTGCCTTTGTCCTTGCAGCTGGTGGATGTCAGGGGTCAGAAGCATGCTGTTGAGGGAACCTTGGTGAGTCACTGCATTGCATATTATATATGGTGCGTACTGGTGCCACTAAGTGGTGGTGGACACAGTGAATATTCCAGGTTGAGGATGCAATGTCAGTCAGGTAGGTTACATTGTCCTAGATGAAGTCAAGCTTCCTGAGCTTTGCTGTATTCATCCAGCCAAGTGGAAAATATTCTCTCAATTCATTCTTGACTTGTCCTTTGTCGATAATGGACAAGCTTGTGAGAGCCACACAGTTTCCAGCCTTTGACCTGCTTTTGAAACCACGGTATTTATGACTGGTCCAGTTCAGTTCCTGAGGGCCAGACTGTCAGGGAGGTGATGGCCTAGTGGTATTATCGCTGGACTATTAATCCAGAGACCCAGACAACATTCCGGGGACCCAGGTTCGAATCCTGCCATGGCAGATGGTATTCAATTTGTATTCAATAAATATCTGGAATTAAGAGGTTAATGATGACAATGAATCCATTGCCAATTGTTGGGGAAAAACCCATCTGGTTGACTAATGTCCTTCAGGGAAGAAAACTGCCATCCTTACCTGGTCTGGCCTACATGTGACTCCAGACCCACAGCAATGGCGTTGACTGTGATGTGCTCTCTAAGCAATTAGGAATGGACGATAATTGCTGCCTGGCTAGTGATGCCCTCATCCCATGAATGAATTTTAAAAAAGGCAGATGGGCACACTCATCTGTGCCCTTATCAGCTATCACTGCTGATTGCTCTGCTCTGCCCTGCCCATGGTGATCCTGAACTTCTTCAGAATTGCATATCTTTGAAGAAAGCTCAGGTGCTTTCATAGTGGTATGTGACCCTGGTGACAGGTGTCCTCTTCACCAACACTGGACAACACATTAGTTCTGAATGTGATGGTACACTGCAAGCTCATTGACCTGGTTTGTGGACCTGTGGGATGATGCCTCCTGCAAGGATCTTGGGTATAGTTCTGCTGCACTCTCCATGGCTTTCCAAAAAGATATGAACCTTTTGAGGAGGTAGAGGTTCTGGAAGGGAACAGTTCATCAGGCAGCAGACAGGAGGTGATTGAGCAGAAAGAGTTGGAGAGAAGTGGCAATGACACTGAGCAGACATGTGTCTCAGCTACATTGTGAAGTGGCTCCCTTCCACTATCCTTTGGGAAGAGGACTTTCCTCTGTTATGGACCAGACCAAACCTCCTCAAAATATATTAAGAAGATTGTCTTGACCCTACTTTTTCTTATTTTAAAGGTATGTGTAAGGCATTGCATTCTAAGTGCAACTGAATTGGTCAAATTGAAACAAAACACACTTTATTCATGCACTCTAATTAAAACACAGTCAAAACAAAAAGAAAAGAAAAGAATTGTCTTAACTATAACTCTATTGAAATGCTTAACAAAATACTACATATTAACTACTATTGATTAACTGTTCCAATATAGTAACATCCCATAAACACACACTTGGCAACAGCAAATTCGGTAAAATAGATTGTTACACATGCAATTCTAGCAGCAAGAAGAGTACCCTGGAGAGACGAAAAAGAGCTTTCACATCTAGCTTCAATGCAGCAACTGCTGCTGAAAGCTAAAACTAAAAACAAAATCCTGGTTCTGTGGGTGCTTGGCTCCACCCATTCAGGCTGCTTCTACTGTTTCAACTTGGGAAAAATAAAACACCTCACAAGCTGTTTACTTTATTGGCTTTGGACTAGACTGCTCACCACCTCCAACTCAACCTTTCTTCATAAAAAAAGGACAAAATAGATCTCTTAAAACCATTGTATCATCACATCTCCTGTCTCTCCTGGTTACCAGGCTTTCAGCTGCTCTGTGACATTGCATTTCCCTGTGGCATACAGGAAGGATCTGGCAGAAACTGCAGATTAATCCCTCTGGACAGGCAGCAGTTTTAGCTGTGGGTGTCTAATGAGGCTCAAACTTCATCTGACCCACCTCTATTCCTTTCCCCGTTTACTCAAATTGGACAGGTCAGTGGTGTCCATATCAGTTAAGGGATCACTTCTGTAAAAGTCTGAACTGCAGCCCATTTTCCTCCAGAGGCATGTTTTTGACCCATAAACAGGCACAACACCTGTCTTCCACATCTGTGGTGAAAGTTCAGTTCCTGGGGTTTGCACATGCATGGTTAAGCATGGAAATCGAGAATTTGCTGTCACTAATGCAATGGTTCTCCAGTGGGAACACTTTAACGATACCTCCAGACTGCAAACAGTTAGAAATCATTGAACTGACAAGCCATTCCACTTTTACACTGTCAATTTCAATGTAAAAACTCTTACATTAGTGGCACATTGTTGAATGAGATGTAACTGGGTTTTTAAAACTGTACTAAGTTCATAATTACTGCTAAACAGTCTCTCAGCCCTGAGGGAGTCAATTTTTGTTGAATGCCAAATTTATCCATTCCAATAAGAAACTATACATTTTAATTTATTTAAAGTTCATTTATGATATCCTAGCTTCTAACTTAATTCCATGTTAATGTCCTAGTCAACTATTTCATTTGTTTTAAAAATGAATGGATTTGTTTTCTACAGAGGGCAATGCAGTCTTTTGTTCTGTTTTGCAATTCTGATTCTGGGATACATTTTGACCATGTCACTTGGTAGAACGCTTCAGTTATTTTTTTGAAACAATTCTTTTGAATATTGTAGGTTCACCTAAACAGTGTATGTGGTTTTAGCTTAACATCCCATCCCCATATCCATCTTGCCCAATATTACAGCATTTCCACAAAGCACAATTTGTAATTGCGGTTCATGGTGGTAACTTTATGTTTGAGCAAATAACCCACTGCTAAAACAGAATCCAGTGCACAGCAGAATATCTTCATATTACATTCTGACAATTTTTGTTTTGGGATAGGACACAGAATTGAGAGATATTTCTTCTTGGAGCCTGATTCTGCAAAAGGTCATATATAATGGAAATAATAAACTGTGTGTGATATACAGTAAAGGCTGTGAAGCATAATGCAATGCTGTTCATCTACAGCAGATAGAATTATTCTTTCACTCAAGACATTTTATTCTCTGGGGTATTAATATTTAAGATAACCGCTGTCCAGGCACAAAACTCATTGTGTCTGCAACAGTTATAGAAATAACCCGATTGTTTTTATATGTCAATATCAATGAGCAACTGACCCATAACAAAAACTTAGAATTACATGTCATATTTCAAATCAAGGTGATCTTTTCACATTCCCAGAAAATCTACCCTCACACAAACAGACAAATTAGCAGGAAGGAATAGGCCACTCAGCACCTTGGCAAATTCCTGCCTATTTTGATAACCTTTCACCCCTTCACTCATCACGAATCGGTCAACCGTTGCCTTGAAAATATTTAAGGATTCTGCTGCCACTGTTTTAGAGAAAGATATTTCTAAAACCGCAATAACAGTTCTACTAATCCCTGATTTAAATGGGCAATTCCTTATTTTTGAACAGTAATTCTAGATTCTCTAACAAGAGAAACCATTCCTTCTGCACACACACCATCAGGACCCCTCGGAATCTTTTATCCTTCAATAAAGATGCATGCTTCTTATTGTTCTAGACTCGATTGGACACATGCTTTCAACATTTCCTCTGAAGACAGCCCATCAATTCCAGGTATTAGTCTTGCAAACATTCTCTGAACTGCTTCCAAAGCAATTATATCCTTCTGTAAATAAGGAGGCCAGTACTGTAGAAAGATTCCAGATATGGTTTCCCCAATACCCTGTCTAACTGAAGCATAATCTCCCCACTTCTGTATTTGATTTCCCTCACAATCAATATTCCAGTAGCTGTCCAAATTATTTGCTGTGCCTGCAGACTAACCTTGTGTGATTCATGTATCAGAACACCCAGATCCTTCTGCATTTCAGAGCTCTACAATCTTTCATTATGTAGATAATATGCTTCTGTTCCTTCCACTTCTTTTACGACCCCAGGATGAAGCCCAATCTGGAGCTAGGGACTTGTTAGCCCTCAGCTTCAATGATTTATTCAGTATCATTTTCCTATTGATTGTAATCCTTTGAGTTTCTCCAACATGATGATATTAAAACTGTAGGTATGAAAGGCAACTTGAGGAGGCTGGATTTAGAAAATACTCAAAAATATTTGATGATATGCAGGCAATAGCTAGTATTTAAAGACTGACCACAAAGTCTACAGTAGATACGACTTTCATCTGAGGCACAAACACCCAATGGAAAGATGTGAACCACCCAAATGGAAGAAGTTAAAAATTGCATTCAAATTAACGGATGAGGTTTATAAGAACACCAGAAATAATGGTAAGCCTAAGGATTAAGAACAATTTACAAGTCACCAAAGGAGGACCAAGAAACTGATAAAGAAAGGAAAAGCAATGTGAATGCATGTTATGAGGAACATAAGAGTAGACTGTAAAAGTTTCTATTAATGTGTGACATCAAAATAATTTAGCAAGGATAAATATGGGCCCATTACAGCTGGAGACAGGGAATTTATGATGAAGAACAAGGAAGTGGTAGAAATGACACAAAGTTACTTTGTATGTATCTCTTGTGCAAGAAGGCAAATAATCTTCCTGAAACACCAGGCAACTGAAGGACTTGTTAAACTGAAGAGTGAAGCAAAATTAGATTCTGGAAAGGTCCCTGTTGACTGAAGTTAGCAAATGTATCCAGACTATTTTAAGAAGGAAAGGAGGAGAGTGGAGAACTACTGACCTGTTAGCTTGATGTCAATAATATGGAAGATATTAGGATCTATTATAAAGTTCCATCTGCTCTAGAAGTGTGTAATAATATCTCTGAATAGGTTGCCTAGAAAAGAGGATGTGATACCATTTAGAAAAGAATGACAAACTTGAGTAGAATCAGACATGGATTTATGAAAGGGAAATAATGTTTGACAATCTTGCTGAAGTTTTTGAGGGTGTTACTTTTAGCAAACACAAAGGAGAACCAATGAGGATGTAGTGTATTTTGATATTTCAGAGCATTTTTGACATGGTCCCACATAGGAGGTTAGTAAACAAAAAATAGTGCATGTGGGATTAGAGGAGTGTACTAATAATGATGAATAATGGGTTAATGAACAGAAAGCCAAGTGCGAGACCAAATGAGTCTTAGTTGGAATGACATTATTGGTAGGGTACTGTAGGTTTCAGTGCTAGGTCTTCAACCTTTCACAATCTCTGGAAATGATTTGTTTGAGGCAAGTAGTAGTAATATTTTCAAATTTGCTGAAGACACTGAGTTGGGTGGGAATGTAAGTTGAGAGGGTGCAAGGAAGTGAATACACTAGAACACATTACATGGAATACAATGCAAATATGTATGGAGTTATTCACTTTGACAAGAACAAGAGAGACAGAAAATTTCTTAAATAATAAGAGATTGGGAAGTATGGTTCCCCAAAGGGGCCTGGGTGTTCTTGTCCACGAATCCCTAAAAAAAAAATGCAAGATGCAGCAAACAAATAAGAAGGCAAATTATAGCATTTATTGGGAGGAGATTTGATTACAGAAAGAAAGATGTCTTGCTGCAATTCTGTGGAGCCTTATTGAGAGCACATCTGGAGTATTGTGTACAGTTCAGGACTCCTTGTCTAAGGAATTATACACTTGTCATTGAGGGAGTGTAATGGACATTCACCAGGTTAATAAACGGAAAGGGGGGATTGTCTTAAGAGAAGAAATTGAGGAAACTGTATTGTCAAGAGTTTCAAAAAGTGAAATGTAATCTCATTGAAACTTACAACATCCTTAGACTGCATAAGAGGGTGGATATAGATAGCATGTTTTCCCAGGCTGATGACTCTACAACCAGGGAACACAGTTTCAGGATAAAGCACAGGCCATTTAAGTCTGAGATGGGAAGAACTTCTTCTATCAAACAGTGGTGAATCTTTGGAAATCTCTATACCAGGGGACTGTGGAAGCTTGTTCATTAAGCAGGTTCAAGACACAAATCGACTAATGACATCACGAGATACACAGATAGTTCAGGAAAACAGCATTGAGGAGATGATCAACCAGGATGTAGAGTGGTGGGGCAAGTTTAGTGGGCTGAATGGCCTTTTCTGTTACTATGTTCTTTACAATTTCTGATTTACAGCTATTTCTGGGATATTACTTCTATCCTCTAAAGCAGATACCAATGTAAAGTACCTTTTCAGTTCATCTGTCATCGACTTATTTTCCTCTCTTCGTTCCTTAGACCCACGCTTTGTCAACCAGCACTCGCTTTGTTAACTCTTTTCTACTTTTAGATATCTTTAGAAACTCCTGTGCTTTTATATTTTTAGTAGTGTTCGTTCACACTCTTATTTTTCTGTTTCATTAATTTTAAATCATTCTGTGCTTTTTTAATGTTCTGTTCAACCTTTTGATTTGCCACTCATTTTGCTTTATGTTTGATACTACCTTTAATTATTTTAGTTAACCACAAATGGTCTGTCCTCCCCTTGTGGATTTTCTTTCACATTAGAATGCATTTGTTCTGGCATATTCTGAAATATCCCCTGAAATGTCTGCACCACATCTCTGTTGACCTATCCTTCAATCTAATTTGCCAGTCCACCTATGCTCCCTGCATATTTTAAGAACATTCATTTAATTTTTTCTACTGCATACTAAAAGTAATGCAGTTTTATCATTGCATTCGAAGCTATTCACTAAACATCAATACGGCAATGTTTGTAGTAGTCCCATTTTTAGATATCAGTCAAAATCAGAGCAGTAACTGTTCAATCAATTGATTAGTGAAAGCTGCATTTTTCACTTTTGAGTGGTGCTTTGGCTTTGTTTCGTTATTTTACAATTACATGGGACAGTATTGTGATTTCTGCAGTCACCATCATTTCCAATTTTCCCTACTTGCTTAGCATAAGAATGAATAAGTAAGCTTTTGCTGGCTTGCTTTGTAGTCGTAGAATTTTTTACATCCTATATATCTTACGTTTCAGTTCAAGAATGGGTTACTGCCCTTGTGTTTAGAAATCAAATTGAATTTGAAGATTGATATCTTCCACGAAATTCAACACTCGAATACCATTAAAAGCTTCACAAAACATTTCTGATTTGTTTATGGTCGCAAATTATTGTTATATCAAGGAATAAATACATCAGTGATAGTGTGCACTAAGTAATGCAAGATTACGGAGATTATAGTGGAAGCATTTGTCACTGGTACAGGGGCATGTTGCATACATGTCAGGGCACACATTAAC
Organism: Ginglymostoma cirratum; assembly: GCA_024137785.1. Lineage (NCBI taxonomy): Eukaryota > Metazoa > Chordata > Chondrichthyes > Orectolobiformes > Ginglymostomatidae > Ginglymostoma > Ginglymostoma cirratum. The sequence continues at coordinate 16,511,778 of JAHRHZ010000098.1, forward strand.
ATAAAGGTACTGATCGTAATTGGTGTAAAATCATTCATTAACTGCAAGAGCACATATCAGAGTTGAGAGCATGCTTAATTGTTAGTGTAAGCATACATTGTTAGGTGTAAGAGCATAGATCATTAGTGTGAGGTTACTCAAAAGGGTACACAGCATCATTACTGGAAGGGCAGCATGTTAATTCGTGCCTTGTGTAATTTGGTTTAAAATGGTACAATTTAAATACAGAGACAATAATAGACATAGCAGAGCTGCAAGTATGATTATAATAAAAGTAATTATGGAAAATAAACAAAGAAAATTGCTTTGGAAAGCATAAAGGTGTGACCTAATCATTATTCATGGTTATAAGAAACATAGAAACATTCCCTTTAATCTTTTGTTTTTGTCCTATTCATTTAAGTGTATGGGTACTTTAAATTGTGCATGCTTGGATGTGCACACATGGTTATGTTAAAGGGGCCAACTTGTGCTTGGCCTGGAGGGGGACCATTTTGATAGCTCTGCAATCGTGCAGCAAAGAGATAAATTTTGTATATAATCTTGAAGTGTGTTCTTTTTGTGCAATTATGATATCTGGGGATTAATCGTTTGAAAGAGCAGCATTTCTTCAGCAGTGTTGCATTTCTGCTCTTGCACTAATATCTATCCTTGACCTCCTTTTCTCACCTGCTCCTCTTTTGCTACATAATTTACAGGCGTGGGATCAGCTTTCCCAGGAGGCAGTCTGGTGATCAGCTCTACCACAGTTCTTGCTGTCATTAAGTCTTGGATGAGCAACAATTTCCTCTAGCTAAGTATTCTGCAGACTAAAGTCATCACTGCCTTGCTACAAACTACGTTTCCTTGTCAATGATACCATCACCACCCTGAGCTACTGTCTCAGGCTGAATCAGTCTGTTTGTAACATTAGCATTCCAGTCAATCCCACACTGAGCCTCTAACCCCATCTCCTTTCTACCTGACACCCATTGCTTTCCACCTCCATAACAATAACATAACACTTCTGCCTATGAGCCCTCCTGCTATTGAAACTCCCACTTGTACCATGACTTGACTATTCCAGAATCCCCCAAAAAACCTGACAGCCTCTTTCTGGATAAACTTGGCTTATCTGTTTGTTCTTTCCTGCACCAAATCTTGCTCACTCCTTACCTCATGTGGCTGACTTACATTGGCTCCCAGTCATAGAGTCATACAGCACAGAAACAGACCCTTCGGTCCAACACACCCATGGTCAAATTAAAAATTTCCCATTCTCCTGTTTACATCCCTTTGTTGCATCATTTCTTCCAATCTTGGGAACACTCAAGCTTTCAGTTCTTCTAATTCTGGTCTTTTTTGTGTCTGTACCACTATTGTTTCACCAATAATGTCTATGTCATCAGTCATTTATGCCCCACTTTCTGGAATTCCTTTCCTCAGCTACTCTATTTTTGGTTTTAATCTTTAATGGGTTGTACGCATCTCTGGCAATGCCAATTATTTATTGCCTGTCCATATCCGCCCTGACGAACTTCCATTCTTGAACTTCTGCAGCCTCTCTGGTGAAGGTACACACACTGCTGTTTGGAAAGGTGTTGCAGGATTTTACAGTGACAGTGAAGGAATGGCCATGCATTTCCAACAGAGGGTGGCATTTGTTTTGGAGAGGAACTGGGGGGGGGGGGGGGGGGGAGGGGGGACGCTGATGTTCCCATATGTTTGCTGTTCTAGTCTTCTAGGTGTTAGAGGTCAAGAGTTTAGATGGTGCTATCAAAAGAGCTGAGGTGAGTTGCCACAGTGCATCTTATAGCTGGTATGAATTGCTGCTGCTGTGCGCTATGGTACGGGTAAGTAAATGTTTAATTTGGTGGATAGAATGTTTATCAAGTGGCTGCTTTTTACTGAATGTTGTTGATCTTTAAGTGTTGTTGAACACACGCTCACCCAGTAACATCACTGGACTAGTATTCAAGAAACCTAGGTTAATGTTTTGGGCTGGGGGCGGGAAAGGATAGTAGATGGTGAAATTTGAATTCGATAAAATTCTAGAATAAAAAACTAGACTAATGTTGAACATATGGATTGTTGTGAAAACCCGTCTTTGGGGAAGGAAGTCTGCTGTCCATACCTGGATTGGCTTACCTGTGATTCCACATCCACACCAATTTCTTTGCTTCTTCACTGGTCAATAAATGCTGGCTAAGCCAGTGAGGCCTACGTCCCATGAAAGCATTTCTGAAAACAAGATTTGTGCCTTGTAGATAGTGGACAAGTTTTGGGGAGTCAGTCCTCTAGTTTTGGACTCTCCCACCCTGGGGAAAAGAACTTGCCTATTCACCCTATCCATGCACCTCACGATTTTATAAACCTCCTATAAGGTCACCCCTCAGCCTCTGACACTCCAGGGAAAATAGCCCCAGCATCTCCCTATAACACAAAGCCTCCAACCCTGGCAACATCCTTGTAAATCTTTTCTGAACTCTTTCAAGTTTTACAACATCCTTCCTCTAGCAAGGAGGGCAGAACTGAATGCAGTATTCTAAAAGTGTCCAAACCAATGTCCTGTACAGCCGCAACATGATATCCCAATTCCTATACTCAATGCAGAGACCAATAGAGGCAAGCATACTAAATGCCTTCTTCACTATCCTGTCTACCTGTGACCTCATTTTCAAGGAACTGTGAACCTGCAGTCCAAGGTCTGTTTGTTCAGCCACACTCCCCAGGACCTTACCATTAAGTGTATAAGTGGTTTGTCTTTCCAAAATGCAGCACCTCACATTTATCTAAATTAAATTCAATCTGCCACTCCTCAGCCCATTAGCCCATCTGACCAAGGTCCCATTGTACTCTGAGATAACCTTCGCTGTCCACGACACCTCCAATTTTGGTGTCACCTACAAACTTAATAACCATACCTCCTATGTTCACCTCCAGATCATTTGTATAAATGATGAGAAATAGTGGGCCCAGCACTGACCCTTGTGACATAATGCTGGTCACAGGCCTCCAGTCTGAAAAGTAACCCTCCACCGCCACCCTCTGTCTTCCATCTTTGAACCATTTCTGTATCCAAATGGCTAGTTCTCCTTGTATTCCACGTGATTTAACCTTGCTAACCAGTCTACCATGAGGAACATTGTTGAATGCCCTACTGGAGTCCATATTGATCAGGTGCACCCCTCTGCCGTCATTAATCTCTCTCGTTAGTTCTTCAGAAACTCAATCAAGTTGGTGAAACATGATTTCCTACTCTCAAAGCCACGTTGACTATCCCTAACCAGTCCTTGCCTTTTTAAATACATGTAAATCCCGTCCCTCAGGATTCCCTCCAACAGCCTGCGCACCACCGATGTCAGGCTCACCAGTCTATAGTTCCCTGGCTTTTCCTTACTACCTTTCTTAAATCATGGCACCGCAGTAGCCACCATCCAGTCTTCCAGAACCTCACCTGTGGCTATCGATGATACAAATCCACGAATATGAATAATGGAAAAATTGAAATTAAGTGCTACACAAAGTCTGTCGTTTGTGAGCAATATAACAATTCTGTACGAACCCCATGTAGAATATGGCATCCTGTCTGAGCAGAAAGTGTAAATTAGCCTTTAACTAAGTGTAGCATTATTTTGCCTAAATACTACCCAGTCTGAAAGGGTTACATTATGAAGACAAGGTGTATAGGCCAGGCATGTATTCCTTTTAAGTAAAGAAGACTCGGGGCAACTTCATTGAGATGGCTGAATTGATAGGATATATAGGGGAAAATGGTCTTCTCTCGTGGTGGAATCCAAAACAAGGGAATGTAACCTTAAAATTAGAGCTAGATGATTCAAAGGTGACATGAAACAGCACTTTAAACAGAGAAACAGTTGAAATCTGGAAACCTATCTCTGAAAATGTTGTTGAAGCTGCATCAATTGAAAATATTAAAATTGACGTTAATGGGTTTTTTTTGGGTTAAGTAAGAGGATTAAGTTCAATAGGACTGGCGCAGAGTAATGGAAATCAAAAGGAAATTGGAGACATTACACCTTTATCATAGAGAGTTAAAGGGATGTCTCTTGATAATTGAATAAGAATTGAAATGTTCTGGAAATTTATGCCATAACTGCATTTTCACCTAATAATAAACTTTGTCACATGGGCAATAATATGCATTTCCTGTTCCTTTCTGTTTAGAGTGAGATCATAACATTTTCTGTTGAGTGCAATCCTAGCACGAAAGAGGACTGGTGCTGTGGCATTTCTCATCTATGGCTTTAAGACAATAACAGCAAATGTTAAAGTCCCAAACCTCCTTTTAGATATATTGTTCTAGTTTTATTATACTTTTAGTTATATTAAAGTTACTAATCTGTTTTGAAAAATAGCAGTATTATTGTGGTGTAATGTACAAAATTACAATGGGGAACGATTGAGAATCCGTCATTGAGATTGCAATTGTTGGTAGCTCTGTCTGCAAACTGAGGGAAGCCATTGCCTTGCTGGCTTGCTGTTTTAACCTTTTAACATACAGCACCTAAAATTATAGCAAGGTCGGGGGGTCTAATATTTTATTCTTTATAAATTTTATCAGTTTGATGGAACATTACCAATGCAAAATTACTTAAGTGGTTTGGGGGTTACAAGTCATTTGTTGACAATACAAATTAACCATACTTCAGAATTCTGGTGAGATAGCAAGATGCTAGAGTCAGAGATAACACAGTGTGGAGCTGGAGGAACACAACAGGCCAGGCAGCATCAAAGGAGCAGGAAAGTTGGTGTTTCGGGTCGGGACCCTTCTACAGAAATTCTGGTATTTCTTTTCTGGATTGTGGAATCCCACAAGGGCAAGATGCTAATTCTGGTTTGTCATGTCTGTGATACAATACTAGTGCCTTTCAACCTGTCTAAATTCATTGTTTGTATGCAGTGTTATTGCCAAGAAGATGAAAACAATAAAAGGAAATTGATGCACACTGTGAAAAAGAACAAAGAAAGGATTTATGCTTCATAAATTTAAGGCTGATGAAAGAGCTAATAATTAAATTAGTGTATTGAATATGATAGAATACCAAAAAGCAGGCACAGGTAACAATTTTTAAAATTTTTATTTATTGCTCACTTACAGATGATCAAAAAAAGTTTTTTTTTAAATTATGACACTGTGGAAGCCTGCTAATATTTGAGTTAGAAGATCGTGGGTTTAATCCCTACTCTAGAAACTCAGGTGCCGAATCTGGTCTGACACCAGTCCATTACTGATGGAGTGCCGCACTGTCAAAGAGGGGACCGTTCGGTTAAGATGTTAAACTTAGTTGGATATAAGAGATTCCATGACATTATGTGAGGGAGAGCAGATTTTTTCAGTGCCTTGGATTACATTTACTCCTCAACCTACATTAGTTTTTTTAAAAAATGACAGCTGGTTGCAAAATTTAATGAAGCATGTAAACTGGCATGAGGATCATGAAGTGCAATTAATTTGTGCCCATTCCCTCTGATGTAGAGAGTTTGCAAACATTGTGCTAAGTGCACATTACTGTGATTGTCGCATGGAACCAGTGATAGGGATGGCTGAGTGGTTGAATACACGTGTGCATGGAGTGCACGATTGTGAGAAGCGAGTACGACTTAAAGTTAAGAGTACAGAAGAGGAGTCATACTGCACTCAAAACTTAACTCAGTTCCTGTCTCCACACGTGCTGCCAGTCCTGCTGAGTTTCTCCAGCACGTTCTGATTTTACTTCAGGTTTCCAGCATTCACAGTTTGTTGTTTTTCCTATTTGAAGCTAACCTGCACATCTTAAAGGGGATTTGTATTTTGACTTGCTCAAACGCTGGACGGAGATGCTTCACTAGCCTCACACACTGCTTTGTTCATTACTCGCCTTCATGAACCAACCAACATTCTCCAACAAGTATGACTGAAAACTAACGTTCGTAAGTTGGCTCGCACCTTATACACTGAGCACCAGTACAAGTCTCACATCCATACTTAAGCTTCACTACACTTCCTGCTCTTGCAAAATGACAGGACACATTGCCCAAACACATTACACCGCACTCAGTGACACACGTTTGCAGGACAACATGGTGCATAATCAGAAGTAGTAGCAGCACCTAACCAGCAAGGAAACAGCACTGCTGTGTATGTCCTGAACCTATCAGCAGAGATACTAGTGAGGCCACTTCTGAAACAATGTCCAGTGATGCAACTGAGGGATTGAGGATGGATGATCGTACCATCCTCCCACATCCCATGTCCCCTGAAGTCACAGTCTCTTCTGATTTAGACTACTCTAATGGTCTAAGTCTGCATCTTTTGCTTCCCACATTAGAAAACCAACTCTGTTTAAACTTCATCAACAAGAACTCATGTTATTTAGACCGAAATCTACAGAGTCTGTTGACTGCTTGTGAACAAATGTAGAGAAACGATGCATCATACGAGTTTTTAGATGGAGAGCTTGTCAATGTAATTTTTAAGTTGGTGATTGCATCCACTCCAATGAAAGCTTTTCAGAAAGATTATCCAGACAAGCTAAAAACTTGCAGCATGAAGAATTACCAAAGGATCAACTAATGCACAAAGAAATCATCACTGCTTGATGAAGGCTTGCAGGTCCTAGTTAACAAGCTTCTCGGTGGGCTCAATAGTAGAACAATCAAACATAGCAAGGCATGTGGAAGGTGTGGCCTTCTGCATGCACCAAGGAAATACTCACATTTTTCAACAAATCTTAGAAGGCACGTGGCAGAGAAGGTTATTGGGCTCAGGCAATGCACCATAGCAAAATCCGGTACAGCTGCAAGGTGCCATGCACCAACCCAAAGAAGCTGCACACAGCAGTATCTCCAAGTCACAAAAAGACCATCTGGTATCCTGCTAGTGGTGTATACATGAGGTAACCTGCAAACTGCAATCTCGGCTATGTGCACAGTGAGACAGAGTGGTGAACACATATTTCACACTCATTCTTCTTGAAAGCATTATTACACCATCTGAAGTGTTTGCAAAAATTGGTATTAGCTGTCTTCAGAAAATTGGTGACTGTTAAGTTGATGCAGGGATGAGTACCATATACTACTCATACGACTCTAACAATCATGTACCCACAGACATGACAATCTACAAATGTCAAACTTTGGATATACACTAGTTCACCAGTCCCATGTACAGGATCATTGGTGCTGGAATGGAAGTTGTAGAAAGCTGCCTCAACATCACAGCTGTTCTACATCATCAGCATTGCAGGTTTACCAGCATGGAATCAGTCAAATATCAGAGATACAGCAGGAACTGCAGCAGAGTGTTCAAGAAACACTTGCTGAACTGAATCTGAAAGAAAAGTGGAGTACTTCACTTTATTCTCATTAGTGAAACGAAAATCTCAGCTTCCTGATGTGGACAGAGAAATTAAAGCTCAAGAGGAAAAGGGTTGAAAAACTATATTAGTCCCAGGGACTGGAGGATTGCAAATGCAACGCTGTCGTTTAAGAAAGGCAAAAAGGCTAATCCAGGAAACTACAAACATGTCAGTTTGACGACAGTGGTGGGAAAACTGATGGAAGTCATTATACATGATAAGGTAAAGATACACTTTGAGAAAAATAAATTAATACTTGGCAGTCAACGTGTCTCTGTCAAGGGGAGGTCATTTCTGACAAATTTGATTTGAGTTCTTTGACAACGTGGCAGAGACAGTAGATGGTGGTGGTGCTGTGCATGTTAAATATTTAGACTTTCAGACAACGTTTTCATATGGTGCCACATGGCAGGTTGGCTAGCAAGTTAGAAATGTTTGGGTTTATGGGCCTTTAGCAGCATTGGATTAAAAGTTGGCAAGAGATAGGAAATAGAGGCTTGGTATAGCTAGGAATTTCTCAGATTGGAGATGAATTGAAAGTAATGTTCCCCAGGGATTGGTGCTGGGACCCTCGCTTTTTCTGATTTATATAAACGATCTAGAGTTGGGTGTTGAGGGCAAAATCTTGAAATTTGCAGATGATACTAAGCTAGGGAGATTAATGAATTGTAAGGATGACGCTAGGCGATTTCAGAGGAATATTGAAAAGTTGGCCAAATGGGCAGACACTGAGAAGATGAATTTCAATGCAGAGAAATGTGAGGTAATGTATTTTGGTCGAAGAAACATGGAGAAACAATACAGACTCAATTGTACACATTCTGGGGAAGTACAGATCCCCACCATTGCTTATCTCTCCAAAGGTAGTCAGGCATGTTGAGGCAGTTGTTAAAAAGGCTTTCAAGATCCCTGGGTTTATAAATAAATGGAATATAAAAGCAAGGAAGTGATGGTACACCTCAACAAATCATCAGACAGACTACATTTGGAGTATTGTGTTCGGTTCTGGGCACCTTATTTTAGAATGGATGTTAAAGCCTAAAGAGAGGGTAAAGGATATTTACTAGAATGATACCAAGAATGAAAGACTTTATATACAAAGAGAGATTAGAGAAATTGGGCTTAATGTCTCTGGAGCTGAAAAGATTAAGCAGTAACTTTATTGAGGTGTTCAAAATTCTGAACAATTTTGACAGTGTAAAGAAGGATATTTTGTTTCCACTAGTTGGTATGTCAGTCACTAGCAGTTACAATTTCAAGATTGTCAGCAAGAGACCTAGGAGAGAGATGAGTTGTTAGGATTTGGAACACGTTGACTGGGAGAGCAGTGGAGGCAGATTCCATAGGAGTTTTCAAAAGAGAGCTGGATATATATTTGAAAGTGATGAATTTAGAGGGCTATGGAGATAGGGCTAGAGTATGGAATAAGCCGGGTAGCTCTTTTGGGAGCTGGTACAGACCTGAAGGATTGAATAGCCTCCTTCTGTATTGTAAAATTCCATGATTCTATAAATCAATAACTTAGAATACCATCTTTTAGATGAAGTCTTTAGGGGATACCTCTGCTCAGCTCACAAAGATGAATGAAGAACTTAAAGATAAAGAAAGGAAGCAGGGCAAACTGGTCATTATATCACTGCTGTTGCATCTTTAATCTAAAGCAAATGTTGCTGGTTTACAGAAAAAATTGGAGTAACTGGTGTGTAAAATGAACGAGACTCAACAGGAGCAGCTATTGAAACATCAGCTTGAAATCAAAGCAATGCTGGAGAAAGATGATTGACAGGCAAAAATAGATGGAGATGCGCAATACACACAGCCAAGGGCTCATGGGACAATCCTTTTAGGAAAAAAAAGTGTGACAGTGATAAGCTAGTAAAATAACTAAAGCAGGACACTGAGGAAACCAAACAGTCACCAAAGCAGCAGATTCAAGGTGATTGTGACTGCAAAGAAAGCGTAGAGCAAAGAAGGCTGAAGGGGCTGGACAATTATTAAAATAGTTTCTGGAAGAGAAATTGTACTGGACCAACAGAAGTTGAAAAATTTGAAATTAGAAAAATCTAAAGTATAAAACTAGAAGGTTCAAAACGAATTGATAGCTCTTAAGGAACAAAATAGTAAAAGCTGAGAAGATTTAAATGACTTCAAACCTTGCAGAACAAGATCAGTCTGGTGTAAACCTTGGCTTTTATGCGTCAAGTTAAGCAAATTCATTTTTAAGGACTCCATGTGCTGGCTATGTATACAATGTTGCAACTCTGACTGCCAGTTAACCTGCTCTGGCTTTGCAGGATGTACACACTGAAATTAGTTGGTTTGCTGTGATGCCTATTTTGTAACTTATAATGTGTTTTACTATTTCAAATAAACTAACTGACGGAGGTAATGAATCCCTGATGTATACTTACTAATCACAATGGATTAATAATCATGACCAATCTTACAGCATTTCAGCTCATACGTCCTCCAGTACACTGTTAGGAGGCTCAGGTATCATCTGAGGGTAATAGCAATGATGCCATAGATCAAAAATCTACTGTTATCTGCCAATGCTAGCATCTATTCTCAAATTCTGCCAGTGTCCTTTGTGTAGCCTGTTAGCAAGCCACAGGAGCCCTCTGTGTACTTTGTCAACTTCCAGCACAGATCTCCAGCAACTGTGTCAATAATCCACCCATAATTGTCCCATGTGGCCCACACCAGAAATATAGATGTGAGGTACAGATATTATTTGGAATCCGAACAACACCGGTTGCAGCGAAAATGATCTGGTCATTATTATCACTGCTGTTGTGGAATCTTGCTGTGTGCAGTTTGATTGCTGCATTGTCTACGTTCCAGCAGTACCTAGAATTCAGATGCTCTCCACTGGCTGGAAATTGCTATGAAACATCTCAAAATTGTGAAAAATGCTGCATAAGCTTTCAAGATAGTGGGAACTGCTGATGCTGGAGAATCTGACATAACAAGGTGTAGAGCTGGATGAACACAGCAGGCCAAGCAGGTCTGGACCCGAAACGTCAGCTTTCCTGCTCCTCTGATGCTGCTTGGCCTGCTGTGTTCATCCAGCTCTACACCTTGTCATCGCATAAACTTCCAAGTCTTTTTTTAAGAAAAAAGTAAGCATAGTATTAAAGATGGCAAATGTCTTTGTATGTTGATTCTTGAAACAGAAATATACTCACAGCACTACTGTAATGCATATCTGCAAACATGTATAAATACTAGATAGGAAAAGATCAACTGATCCATCTGGCTTGTTCCATATAATCATAACAGTTAATGCTTCATACTACACTCCCAGCTGCTTGCAATCATTTCTGGCACGAATGACAACCCAGAGCAATGATAGAAAAAATATCTGATCAAATTTAGATCATCTTGACTCTCGTTAACATTATAAAGTACGTACTGAATTACTCCTCGTATGAGGTGATCTCTGGTCTAATAATATTCAATATAGTACGTCAAGGCTTATGGGTAAGAGTCGACCTTCCAACCATTGTAGCTTATCCCACTTGCACATTCAATGTCTTGTACATTCAATTAACTATTCATCATGCTTTCAAGTAAAACAAGTGTTCTAAATGTCTATCCTTAATTTGGTTTTCAGTATCTTCTCTTGATGCTTTTTGATTCCAATTTCTGTAATGTCTAATAACATGCATGTCTTAGTAGAATACTTTCCGAACCAGCCTTTTCCTAGAGCCCATTAAGTTCTCCCATCTGTCTTTCAAATTCAACTGCTCTGATGCTCAATTATATTTCTTTCTTCTCGGCCATCTCTAATCAAAATGTATCTATAATACAAGGATCAAAACTGAAAACAGCATATTTTTTTGCAGCAACAATTGACTCACCTTTTTAGCATATCTTGAAGGTGTTAATTGCTCGGTGCAGTGCAATTCCATAGATGCCGATAGCTCTCCAGTCCTACAGCTGAAGTGTCCCCTATTCGCACGTTTGCCTTGATAGTGTCTCAGTGGGTTATTGAAACATGGATTCTGTCACAGCTGGACTCCAACATTCCCACATGCACATACTTCCAGCACAGTTGCTGGATGGTGACCAGGTTTAGGAACCCTTGGCAATTGCTTTCATTTTAATCTGGGAGTTCTAAGAGAGATGTTAGCATCCGTAATGTTTATTCACTTTAAATCACCTGTCTCAAAATGGCCAGTGATTGAACCTGGGACATGTTTGCATGGTTCAACTACCTCCTGAATAAACTGTGAAGGCTGTTGTAAAACCATTCTCTTCTTTATTGTTTGTAAATTACTTCACCAAATGAATTTTGACAATGAAAATGGCTTATCTAAAATCATATTCAGGTTCCTTCTGTATCTCCCAGTACCAATTCTTACTTCATTTATTTTGCTTTCGTCCTGTAATTTGTGTTAAGCTCAATATTCCGCAATGAACAGTATTAAATTTAACCTGCTGCGCACCTCCCCGGTTGTAGCTTCCTATGGCCATATTCTCGAACTTACTATTTTCCCGATATTTGTACCATAATAAGTTCACTGAAATAACCACTGGTTTCATTGACCAGATCATGTTGTTTAGAATAGAAACATTAGGGGTCAGCCATTTAAGTGCTGGGCTCATCCTCCCAATAATCCAATGGTTTAGTCTGTCTTCTGTGTGAGGCTACTCCAATAATTACTGAGTTCACATTAAAACTTCTCAAAGATATCTATGAAAAGAATTCTTTTTAAAGTACATTGTCCTCCCTGCACTTTGTCCCTGTGTAGCATACCAACCTCACGAGCAGATAAATTTCTGAAGAAGGGTCCAGACCCGAAACGTCAGCTTTCCTGCTCCTCTGATGCTGCTTGCCCTGCTGTGTTCATCCAGCTCTACACCTTCTTATCTCTGCTGCTCAGATGATTGATTTTAAGGGTCTCTTCCTGATATGAACATTCCCGCATTTTAGCTGACTGTGGTATGTAAGCTGGTACTTCGTGTCCTCATTTCTGTGTGTCAGCTATTGACGGTCACTGACTTGCAGCTATCAAATTGTCACTTTTCTGTGAAGACCAGACTGAGAGACAATTCAGCAAACATTCACGTTAGAAACATTCTCAGGCAATCCAGCGAGGGCCGGTTGCCTTCAATATGAATTTCTGCTTCTAAGTAAAACATTTCTTTCAAATCTCCCCATCAAGACTTGCTTCACAAAATGTTTGTTTTAATTAGTGTCATTATATCATTTTTTATCCTTACAAATGCTTTGTATTTGATGCATGCTTTTAGCATTAGAGCAACATATTACATTAGTTGCCAAAGATTAATGATGTGAACTAGAATGACAGCTTTGAGAACATTCCACTGCTGAAGAAGGAAACATGTTTTCTGTGGAGGGGTAGTAGGAACTGCCAATGCTGGAGAATCTGATATAACGAGGTGTGGAGCTGGATGAACACAGCAGGCCAAGCAGCA
>JAHRHZ010000098.1:16529562-16607623 GCA_024137785.1 Ginglymostoma cirratum
AGCTGGATGAACACAGCAGGTCAAGCAGCATCAGAGGGGCAGGAAAGTTGACGTTTTGGACCTAGACCTTTCTGAAGAAATTTCTGATGAAGGGTCTAGACCTGAAACATCAGCTTTCCTGCTCCTCTGATGCTGCTTGGCCTGCTATGTTCATCCAGCTGTACACCTTGTTATACATGTTTTCTATGGAAGTAGGTGGAGTTGGTGACAATGGCTCAGACCTTTGTTAACAAGAGTATTTTATAATTAAGGTAAAATAATTATAAGTCTTGAATACAATGTCAACCTGTTACCTTGAAATACTTTTGGAATTTATAGAGGAATGTTAATTCTGAGACCAGGACCAGTATATACAACTTTGCACAAATGGCAGTGTAACACTTCGAACGTAACATCATAATATGGTTTGCATCTACTTTTGTTTATTATATTGACCAAATCCCTCCACACACAATATTTTTTAAGTGACTGACATACGGAAGAATAAATAATTTGCATGTGCCTTCCCCCAGTGGACATGTTAACTTTGTTGTTCCATTCTATTGAAACTTCTACAGCTTAAGAAAACCATCGCATCTTTATTGGCTGTTCTTCATGAATACTTTCAGTGCTAAGTAATAATAGTGTGACAAGTGTTAGTATGAATAAAAACATCAAAAAGCATTTATTTCCTGCGAGACAACAGACGTAAACTCTTTTCCAATCTGTCACCAATTGTTCCACTTCCTACCTCGACGCTGCTTGGCTAATGATCTAGATGAAGGAACTGAGGGCATTGTTGCTAAATTTGCAGATGACACAAAGATAGGTGGAGGGACAGATAGTGTTGAGGAAGTGGGAGGCTGCAGAAGGACTTGGATAGACTAGTAGAGTAGGCAAAGAAGTGGAAGATGAAATACAACGCGGCAACGTGTGAGGTTATGCAATTTGGTAGGACGAATAGTGGTGTAGTCTATTTTCCAAATGTGGAAAGGCTTTAGAAATCTGAAGCACAAAGGGACTTTGGAGACCCGGTTCAGGATTCTGTTAAGGTCGACTTGCGGGTTCATTTGGCACTTAGGAAATCAAATGCAATGTTAGCATATATTTTGAGCATAGAGAAATAGAGTCTCACAGCACGGAAACAGACCCTTCGTTCCAACCAGTCTATGCTGAACATAACCCCAAACTAAACTTGTCCCACCTGCCTGCTCCTGGCCCATATCCCTCCAAACATTTTCTATTCATGTATCTATCCAAATGTCTTTTAAACGTTGTAATTGTACACACATTCAGCACTTCAGGAAGTTCATTCCACACGTGAACCACCCTCTGTGTAAAATATTTGCCCCTTATGTCTTTTTTAAATGTCTCTTCTCTTACCTTAAAAACATTCCCCCAGTCTTGAAATCTCCTATTCTATGGAAAAGACAACCATGATTAACTCTATCTGTACCTCTCATTATTTTATAAACGTCTATCAGGTCGCTTTCAACCTCCTGTGCTCCAGTGATGAAAGGTCCCAGCCTATCTAGCCTTTCTTTATAACTCAAACCTTCCATACCTGCCAACATCTTGGTAAACCTAGAATACAAGAGCATGATGTACTGCTGAAACTGTACAAGGCTGTAGTCAGACCGCATATGGAATATTGTGAGCAGTTTTGTGCCCTTTAGCTAAGAAAGGATTTGCTGGCCTTGGAGGGGGTCCACAGAAAGTTCACAAGAAAGATCCAAGGAGGAATGGCTTGTCGTATGAGGAGTGGTTAAGGACTCCGGGTCTGCACTGAATGGAATTTAGAAGAATGAGGCGTAATTTCATTGAATTTTGCAGAATACTGAGAGGCCTGGACAAAGTGAACACGGAGAATGTGCTTTCACTGGTAAGAGAGACTAGGATCCAAAGGTACAGACTCAGAATGAAGCAATGGCCCTTTAGAACTGAGATAAGGAGGCATTTCTTCAGCCAGAGGGTGGTGAATCTGTGGAACTCATTGCCACAGAAGGCCGTGGAAGCTGAGACATTGCGTGTATTTAAGATAGATAGATAGGTTCTTGATTAGTAAGGAGATCAAAGGTTACAGTGAGAACCAGGAGAATGGAGGTGAGAAACATATCAGCTGTGATTGACTGTTGGAGCAGATTTGATGGACAGAATGGCCTAATTCTGCTCCTATATCTTATGGTCTTATGGTCTTAGCTGTTTCATGAGAGATTCAAATGTTTCAACACCAATTAGATTGAACTCAGTGTTGTTAGTTCTGAAATGTCTAATGACTAAATTAAATAAATAGAACAAAATCTTTAATTACATGTGATTAAACCTAAAACCAAATCCCAATTCTAAAAGTGTGTGTGTATATGCATGCGTGTATGTGTGTGTACGCGTTGCAGGTATTCAAAAATGCAGCTCGCTACCATCTTCTCAAGGATAATGACAGATGGGTAACAAATTCTGGCCAGTCAGCAATGCCCAAATCTGACAAGTGAATAAAAAGGAAAGACAATCCAAGAGTAACATCCTTTCTCAAATCAATTCACCCAGCATCAACAGTGTAATCACTCAGTACCAGCCGAGTGGAACATGCGGTTTGGTTGCCTGACACCAGACTCCTACAGCATCTACTCTACTCAGAATTTAGGAGATCCCCAGGTGGATAGCAGAAGCAATTTAGATATTTCAATTCAGTCTGTTCAGACAGGTCAGGACATACATCTAGAGCAGGTGGGATGTGAATCAAAGCCTCCTGGCTCAAATTTCAGGACATTACCACTGTACCACAGAAACACCTTCGGGATGTCCTCAAAGTATCCCTAAGAGGTTAGACATCCCTGCCAACTCAGGGGAGTCTCTGGCTCCTAACTGAGGAATTGGAGACGATTAATTCTGGAAGGCACCAAAGACATTGAGATACTTTGTTGGAACAGGCAGGGACAAAGTCAAAGCATTGGGGGTAGCACACAAGTCTCCAAACACCTCATTGACCCAACTCTCCAACCATCATCTTTAAGACTCAAAGTTCACAGATCGTACATTAGACTTAACAGCCATCCTAAAACCAATTGAACGAAATTGAAGTGAGTCACCTTGGAGTTCCTAATATGTAAATTTGTGTATGGAATTAGCATTTAGTGATATTTCAGGGAATTTTTAAATAGTTGCTGAACTCAGCTGAAGTACTTAAATGGTTGATTTGATGCCGTGATACTGAACCAGAACTTGGTGGGGCAGCGTATGTTGTAGAATATGCCAGAAGTTATACATTGTCCTTCAGTTCAAAAACTTTTATGTCGTAAGTTGCTGCAAGTGTAAGCTTAAACCAAGAGCAAAGGCAATGGGAACTTAAGTGAATGACAGGACCCACTGTGTATTTCCTTCACTGCTGTGGTTCGACAATTGAGGAAGAAGCAGTGGTTTAAGGGAGACAAATGATGAATGAAGGCAAACCATGTGCTGAAGGGGAAATAAAGAAAGAAAGAGAAAAGTCAACTGAAGAGATGAACAATGAAACAAAGGAAAATAAAATTTAAATAGTAAATTTGCCATTCCTTAAATCTTTAACTGTTTATATTTTAAGGCACTTGTCCTCTTAAGGTCAAGGCAAAAAATTCTTTGGTGATTTTGATGGGCAATTGATGTGAAAATTGAGAAATTCTTTAAAATAAGAGAGAAGTTAGGCATGCCATATTATTTGTGAGATGTGAACACTAGAGTGGGGGACATCAATTCTGGGTCAATGATACCCGAGATGTGCAACTCATAGCTCATCTCTCAATCCTTGAATTTGTAGACCGATTTTCACATTACTAATACTGTGTATTGTTAACCTACCATTATTTTCTAAGAAATTTGAGCAAACTGTACTCAAATGCCAGTTCTCCCTCCCAACTTAAAGCTGAAAATGTGAGATCACTTCGTCGTCTAGTTCTGAATGACAAATTACCAGTGTAAACAAATCATAAGTCTGAACTGTATTTAGTTGCAATTGATTCAGATTAGTGGCATTTTACTGGAATGGAAAATGGAGATAATGCTTTCAGCTACATTTCTTAATTCTTATTAGTTGATACTGTCTGTAGTTAATCAGATTATGAGATGAGCACATTATACTCATCTTTTTGAGTGGTTGTCTGACAGATGTTTCACAAAAAGAACCACCCTTCCAACCTCCGTTCTTTCCTCTGAGTAGATTAAATCAGCCATTTCAACTAATACTGTTTTACTTGACTGACAACATCATAGGTGACCAGAGTATTGCTTTTGTCCTGACGTTTGTTGTCTGGATTAGGAGTCTACTGGGACTGATGTTGATCTTTGATAGAGACTTGAGTCCAAATCCTGCTTTATACTTTCTGAGGATTTATATTTGTGAAATGGCTGTGAGACTACTCTGAGCTGTGACAGCTGAAAGATCTTTATGAGAATGTAATAGGCACAAACTGTGTAAAGCATAAAAAAAACCAATTGCTTTTCATTTATCAGCTCACATGGGAACTCTAAACCTTATGTGACAAGCATTTTTAATAGGCAGCTCAATATCTATTACAGAGTTTGACGCAATAAAAGACCAGGCCCTGTTCTGGTCAGTTTTAGCTTGCCTCGTTGTATAATACTGTAGTGACATTTTTTTAAAAAATGCTTCTAGTTTCTTTCATATTGGAACCAGGATACTACAATTTAATTGAAGCTTGGGCTGAGATGGTCCTGTGTTTTGCTGCTGATTTTGGACCTGCTTAGGATGGTCAATAACAGTAGGTTGTAAGTCAAAAGCCTTGCCTTTTTCTTTTCTATTGCTGGCGGTGGCTAGCTTATGCATCCTCACCGTATCGGATACAGATGCTAAATGACTGAGTGGGGTTTCCTGTAGAATGCCATTTTTTCCTCATCTTGCTTGAAACTCCCCAGTGGCCACCAGCAGGAAACAAGCATTGGCTGGTCTGCTTGTCATGGGTCAAAAGTGCCTAATAAATGGTTTCGGAGTAAACACTATTACACTTTCTTTTTAAAACAAACTATGTTTTTAATGAGTTTCACATTTTTTAAGAAAGTTTCTTTTTGTTTAAATTTCTCTTGTCACTTTTAAAGGACTTGCAGTTAGTTATGTATGCCATGTTCTCCGGATGTCCCCAAATCGCTGAGCTAAAAATTATTGTTGAAGTGTACTCATGGTTACTACGTGGGGATAAGCAGTTGGCAGTTGTGTAATGGAAGGTCCCACAGACATCTGTGAGATAAATGATAACTAGCTGACAATGAGCTCTCCCACCATCCCCCCCACCCCACTCCTCAAACCCCTCCCCAAGGATCCTATTTGAAGGTCATTCTGCTATTTTTAGTTAAGGTATTCCTCTACTTTGCTTCTTTACAACTACCACCACCTTTTCTAAATGAGATGTCAATTTGGAGTTCCACCACATACATGCTGGGGTGAATGGCCCATCTTTGCGATGTAACTATTCTCTGATACACTCCATTGGCTGTCATGGGTGATGGATGGTTCCACAGTCATCGAAGATCATAAATACAAGTCTGCCCTGTTTGTCTTCACATTGATTTGCAGAGGAACAACACTAGGTCATCCCTTAAGTATGTTCTACCATTAAATAATATTGGGGCAGCACGGTGGCTCAGTGGTTAACATGCTGCTTGGAGTTTGCACGTTAGGGCGGACTGCCTTTACTAAATTGCCCATAGTGTCTGGGGTGGAAAGTGCAAGGGATGGGATGCTGTTTTTTTTGGGGGGGGTGGTGGTCAGTGTGGACTCGATGGGCTAAATGGCCTGCTTCCACACTGTCGAGATTCTATAAAGGGGCGGCATGGTGGCTCAGTGGTTAGCATTGCTGCCTCACAGCACCAGGGACCCGGGTTCAATTTTACTCTTGGTACACTGTCCATGTGGAGTGTGCACATTCTCCCTGTGTCTGCATGGGTTTCCTCTGGGTGCTCTGGTTTCCTCCCACAGTCCAAAGATGTGCAGGCTAGGTGGATTGACCATGCTAAATTACCCCGTAGTGTTGTGTAGGTGGGTTATAGGAGAATGGATCTGGGTGGGATGCTCTGAGGGACAGTGTGGGCGTGTTGGGCAGAAGGGCCTGTTTCAACACTGTAGGGATTCTATGAATATCATGGCTGATCCATATCTGAACTCATCTATCACCATAAAACAAAGATATGCGGACACCGGAGATCTGAAACAAAACCAGAAATTGCTGCAGAAACTCAGAAGGTCTGGCAGCATCTGTGGAGAGATAGCAGAGTTAATGTTTTGAGTTCATTCTGATGAAGAGTCACTGGACATGAAACTTTAACTGTGCTTTGTCTCCACAGATGCTGCCAGACCTACTGAGTTTCTCCAGCAATTTCTGTTTTTGTTCTTATCTCATCCACTTGGCTTAGCTTCATATCCCTTAATATGCTTGGCTAGTAAAGATCAATCTATTTTCAATATAAAATCAGTTGAGAGGGCATCTGTTGCTTTTTGTAGGTCACAATCTCACAATTCGACCAGTACTAATATCAGTGGCTGGGCTTAGAATCTTCCACCAGTGGAAAATATTTCCATCTATCCTGCCAATTTACTTTCACAAACCTATGAAGACCAATCGGATCACTGCAAGAAAATGGGATCCTTTTTGGATACTGAATCAAAATAAATGTCTAATTAGATGAGAGATGAGTATTTGTAATAAGTGAATAATCTTTCCATCAGAGAATCACATCTGTTTAATCTTAATTGGTATGCTATCTTTTGCAGCTTGCGAGGCACCCTCATTGAATGCTTCTGTAATGGAATGGAATAATGTTTTATTTACTCCAAAATCTTTCTTGAGTAGAGTTGTATTTCACACCAACAACAACATCTGACAGAAGAACTGTCAACTGAGCAGTGAGTGCTAAATGAGTGCACATCAATACTGTCATGTAGTCAAGGGGAAAAATCATGATAAGCAGCCCTGAATTACTTGTTGAAGTAAAAATCTAAAATATATGATTTTGAGGAAATCGAGGAACATTGCCATTAATTATGCATTTTTTTTATTCCCAGTTGTAGAGAGTCGAACCATCACAGGAAATGTGGAAAGTGCACAAA
This sequence comes from Ginglymostoma cirratum, assembly GCA_024137785.1. NCBI lineage: Eukaryota > Metazoa > Chordata > Chondrichthyes > Orectolobiformes > Ginglymostomatidae > Ginglymostoma > Ginglymostoma cirratum. The sequence continues at coordinate 16,536,632 of JAHRHZ010000098.1, forward strand.
AATTTTCTTCTCTTCCAGTTTATCTGCCAGTGAATTACCGAATACATGAAGCTGGAAGTTCATTTTTTCTAAAAGAAGCCAACCAGGATATCATGCGAAACTCTAGTTTACAGTTCCGTGTGGAGCCGTTCTTCATACATGAAACCAAGACACCCCCTGTAGTTAATGCCAGTTATGGACCTTATGCTGTGGAGCAAGTTGTCCCCAAGGCTCTCTTGCAGCCTTCTAATGCTTTCAGCATGGTTGACAGATTCACTTTCAACTGGAAAATCAAAGCCAATATTATTGATGATAAAGTTTACTCCAATCGGCCAATCGTGCAGATCTTATTTTACATCACAGGTCGAGATTGGGATGATTACAGCGTGAATGAAAATCTGCCATGTATTCGGGTGTATGCCTTTCGGGAGACTAGGGAAGTTAGAAACACTTGCCGCCTGAAGGGAGATCTTGGTTTATGCATTGTGGAGTTGGAACTTCTACCATCTTGGTTTAACCCTCCCACTGTGGTGCCTGGCCGTAAAAAGTTGGTTGATCAATCTGAGGGGAATCCAGTGGAACTTTATTATGTGGTGCAGAGTACTGATGAAGATGGGGACTGCGATGTTGACGATTCACGGAAGGGTAATGCTATCCGACCAGGCCGTGATGATGTTGGTGAAACGCTCCATTCTCTCCAGCGCATTGGCAGCATCCGACTTCGCCAAGGATCCGGGAACCCACAGCTTACGGAAATGAGGCTGGACAATAACATTGCCATCTCTGTTTTACAAAGACCTGTAAAACAAGGCGAAGTTGTCACTTTTCACGTGTCTCTGGCTAGGAGCTCAACAGTGGACTTGTTCACACTGCGGTAGGTCTTACATTGATTATAACAGGATGAAACGGAACATAAGTTATATCAAAGGGAGAGTAAACATGATGGAAGTGTTTTTAACCTGATATACTTAGTGTGAAATGTGCACCAGATATTTGTACAATATATTCCTCATTTCTCCTGAAATCTTATTACTTTAATTGGAACCATTTTTAATTTTCTTTTTTAGATTTGTTGGATGAAAACACTTTTTATCTTTGCACAAGAAAGAGGGACTTAATTGCGGAGTCAATTGAACTGTATAACAATTCTACCTGAGTCCATCAACTGCACAGACTTTACTGACCCACACTACAAATGTTTCTTCCCAGTTGAGATTGGCGATCTGTTTAGGGGAGGGCTTTGGGAAGGGGTAAGAACCAATGCGTGTGTTTCAAGATAATTTCCTATGCAGCTGGATCCCAATTTTGAATTTGAGTACAGATTAGTGATTCTTAAAGTCTGGGCCATGGACTGGTCCAAAATGTAAATAACAAATGTGCAGTCCCACAACTAAGAACATACTGGAGAACAGCACAGAACCCTCAACCCTCCACTTATATAGCTGTACATAAACCAGACAGATCCCCATACACCATTACCAACTCAAATCTAAGAGTATCTCTTATAACCTCTTCACCAACTTAGTTCTAACTCCTGTCGATCCTTGTCCCCATCCATGACCCTTTATCCTTATACGCCCCATGACAACTCACCTAGTATCCAATATGGGCAGATCTCAGGAACTATGTAAAGATGAAATAAAATAAATTTCTGAGTTTCTATTACAGTCAGCACTACAGAGTAAAATGCATAATTATTCATGAAAATATATTCAATACATTTGAATCCCTTCAAGTACTTAATCGCTCATGAAAGCAGAGTCCCACATCAAAAGGCTAATCCTTTAATAACCTCTTGGAACTGTCAATCAAACTGTGAAACTAAAGCCACCCAAAGTGGTAATGGTATGTTGTGGAAACTGTTCAGCAGTAATAAGGTTATTATGATGACATTAGTATTTCTAAGATTTTTCAAACATCAACCAAAATTGATAAAACAGATTTTTAATCCTCACAGGCATATGTAGTCAGTTTTGTTTTCAAAATTTAAAGAAGAGGGATGTTAAATAATTGATAGCTTGACAGTTCAACATTTATATCTTCGCCATAAAACAGTGGAATGCACATGGCAGCTTGAGGTCATTCTTGGAACAAAAATTAAATCTGATTATCCTGTACAATGAGAATAAAAGGCTCAGTTGATTTGTAATTCACACCTTTGTGCTTCATATCTTGTCCATTTTCCTCTGCTGGTGAAGACGAGTACTGCTGAAAGAGGAGCAGGACCTGGTCTATCATTCTTGAAGATTCCTGACTTTGTAAAATATCACCTCATAATTCCAATGACGTACCCGTTTACCTTTTTAGACTAGTAAAACATTGTGGATATTCTATAAATTCATAAGATCAAATTGTCCTTCTAACTAAATTCTTGTACACACTTATGACAGCACATGACATTGTGAATTACGCTGCAGTTTTTTTTGGGATATGTGGCAGCCATTTTGAAAACAGCAAGGGTCCACATTCACTGCCAATTTAGTTTTAGTTTTCAGTGGGGGAAGAAAATAACCCTCTGGTCTTTTTTTGATTGAATAATTTGTACTGCTCTAGGCCAACATTGCTGTTGGTGAACCACACAACTGTGATCAGTTGTGCTGAGCAATGATCTGTTGTAGCACAGCGTAAAAATAAAGCACACTTTTTTTTCCATTTTCGCATCATTAAAATTAATAGCCTGCCCTGAAACAAATGGAAAGAACATTGTTTTGAAAGAAAGTTTGAAGAAAATGAATTCCAATAGGGTTGTCTGGTTGAGTGCTGCTCCAGCAACACTCCAGAAACTTGACACCATCTAGGGCAAAGAAATCTGCTCGATTAACACTACATTCACAAGCATCCACTCCTCCACATGAATGCTCAGTAGCAGCAGTGTGTACTATCTACAAGATGCACTGCAGAATTCACCAAAGATCCTTAGACAGCACCTTCCAAATCCATAACTACTTCTACCTAGAAGGACAAGGGCAGCAGATACATGGGAACACCACCACCAGGAAATTCCCCACCAAGCCACTCACCATCCTGACTTGGAAATATATTGCCGTTCCTTCACTGTTGCTGGGTCAAAATTCTGGAATTCCCTCCTGAAGGACATTGTGGGTTGAGCCATAGCAAGTGGACTGGAGCAGTTCAAGAAGCAGCTCACCACCACCTTCTCAAAGGCAACTAGGGATGGACTATAAGTGCTGTCACATCCAGCGATACCCCTGTCCCACAAGTGAATAAAAAAAATCTTGAGCTACCTGAAGATCAGTGATTCATAAATGGCAGCTTCCAACAGAAACACAGTAGGAGTAGGCCATTCAGCCCTTTAAGTCCATTCTGCCATTCAATATGATTATGGCTGGTCATCCAATTCTGTTCCCACATTCTCTTGAAAACATTGAGTATTTTAGCTTCAATAATCTGTCTCAGAATCCCACAGGCTCACCACTCTGGGTGAAGAAATTTCGCCTCATCTCAGTTCTAAATGGCCTACCCCATATCCTTAGTCTGTGTCCCCGTGTCTGGACTCCATAGTTATTGGGTTTTTCCTTTCTCCATTTACCCTGTCTGGTCCTGTTAGAATTTTAAATGTTTCTATGAAATTCTCCTTCATCTTTCTAAACTTCTGTAAATATTATTCCCTCTAAGACAACAAGCTTATGTGAGTATACAGCAATCAGACGGGCTGGCAGGGTAAGGCCTAGGATGTTGATAAGCTCTCACATGACAACATTTCAAGATGTGGCACATTTAAATAGTTGGGCCATTGCAAAGAAAATTGACATTGATGGTCACAATATGTGAATAAATCAGTGCCAATTTCTTGTTCACTTCAAAGCAATTACAGGGACTAGTTTATGTCAGTGTGAAATTGAAATCACTTCAGTATATCTGCGTTCAGTATCCCAGAATACACAAGGGAGGATACAGCTGAGGCCTTAACAGATATCTTTGCATCCTCATTGGCCTCAGGCGATGTTCCAGAGGACTGGAGAATGACCAATGTTGTTCCTTCATTTAAGAAGGGAAATAAAGCTAATCCAGGTAATCAAAGGCTGGTGAGCCTGATGTCAGTAGCGGGGAAGCTGTTGGAGAAGATACTAAGGGATAGGATTTATTCACATTTGGAAGCAAATGGACTTGTTAGTGATAGGCTGCATGGGTTTCTGCAGGGAAGCTCACATTTCACTAACTTGATTGAGTCTTTTGAGGAGGTGACAAGAATGATTGATGAGGGAAGGACAGTGGATGTTGTGGTACCTCATGGCAGGATCGTACAGAAAGTAGAGTCTCATGGGATCTGGGGTGAGCTGGCTAGATGGATACAAAATTGGCTTAGTCAAAAAGACAGAGTAGTGGTGGAAGGGTGCTTTTCGGAATAGAGATCAGTAACTAGTGGTGTTCTGCAGGGATCAGGGCTGGGACCTTTGTTGTTTGTAACATATACTTAAATGATATGGAGGAAAATGTAGGTGGTCTGATTAGTAAGTTTGTGGATGACCCCAAAATTGGCGGAGTTGCAGATAGTGAGGAGGATTGTCAAAGGATACAGCAGATTTGGGCAGAGAAATGATGGATAGAGTTTAATCCAGACAAATGAGGTGATGCATTTTTGGAAGACCAAGTTCAGCTGCAAAATATACAATAAATGGCAGAGCCCTCAGGAGCATTAACATAGAGAAGGAGCTAGGTGTTTAGGCCCCCACATCCCTAAAAGTGGCAACGCAGGTGGATGAGATGGTCAAGAAGGCAAACAGCATGCCTGTCTTCATCAGCTGGGACTTTGAATATAAAAGTTAGAAAGTTATGTTACCGCTGTTCAAAACTTCAGTTAGGCCACATTTGGAATATTGCATGCAGTTCGGTTGCCACACTGCCAGAGGGATGTTGATGCTTTGGAGAGGGTGCAGAGAAGGTTTACCACGATGTTGCCTGGTGAGGGCTGAGGTGCGGGAAATGCAAGAGATGCGGTCGAGGGCGTTTTCGACCACTGTGGGGGGGAAGTTGCGGTCCTTGAAAAACGAGGACATCTGGGATGTTAGGGAGTGGAATGCCTCATCTTGGGAGCAGATGTGGCAGAGGCGGAGGAATTGAGAGGAAGGGATCGCATCCTTGCAGGAAGGTGGGTGAGAGGAGGTGTAGTCCAGGTAGCTGTGGGAGTCGGTGGGCTTGAAATAGATATCAGTTTCGATCAAGGTATCACCTGAAACTGAAGGAAGCCACGTGATGAAAATTTTGACTTTTATTTTGAATATTATTAATACTTATCAATCATGACTAAGTGTAAATGCAGCCCAGTGAAAATCTCTGTCATAAATTAAGCAAATTTCATCATATTTTCATTTTAGTTCCAGACCTTTACGATTCTCCTAGTACAGTGACAGGACGGCTCATGTGGTCAGTTAACACATTCACCCTGGAGACAAATCCTATGGTTGCAGTCAGGTTTGAAAGTTCCTTTGAGGAATATTTTTCAGAAGCTTTTTTTATTTACATATCTAACTTTTCTCAAGGGAGAACTTCTTAAATAAACACACCTGTAATTGTATCTCTCTGAAGCTGACTGCTGATACCCTTGTAAATTTGAATGTGTTTACATTTCTGTTGCCGAGAGATTTTCTGCTGACTTTGCTTTAAGCTCTGGATTTTGCTACATTTTTATTTGTTTTTATCTTGAAATGTCTGCCTTATATATTTTTTAAATGAAATAGTTGGAGAAAAATGGAAAAGGAGTCTGTGGACCATGGACTTTATTTAAAATAGGAAAAAGACAGAATGAGACATTTAACAATATCGACTTGTGAAAATACCTGTCCAATAGGCATTGAAGTTGTCGCTCGGAGCGTGATTGTAGAAAATTGTACTATAATTCACAGCTAGTAATGACTGCTTCTTGGAGCCCACCATGTGCAAGTGCTTCAGACCTGCCTACCTTTTGAGAGGGGTAGTGGCATGGAAGTAGTGGGTTTGGGTATAGGCGTCTTATAACGGTCAGTTTGGGGTGAACACTGCAGTATAGCTCGGGCCCAGAGATGCCTGCCTCTACGCTGCTAGATAATAGTATCAAGGCAAGGAGATCCTCCAGGAAAGAGGTACATGAATTGCAGAAGATATTGTCAGAGAAGTTGGCTACGTGCAGATAAATGTGCTTTATTATCCATGTCTCATCGAATTAAATTTGGAATTTCCAACAAAGTTCTGAGCCAACAAGCATCAGAGATGGCTTTCTCCATCTTACTAATGCTGCTCCTTATTTGGAACAAACTCATAATTACAACTGTGTGTACTACTGAGCTAAGACCACAGAAATGTATTTCCCACAGTAAGTGTTAGATACCAGAAAAGCTATATTGAGATTCTCAATATTGTTTCTTAACGTAAGACCTTGAATGTTTCATTACCTGTAAGGCTAAACTATTCTATTTTTGTACATGATTTATATCCCAGGTAGGAAATTCTAAACCTTACATGATCTCAAAATTGTACCATTCTGTGCATCTTCATAATTGTAATGCTGATCATTAAATAAAACGTGACTGATTCACACGCATGCTGCATACTAGCAGTGTCACAGGCTGTGGTATTGTCCTCTTGATTAAACAATTGTTCTCATCCTGTATTTCTCAGGTTTTTTTTAAACACGTTACCAGCCAATTCAACCTTGAAAATTTGACAAATGAGCTTGCAGAAGTGAAGGAACTGAAACGCCAGAATAATACATGAAAAGACTCTTAGAAGTAACTGGAGGCATTTTATGCTGTGCTTTTAAGGTTTTGTAGAGGCTTTGAAACCTTCTTAGGTTCGGTTCAGTGGTGTGAAGATAATCTCTTGGCATCAGCTAAATCCCAAAGGTTAGACGCAGTTAAAGATGGTCATGTTAAACAGCCTAAGGATCTCTTTCCCAAGAAAGGCCTAGACACCTGATTCATCTCATTCAGAAAAAAAAACAGAAGGACATTGACTAATTTGCTGCTGCCTAATCCCTTAAAGCAAAGTAACTTCCTTTGGTCACAGCCTTTCCATTTTTAGGTTTGTAACACTCACAAATAGCATCCTCTGTTCAGTTGCGTCAGCAAATAAGCTGAAATGAACGTAACATCTAGCGCCTTTTTTGAAACTCAAGTTGCCTTGCTTACTCACACAAGTGATCAGTGTGTAAGCCACACAAGATAGCTTCAGAAACACTGGGTTGAATTTTGCTAAAAATCGGCCGTGTATCCATTTTAGGAAGTTTCACAGCAGGTTTCTCTTTGTGGGTTTTGCCGAGTTATCCTTTCCTGGACTTGTATGCTGAGTTCCCCCCTTCACAGTTATTGATCCCTCTGCATCTCAGCTTGCTGCTTCCATACCCCAGACTTGACTTGCCCAGCTTCCCTGTCACAGCAGCGGCCCCTGATGATCCCACTTCACTTTCATTGGGCTGACCCCCAGGACTGACTGTGGCCAACTTCCTGACTGACTTGGAAAGTGAGCTGTTAGACGAGTGACCAGAACCCTAGGTAATCTCTGTATGCAGCTGCCTGACCAACTTGCTCTAATCCCTAGACTCATAACAGTTGTAGAATGAGATAAATAAATGGTCTATCTGGTGTAAAACTTGGCTGTGGTGTGACAGGTTAAGAACATTCCAGAACAGTCCATAAACTTGACACACAAACAAGAACAATGGATGATGACACTAATGACTGTGGAAAGCAATGACACCTTCAAGTAAAGTCACCACCACAAGATCTGGGGGGGATCAGCAAATGACCTATAGTTATAGAGATGCATTGGTTCACCTGTTATCGAAAATAGTCAAACTTATTTTTGCACAGGAGGGAAATGATAAATACGTGCCTTGTCGTTAAAGACTGCATTAGCTGTGCATATACAATATTGTGACTTTGCCTAGCAGTTAGCTTGCTATGGATTTTACAATAGACAATAGACAATAGGTGCAGGAGTAGGCCATTCAGCCCTTCGAGCCAGCACCACCATTCATTATGTTCATGGCTGATCATCCAGTAATCAGTATCCTGTTCCTGCCTTATCCCCATAACCCTTGATTCCATTATCTATAAGAGCTCTATCCATCTCTTTCTTGAAAGTATCCAGAGACTTGGCCTCCACTGCCCTCTGGGGCAGAGCTACGCGCGCACACACACGCACATATATACACACACACGTGTGCGCATGCACGCCCCCACCCCACACACACACATTGGTTTTCAGTGATTTCTGCCTCGTCATGTCATGCATTTTACAATGTTAAATAAACTAACCCATAGAGTTAATCTTTCATGAAAAATCAATTGTTTGACCATTGTCATGAACGTGGCACACATATGCAGACGAACGTGGAAATGTGGAAGTTGCTGTCTGATTTATCCTAGCCTCATCCTGCTCTCATATCTGAAAAAAATCTCTTCTAGTGACTAATCTGCCTCCTGGGAGCCTGCTCCATCTCCACACCTGCCTCTGTTAAAATGAGAAGTGGGCAGATTGGGTTCAGGGTGAGGAATTTTTTTTTTCCTTATCTTGTTAGAGGATTCATTGTCTTTTCAAGGCTTTCTTTTATAAACCCTTCTTGCATGAAACAATGTTCAGTTTGTCTGCTTGCAGATATATTGTCAGATCTGTGTGGTATTTGCTCCTTTTTGACATGCAGCACAGTCATGCGCCAGAAGATAAATCCTTCACCTACGTTCTTTTGTACTGTGCCCTCTCTGTTCCACTGTGATCTACTCCCCCTCCACACAACAATTCATCTTTAGTATTTCTTACTGCGTTGTCAGAGTACGCACTGAGCATTTTTTTGAACTGGTTAGATTTTGATAGTAGCAAAATTGCATTGGCGAAATAACAGAACTCTTGTAATCCCCCCCATTTTAAATTCTACATCTATACTTTGACTGTCTTTGACTGGAATGATGAGTAAATGCACTCTGAATACCCATATAGGTAACTTACACTCTGACCTTTTTTGTCTCATCTCACACGTGGACTGGAAAAAGAGGCATTGACATTGGTTGTAACACAGTCTGTTGCTTGGAGACAGATCAAAGAAGATTAGGATGAAAATAAATGTCCATTTACACCCTGCTATCACTGATACCGTACGGCAGCACAACAAAGCTCACTGTGGTGAGGTGTTTTAGTTCACAGGTCATACAGCTGTCTTCTAGTTTAGTTCTCAACATAGAAATAGAACACAAAAATCTGCGAATTTTGGGAATCAGAAACACAGAACCATAATATTTGGTAAGTCGTACTAAGTTAAACGTCACCTGTGGAAACAGCAAATAAGTTAACATTTAATTTGCTGTAACCCTTCCACAGAACTGGGAAAAATTTGAAAATCAGTAACACTGAAGTAGGAATAGGCCAAACTGAAGTGGGGTGGGGAATGAGAAATGAAAACAAAAACACCGTCAGGTTAGAGAAGCTGGGTAGAAACAGTGGTGATGCACTTGGAAGAAAGGCTGTGTTTTGGACAATGTCTCTCTTTGGAAGAGTGCTGGAGTCAGTGAGGAGCAATTCAATGAACGTTCACCTTGTTTTATAAACTGTCAGTTAACCTGGCAGCATCTCCCACTGTCAGTCGTGAAGTATTGAAACGCAAATTCTGAAATCAACATATAAATACGTCTTGAACATTTTCATCCTCAACTCTTGCTGTAAACATCTGAGTGTTCGAGTGAACATGAACCGGGTGAGCTCTGATATGGTTTAACTCCAACCCCTATCAATAGTGTAACTGCGCTTGCCTGTGACCTCACATCACAACTGAGCGCGCACAGCCAGATGACAGTGACCATTTTCTGCATTGGGAGCAGACGCATAACAAAAGCAAAGAACATGTGATTAGCTGAGACAGTAAAATGGTTGGTGAGATATGACAATATAATGGGCAAAGCTGGCAAGGCTTTAGATTGGGCCTAAAGGAATAGAAACAGTGAAACATAGAAGATAGGAGCAAGAGGAGGCCATTCGGCCCTTTGAGTCTGCTCTGTCCATTCTTCACGATCATGGCTGACTGTCCAACTCAATAGCCTAATCCTGCTTTCTCCCCATAACCTTTGATCCCATTTGCCCCAAGTGCTATATCTGGTCACCTCTTAAATACATTTACTGTTTTGGCACCAACTACTTCCTGTGGTAATGAATTCCACAGGCTCACCACTCTTTGGGTGAAGAAATTCCTCCTCATCTCCGTCCTAAATAGTCTACCCAAATCCTCAGACTGTGTCCCCTGGTTTTGGACATACCCACCATCGGGAACATCCTCCTGCATCTACCCTGTCTAGTCCTGTTCTAATTTTATAAGTCTGTATGAGATCCCCCCTCATTCCTCTAAACTCCAGCTAAAACAATCCCAACCTAGTCAATTTCTCCTCAACATCTGTCCCACCATCTCTGGAATCAGCCTGGTAAGCCTTCGCTGCGCTCCCTCGAGAGCAAGAGCAGCCTTCCTCAGAAAAGGAGACCAAAATTGCACACAATATTCCAGGTGTAGTCTCACCAAGGCCCCATACAACTGCAGCCAGTCATGACTATTTAAGACAATCCACATTTCAAATTGTCTTCTGTTAAAATCCTTTCAGCCATTTACCATCTCTCTTAAATGTTACATTATTTGACTTACCTCGTTTCAAATGTGGTTATATTCCTTCCCTTTTACTCTGTTTCTGTTTAAACACCATCTTGATGAAAGGTTAGACCCCAAATATTTACGTCTCCTTCCTCTCCACAGATACTGGGTTGATTTGCTGAGCATTTCAAGCAACTTCATAATTTGTTTCAAGCTCTTGGTGTCCTTGCTTCAAGCATCATTACATTTAAACATCGTTGGTTTGCTGCCAATAGTTGTGAGTCAAGCTGTATGTAATCTAGCCTTTCGAGTCAGTTGGTAATCTTGCTGAAATTATCAGTGTCATGGAGCTCATTTTTTCAACTGGACAAGTATAGTTACTGTATGGCATTTCATTAGATTTTTCTGCCACAGCTTATTAGCTGCTCATTGGTGCCTATCGTTATCTGTAACTTCAAGTGTCTTAGGTTGAGGGCAGATTGACGACATGCAGAGTATATTAACCATTAACCGTCTTGGAAGAAGGAACAAGCTTTGCTAATAACCGATGATCATGTCTCTTGCAACTTTGCAGGTGCAGACTGATAATGATGAATTGATAGGGGTTCTCTTGTTTGAAAGAAGGAACAGGTTTTTGAACTTGCGCGTCAGCTGAGGGGCCAGCATCTGGAGGTTTAAGTGTCTTGGCACTTAATGCAGTTTTCTAGGCCATCTGGAGGATATGTCAGTGGAATTGGAGGCCAGTGACAAGTTACTCACTTCAGAGGCTAATATGTTAAGATGGTCTCTAAAATCATGGAGATACAATCTCTGCAGGTAGTTTGGGATGTTCATACAGGAAGTAAGGAAATTCAGTATAAAGAGCATTTGATGTTTGGAAAATGTGTTTGTCTTTTGGGTGAATAGGTTTCAGTAAAAACATGAGGACACAACATATTTCTTCAATATTAAATCACTCCTCATCCATGTGTGCTCACTCACTTTTGAAAATCCCATTCTATTTTCATTGATTCCCTTTAGATTGTATGTTTCAGCACACTGCTGTGACCATACCTTCAGCCTTTGCTGAGTATAATCATTGAATCACTGCAGCTTGAACTTCTTTGACTCCTCTCACTTGACAGTGACACTGTTGTTTCTCCCATTTTTGTGTACAGTTAGATGATGAATAGGGAATGATCACTGCTAGAACAAAAATTCTAAGCTTGAGAAAATGGGTGATCAAAGCCCCTGCACTAATGGAAATGAGTCTTGGGAGGAGCTGTCTTTTCCAAAAAACACTTGGAGAGGAAACTGGATGTTGGTATGTTAAGAGACAGTAACAACTGTCGATGCTGGAGTCTGAGATAACACTGTGTGGAGCTGGAGGAACACAGCGGGCCCGACAGCACCAGAGGAGCAGGAAAGTTGACGTTTCGGGTCAGGACCTTTCTTCAGAAATCAAGAAGGGTCCCGACCCGAAACGTCAACTTTCCATCTCCTCTGATGCTCCCTGGACTGCTGTGTTCCTCCAGCTCAACATTGTGTTATCTCTGTTGGTACGCTAAACTGTGTTGAAAGCCCACACGTTGATCACTTATATAATACTCTATTCCACCCTCTCCCATTGGGCAGAAGATACAAAAGTTTAAAAACACGTACCAGCAGATTCAAGAAAGGTCAAGAAAGCAGATCAAAGAAAGATTCAAGCAGATTCCCCACTGTTATCAGACATATGAACAGACCTCTCATGTATTAAAGTTGGTCTTTTTCTGCACCTTCTCTGTAGCTGTAACACGACATCCTGCATTCTGTTCTATTACCCTGATGTACTTCTGTAAGGTATGATTTGCCTGTATATCACACAAAACAATACTTTTCACTGTATCTTTGTATGTGTGACAATAATAAATCAAATCAAATCAATCAAAGGTTTGGAGGTACTTCAAGGCAATAACTGATGATTCAGCGTAATACTCAGAGTTACAGAAATGAACATCAGAGACAACAGAATTCTCAACAACCCAGCATGCTAAAAGATACACGGCCTGCCATTAACCAGGTTAGATATTTCAAGAATAGAATAGAATAGAATAAAAAAGCCTTTATTGTCACGTGCACTCAAATAAGTGCAGTGAACAGTTTGTAATGTGGCTTCTTTGACACCATTTTGGGTACAGAGTACCAAGGTACAGATATTTAAGGTGTTAGTTACAGAATTGAAAGAACAAAAGAAATAGTCTAGCATAGGAATACAATGTTTTAAAAAGTACTTGAATTATTCAAAGTCCAGAATAAGAATAAAAAGTATCTTTTAAAGTACTGAAATTATAGTCCTTTTCTCTGAGTTGGTGCCTGTCAGGTTTCAGAACATGATTTCATCGGTTAATTTCAGAGTTGATAATTGGTCCAATAGCTTTAGAAAGTAATGATGTAAGGGAAGTAGGAATGTTAAAGTTGGAAGGGTTAGTCCAATTGGTTTTCAATAGGAGAAGGTGATTGTGAGATGGAGAGGTAAGCTGGGAGTTGGACATTGAAGAGGCAGGATAGTTCAGGATCAAATCCAGCTGTAGACATATTATGCAATCCAGGAGAGCTGTTCTTATCAAACTTTCCTGCAGAGGCCAGTTGGCCTATAGCATGCTCAGAGGCAGGATGACAAAGGTCCCAAGTTTTTGTTAATTATATACTTTGTTTTGTTTAAATGGACTCTTGCCAGATTTTAAAATGGCTGCTATTGAACCAGAATAAGCAAATTGACTGTCTAGAAATCTTTCTAGCAATTACCAGGACAAAAGTCAACTTGTCAGCTCCAGGAATTTGTATGGCCTGAGCATTTCATCCAAACCAACACAAAGTATGAGGAGACATAATCTCTACCTCAGCCAGTTCTGAACAAATGAGACCATTGAAACTCATTATTAGTTGACTTGGTGCAAATGTCCACCAGTTATCTCCTATCAAACGCAATGGTTTCTGATGAGGGAATATCAATCTACTTCGTTAACTGAGTGTCCCAACTTTATGACCCAGTTACATGACTGAATTTGCTGCGTTGTTTGACCTACATTTAATTGTATAGCTTGTGAGTCTGCTGGTAACATACGAAGCAGCTCCATTATTCGCTAAAAACCTGCCACTGATTTCAATATCTTTCAAAAGTCTGATTTCTGGGGCGTGAAGGAAACCCTTATTTCTCCTGCAAAGTGAAAAGATAGCTTATAACAACTATGCCTTCACCAGCAGGTGGAGGGTTGCAAATGTGACACTGTTGTTTAAGAAAGCAGCAAAGAATAACCCAGGAAACTACCAACCTGTCAGCTTGACATCAAAGCTAGGAAAACTGATAGGGGCCATAATAGGTGATAAGATAAATATGTACTTAGAGAAAAATTGATACTTGACAGTCAACAAGGCTTTGTCAAGGGTAGGCCATGTCTGACAATTTTGACTGAGTTCTTTGACGAGGTAACACAGGTAATAGATGAGAGTCGTGCTGTGGATATTGAATATTTAGACTTTCCAAAAGCTTTTGGTACCACACAGCAAGTCGGTCATCAAATTAGAAATGTTTGGGATTGATGTGGCATAATGGATCAGAGGTTTGCTAAAAAATAGGAAACTTTGGATAGGTAGAGACGGGAATTTCTCAGATTGTAGATGAGTTGAAAGTGAGTGTTCCCTAGGGGTCAGTATTGGGACCCTTACTTTTTCTATGAATGATTTGGAGATGGGTATTGAGGGCAAAATCTCTAAATTTGTAGATGATACCAAGTGAGGATGAAGCTGAGTGACTACAGAAGCACATTGCCAAGTTGGCCAAATGGGCAGAGACCTGGAAGATGAATTTCAATGCAGAGAAATATGAGGTAATGCATTTTGGTAGAAGAAAGATGGACAGACAATTCAGGCTCAATGGTACAATGTTGAGGGGAATATAGGAGCAGAGCAACCTCAGGGTTCATGTGCATAATTCTCTGAAGGTGACCATGCATATTGTAAAGAAGGCTTATAGGATCCTTCGGTTTGTAAATAGAGGCATTGAGTATACAAGCAAGGAAGTGATGCTACACCTCTACAAATCATTGGTCAGACCACATTTGGAGTATTTTGATTAAGGAAGAAAGTTAAAGCCCAGGAGAAGGTGTAAAGGAGATTTACTAGAATGATACTAGGAATTAAGGATTTTATGTATAAGAAAAGATAAGTGAAATTGGGCTTATTCTCCTTAAAGTGGAGAAGATTAAGAGGTGACCTTTATTGAGGTGTTCAAAATGACCATTTCTCAGCATTTCCTTCTTAAAATATTTATTCACTATTTTTAGACCGACTGCAGTTTCTGCTTGCATTGTTTCTGCGAGGACAATGTTACCAGAGAGACATTTCTCCAAATCGATCATTTTTTTCAGTGATTGTGAATGCTTTTTAATGTTGTTCCTCATTGACCCGGTGAAAATATTTTCCCGTTATGACTAGATTGTTGGAATCCAGAATCCAGAAGGACCAACTGACCCTCTGGTGATAAAACTTGATATTCGTCATAGTAAAGAATGGATAGAGATAGAATTTCTTTATCAACATCATTGGAAGTTATAGTTTGAGGAGGAAAGCGAGTCATATAGGTCTCTCTGTATGATATTTAACGACTGCTGCATCAGAATAGAAGAGGGTTGGGAAAGAGAAATCATTGAGGCTATGAGACAGTTTTACCAGAGTATTCAAAAACATAGAACATAGAACAGTACAGCTCGGTACAGACCCTTCGGCCCACGATGTTGTGCCGACCTATTATCCTTCTAAGATCAATCTACCCTGCATACCCTACATTTTACTATCATCCATGTGCCTATCCAAGAGTCGCTTAAAAGTCTCTAATGTATCTGACACCACTACCACTGCCGGCAGCGCATTCCACACGCCCATCACTCTCCGTGTAAAGAAAAGATTGGCAAAAGAAAGATTAGCTTCAACAAAATGGCATACTTGCTTTAATAATAACCGTTTATACAAGTTAAAAGCAAGAGTAATTAGAATGACAGGCATGATTGACTCACCTCGGCGTACTAGACCCAACAAATGAGATAAGGGACGTATGATCCCTTCCAAACTTATTTGGGTTTCTGTCCAGACATTTAATCCATACTTATTAATGTCTTGATGTGATATTCCTCTAATTGTCCTCTGTTTTTGCAAGAGTATCCAATTCACAATACACAATTATACTTTGGAAATACGAAGGAACATCAAATGAACACGCATGAATCATAAGGAACATCAATATTCATTTACTGGTATCTGGTTCCTGTGAGGGGATTGACTTTAACCCATCTCAGTTTACATAAACTAGTAAGGTAGAGAGATAACAGTGTGGAGCTGGAGGAACACAACAGGCCAGGCAGCATCAGAGGAGCAGGAAAGTTGACATTTCGGCTGAAAATTTTCTGAAGAAGGTTCCTAACCTGAAACGTCAACTTTCCTGCTTCTCTGATGCTGCCTGGCCTGCTGTGTTCCTCCAGCTCCACACTGTATTATCTCTGACTCCAGCATCGGCAGTTCTTACCATCTCTCAGGTAGAGAGATAAACCGAGATTAGTACTCGATCACGAAATAACCATTTACGTGCTGCCTGTGATCTGAAAGTGCGGGTGGATGGGATGCCATCCTAAGCAGTTGCGTGCCTCAAAAATTTATATAAATTTATGGTCCTGTCACGTCAAACCGTTTTTCTTCTGAACAGTCATGTATAATATTTTTCAGCAGGAAGGGTGCCCAAAGTTGCACATTGTATTCTTGATGAGACATTAAGAGCAAAGGCTTACAGGTCAAACCATTTCAACTGATAATTAAACGTTATCCAAATGTATTGTTACAATTGATTCTTCTTACTTAAACAGCATTGAATTGACTGGATGCTTTGAGCAAGCTCTTAGGAATAACTAAATTACTTTCCTTTTCCACCTTGGCTACTTGACAACCACTCAGCTTTCTTGTTCCATTTTGCATCATCTTTCATTTGCACATATTGAAATAGCACTTCTGTTCTGTGCTATCACATTTGGATTGGTCTAGTACTGGTTCTTCCAAATACCATTAATGTCCTAGAATAAAAGGATGGAAATATACAGTGACATGCAACATTCATAGTTATCCACATTAAAACAATTATCACATCAAAAGTACTTAATTTGCTCTGTGAAGGCAAAAGACAATATACAAGTTATTTCTCTTCCCGACAGTGAAGAAACATTGCCTTTCTATCAATTCTGTGCTCACAGGACCAATTTTTATGCCCACCATATCTTTACTTAAGGGCTTGTAAAATAGTTGTGTCCACTGTACGTGCATTGTAGGAGAGCTCACATGACAACTGCAGACCAGGAAAGGTAATTATACATAATTACATTTTAGTCGAAACAGATTAGCCTTCCAAATTAACCATGTTCCATTTTGTGACTACTTCAAGTGCAGTTGCTGTATTGCCTGGTCCAAAGTAGTTGCAGGATATGGGGGGAAAACGTGATAGAGACACTGAACAGGTGGAATAATATTTACAAGGATGCCATAGATATGAGGTTACACTTAAAGGAAAAGGATGAACAGGTTGGGTCTCCTTTCAGTTGAAAAGACTGGACTGACTGATGATTTTATACAGGTCATTAAACTTCCAAATGGTTTGATGCAGCAACCAGAAAGAGTTTTTCCAACTGTAGGGGAGAGATCATCAATGTACAGAGGTTACCAAGAAATCAAATAGGAGATTCAGAAGAAACCTCTTGAACCAAAATTGAGAGATTGTGGAATTCACTACAGGGAGTAGTTACAGCAAAGGAGATACTGTAGAAAAAATTACAGTGAAATTAAGGAAGAACACCTGAGAAAAAGATGCATTGATTAATTCAATGGAGAATAATGAAATATAAACACGAGCACGATCTTGTGATAACAGGTCAGTTTCTGTGTATTGTGTTCTACATAAAGTAGGAAAAATATCAACATGGTTAATCAATTATTTGAACAATACTGCTTTTGTTTTCCCCCATTACTGTTCTTCAGGCAAATGGTAGATATATATTTCAGGAAACTATGCGACCTCAGACATTAGTCTCCAGGTAATTTATTCCGATAGTAGAGAAGTAAACAGCTGGGAGTGCACATATTCCAAAAGCGTGCTTTTCACATCAGACAGCAACCTAGAAAATCACTCCCTTGGGAGGCAGCTTGTCACCTTTCAACATGCAGCTTATCAATATCATATTGGCTCCATAACAAGGAATTTTGACTTTTCAGTTTTAGGAATTGAAATGACTCCACAGAGGCCAGTATCCAGTCACCGTTACCCTTTATTTACATGTGGAGAGTCCTTGACACTGATCCAGGTTCCTCAGAGCCAGCTGTCAGAGTGAACGGGATCTTTGACACTCCTGTTTATATCTGTCAGCCAGGGCTCCGTGATTGGGGCTGTTAACCTGGTCCATTCGGGAGCTCACATTCTGTGAGGTCCACCTGGCTGACCTCATTACAATCACTACAGCAATAAGGAAGGTTCTTGGAAGTTTTACTTGTGACTTGCAGCTCCCTCAGGAGTTCAGTAAACTGAAGAGAGCCAGTGACTATGTAAATCAATACAGGGTGAGCAAGCTGTATTATTCCAAAATCTAATATCTTTCTGTCCTGAAAAATTAATTTTCAGTACAGAATAGAATTCCAATGAGCTGATGGGAAGGTGTGTGTTTAAATTGTCAATTCACTTGTGTGTCCTTCCTTGAAAAATTCTATTTCCACCGACCATAATGCTTTTACTTATTTTTCTCATTTTTGTAGATGTTCTGGCTCTTCCGTTTTTTTTTTAGAATTTCCTATTTCCTTCAGTTGGAAAAATGCTACCTTTCTGTTTCTTACATATTTCTTCTTTTCCCATTCTAATGTTCTCCCTGCAACAGGCTCAGTGTCATGTTCCAAGGCCTTTGCTACTATAGGTTAATAATGGCAGTCAGTGGCGATTCAACTTCCATCTTCCTTCTCTCCAATAGAAGGGATTAGTCCATTGTAATTATAGAACCAAAACTGGTATTTGGGATGGTGGGAGGGGGGTGCGGGGTTGGGTGGGGAACAGTGGTTCGCACAACTGCTTCACAGCGCCTGGGTTTCATTCCAGCCTTGGGTGACTGTGTGGACTTTGTGCATTCTCTCCATGTCTGCATGGGTCTCTGTCCAGGTGCTCCAGTTTCCTTCCACAGTGCAAAGGTGTGCAGGTTAGGTGGATAGGCCATGCTAAATTGCCCAAAGTGTCCAGGGATGTCCAGGTTGGGTGGACTAGTCATGGTAAAATGCGACATTAGGGAGACAGGATGGGTTCCTCTTGAGAGGATTGGTGCAGACTCAATGGGCTGAATGGCCTCTTTCTGCACTGTGGGGATTCTATCATCTGTATTAAATTGTTATTACCATGAATCCTAATGATGAACCTTCATTTCTTCACTGTGGAACAGCACAGCCTAACCTGCTTCTATGTTCACTTGCCCCATGACTGAGTAATTTTCCTGTCGGAGGAGGATTCATTTCCCTGGTTTGCAAGCCTGTCTGCCGAAGGGGAGTGACAGCTTAGAAACATTGCGGTGCTTTGATGGAGGTGAGCAGTCAGTTAGATTGGCAATGGGTCTGCCAGCTATTGCGGCAAGGGAAGAAAGGTGGGTCACTGTGAATATAGGACGTGTTCCCCGGTGACACTGTTGTTGCTGACATTTGAGAGGGCAGGTAGTGACGTGGAACCCAGGATAGGGTAGGAAAGCGAGCACTTGTTAGGAGTTTTTAGACTTATCCCGCAGTGCAGTAAATCTCTCTGCTCCACTAAGTTTCTTCATTGTAACATTTAACTTGTTCTTCATGTAGCAGACCCTGTTCTTGCTTACTCAGTCAGAGTTAGTGAAGAATCAAAGCCAAGTTCTGAATGAGGTCTTTGGTTCTCTTAATTAGTCTAATCATTGCTGCAGGCGCGTTTGCTATCTCAACATCCCACACTTTCCTCTTGACTCGGCTTGGAACAGAGGCAGCACAGCAGCCCACGTTCGTGCCATTTATTTTAGTCTGTGCGTTCAGGCCTGAATCAGTCTGTTTGGGCCTCATTCTTTTCTGTTCTGTTCTGCCCTGGTATCAACTCATTTGTCTCCAGGTGAGTGGATGCACAGTCAGTCTGTTCGCAGATAACAAGGTGTGGAGCTGGATGAACACAGCAGGCCAGGCAGCATCAGAGGAGCAGGAAAGCACCTTGTTATCTCAGACTCTGGCATCAGCAGTTCCTATTATCTCTCAATCTGTTCACAGACTCCTTTCTCTGATTAGCTTGGGGCATCTTCTCATTTCCTTTCATGGAGAAAACTTTCTCATCTCTTTATCCCAACCCTGAGATAGTAATCACAGCTTGACAATAAATCCTATGAACTACAACTTCTTGAGGCAGAGATAGTGGGAACTGCCGATGCTGGAGAATCTGAGATAACAAGGTGTAGAGCAAGGTGTAAATCAGAAATTTCTGAAGAAGGATCTAGACCCGAAACGTCAGCTTTCCTGCTCCTCTGATGCTGCTTGGCCTGCTGTGTTCATCCAGCTCTATACCTTGTTATCTCAACTTCTTGAGGCAGTTCTTTGTCAATTCAAATCATGGGAGCAAGTGCATTTTTAATCTACATTTTTGATGAGGCATAATATCTGTATCATAGAATCCTAGAATCCCTACAGTGTGGAAACAGGCCCTTCGGCCCAACAAGTCCACACCGAACCTCAGAGCAACCCCAGACCCATCCCCTTATAACACACCTAATCTACACCTCCCTGAACACTACAGGCAATTTAGCATGGCCAAACAACCTGACCTGCACATCTTTGGACTGTGGGAGAAAACTGGAGCACCCGGAGGAAACCCACACAGACATGGTGAAATGTGCAAACTCCACACAGACAGTCGCCCGAGGGTGGAATTGAACCCAGGTTCCTGGTGCTGTGAGGCAGCAGTGCTAACCACTGTGCCACCGTGCCACCCCTGTGGAAATCCAATGGACTTAGGGCTCAGCTATATAATTTCCCATGAAGATGAAATCAAAATCTTAAACCTCTACATGGGTGGAAACTAACTGGATAGTATGGTAATTCACCACTATGAGAGGCAAGCTCTGAAGATTAATCAGTCCCTATTCTTTGTTTGGAAGTACCTGACTATATGGTGATGTCAGCAGAGAGCTAAGTGAAGGTAAACAATCTGTTCTTTCTGTCATAGAAAATGCATGGCACAGATAGGCTCTGACAGAAAGAGAAAACAAAGGTGAAAGAAAGACTTATTAAGTTCAAACAGTGAGAATCTTCCCTTTGCTGGATGAAAACCATTGTGTTACACTGGGAATGGTGGATACAACAAGTCAGCTTATGCCCTCATGCGCTAGTACCTGAGATAATCATATCCAACAACAAGTTATTGCTATTTGTCATAAAAATATATATTGGAAGAGTGCAGCAGGGTGAACAAACTAGTCTGCTTTGGACATCTACTTAAATTTTAACCAAAATTGAACCAATCCATGTGGAAACATGGATGTGATATGAGTTTTTTGTCAACTCCTAATTTCTATTTCTTGTAGTAGTCAATCATTTCACAGGAAATCAAGGACAGAGTCTGACCTCTTTGATCTTAATGAATTCAGACGGAATGGATTTGTGTTCATTCCTGTTGTGTGTTAAAGCATTGAGATTTGTAGAGGAATACTGAGGAAATAAATCCCAATAATTGTTCAAATGCAGCACGAAAGCTCCCCAGGGTGAATACTGCGCTTGTCTTTTCAACTTATCACAAAATTCCCGATCAATAACCAGGAAGTGAAGAAAGTGATGAAGCCACAGTGGTGTTATAGTGACTGTTTCATTGGAACATCTTAAAAATGTTACAGCCATTGGGATTAAGAAACCAGCTATTGGCACGCCTGTGGTTTTGTGATTAGCCTGGAAAAAGTGCTGCTGTGGATGATAATAAATGAGATCTTGAGATACAGAAGTGTGTGGTACTTATGGATAAGTTCCTGTTTTCTGTTCATGCGATATTTTCGCTACATTCAAAATGCCAGCCAGAGGAATGCCTTTGGACAGATGATCATTAATAGAAGGGACTTGGGAAAAATAATTGTCAGTACACAGGCAAAAACCACCTGCCTTTCTTTCCCTTTTTGTATTGTCATTACAAACCATACTAAAGCAAGATTGATCACTGCCATTAACTAAATATCTTGTCTACAATATCCTTCCAACGTTCAGGATCTTGTGGTGCAGTGGTGTCCCTACTTCTGAGCCAGGAGGCCTGAGTCTCCAGTCCCTACTGTTCCAGATGTGTGCAATAACATCTCTGAATGGGGTGATTAGGAAACATCTATCCTCCACTGTTACTTTTGTATCCTGACAGATTTCTTGGACTTTCTTATGGTGACTCAGGCAACAGACGGTTCTGTAATAGCAGAACTATTATACCAGTTACCACACCATTTACAATTGTGTTCTGAAGGTGCAGATGTGTCTAATTAAACTACATTTGCCAAATTGTTATAAAGAGACCATTCCAGGGTCTAATGCAGACTAATAGCTGTTAGTGAGGGAGATGATAAATTCTTTGTTACAGTTCAGTAAAAGCAAACAGGAAGTGACTCTATTTTCTTTTGGCTGCATTCTTCTGATACTTTGTGA
Source organism: Ginglymostoma cirratum (assembly GCA_024137785.1). Lineage (NCBI taxonomy): Eukaryota > Metazoa > Chordata > Chondrichthyes > Orectolobiformes > Ginglymostomatidae > Ginglymostoma > Ginglymostoma cirratum. The sequence continues at coordinate 16,558,869 of JAHRHZ010000098.1, forward strand.
GGCTGACTCAAATTTTTTGTATAAGAGAAAAAAAGTTACTACTAGATGTTAAAAGAAAAGGCTAGCTCAGCAATGACATCTCTCGGGAAGTGATCAGATGAAGTGACAATTGAATAGCTTGGGGATTAATGGCTGGATGAGAGGTCAATCATTCAGCACATTGCAGTGGAGACCCCATGAAATATAAACTAGGTGTTCAAAGATTTTTAAAAAGGTTTTTATTTAAAACAGTAACTACTTGTTTTACAACTTGTAGTGAAATTAATTACACTACATTTAAACACCTTGTAATTCAAATGGAAATTTTATAGTAAGCCGTCACAAAGTGACTGCTTCACTGTAGTGATATTCCAACTCCTCAGTGAATATGAACAACATATTTCGCAGACAGCACGGCTGTGTTAGCATATGCGTGTTTTATAATAGCTGTAGGCATCCAAAAAAACAGAAACTTATTCTCTGACAGGCAAACAGTTAAGAAGTGATTGCAATTGGGAATTCAATTGGTAATGCTCCTGATGAACTGGAATGATTGTAAAAATTTGAGCAATTGTGCTGGCTGCTTCCACGTATCAAGAAAATGGGAAAGCTTGGTACATTAGCATTTGTTGCATCATATACTGCAATTATTTTGCATATAATCATTATTCCTCCTAAAGTGTGTACAGCAGAGGTGGCATGATCTAGAGCTGAAAATTTCATTGGAAATTACCCAATTACATATTCAGACAGTTTCCTATCTTGTCAGTTCTTGTGTGAATATGTTATGTGTTAGCATTCAAGACCGGGTGTGTTTGGAGGGAAATCATGATGTTCTGGAAGTTCAGCATTTTCTGTAGTCATGTTTCAACTTTGAGGTGACCTGACAGAAGAGAAAGTTGTGCTAACAGAATCCCCATGGTGGATGCATGAATATTCACAGATAGTTATGTTGCTGCTTTGATGAGTCAAAATTTCCATCTTTGCAGGAGATGGAGATTTATCAGATACATCTCTCCAAGAAGGCTGTATGTTGTTCCTATTTGTTAAAGATCAGTTATAGAGGATGCTAGGTTTTACAGCATTGCAATGATACTAGATGACCATTATCTTCTCTTTGTTGGAGTTTGCATTTAAAAGTTTTGATCTGAAAGTTAACAGCAAAATTCAGAATAGCATTTAGTGGATAAAACTTCAAGATAGCATTTACCAACTGATTGGGCATGCTGTCTCCCTCCAGCAATATGCTTAACAAGTGTTTGAAGCCAGTCTTGTTGTTTGAAGTGTCCAGATAATTGCTACATGTCCCAATGCGTGTAGGGAGAAACTGATCTATTTAAGCATTACAAAGTGTTTGTAAAATTGATCATTGTAAAACTGAACATATAAAAATTGTTACGTATTCCATCAGGAAAGGGCCCAGTAAATTTTTGAATTGTATTGTGACAGGAGTGCTCCTACTTTTCTGCAGAAAGTTTGGTATAAATGCAGCAGAAGTCAAGTTCACACATGTAGTTCCAAAGACTTGGTTTTAAATAGTAGGGGCAGTGCAGTTGAATCAAATATATGTACAGCAGAAAAACCAGCCAGGATTCCACTGCTGTTTTTCTGGATGTGTGCAACTCTCAAGATGATAAGATTGAGCTCGGCCTGAATCCGTGACGACAGTTACCCAGGCTTTCAAAAGGATGACTAATTAGGTAAGCTTTGTGAGGACCGCGGAAGCTGTGGAATCACTACCCAGGATGAAGCACCATATTAGGATAGAAATAAATAATGTTAGGAAAAATCTCTATAATGATACAATATAATTCTAATTGATTTGTTGCAATCTACACAAAAAGAGCCCAGTCACGATTAATCGTGCGTTATAATAGGGGAGATTCTTTTTTATATTTTCAGAACATTGCCATGTCGTTAAAATGAGGCTGTTGCCTTCATACTGTTAGGATTGGCAGCTTGTTTTAACAGTGACATAGTGCCATTGTCATAAAAGCTTTCAAATATTTGATCACGGTAGCTAACTGTATTCCGACTTCATAATTGGCTAAAATTGTGCATTGAGTTCACTGGTGGTAAACATTTAATGCTGTATTAAAATCAGAGTGGAAAAAGGCAGCATTCAACAGTATTTCTGAACAGGACCTGCAGTACTTTGAGCACCTTTTTCTATACAGCAGTAATTGGACAATAAAATCACTGACAATCTGAATACGAGCTTCTGACTGCCTGATAAAGTAATTGGTACATAGAGTTTCACATTAAGGGCACCAATTATTGAAGTATGGGTAGAGGAGAATATCTGAAATGAATGATGATGGGGCTGTTTATGTGTACCCATGGGATAAATGACAGTTCACCATGTGAACGTGAAGTCCCATAGTAAACGTGATTTCCTTGTGTCAAGGAAACATTGATTCTCAGCACACTTTGAACAGTAAACAACTCCAGCACTATCTTAAGATTTGAGATCTGCCTTGTTCAAATCCTCCATCCACCCCCTGTCCCCTCTAATTGTAGTTCCAAATCACATTTTATCTAAATCTTTCGTAATTTGAAATAATTTTTGTTACTCAGCCTGTTATTTCAAGGGAACTGAGACCTAGCCTGTTTATCCTGTCCTGAAATGTGCACATTGTTTCCTGCCTTCATTTTTGGTATCATCCTTGTAGATCTGGGGATTGGTTAGCTGTGTTGCTTGGTTGGCAATTAAATGATGGCTCAAGATGACTGGAGTGTGGTGCAGAATAAAGCCAACAATGTGAGTTCAGACTCTGGACCAGCCTGACAGTCATGGAAGTCCTGCTATGCTAGAGTGGTGCCCTTCGATCTTTACCTAACCAACTGTTTCACTCTCATGGCAGGAGATGCCTCTGGTCCTTTGTGGATAGTGTCTGATAACCTGACTTTGCTTGGGATAGAAGTTAGACTTTGTATTGTGGTAATTGGCATTCTTTTTATGAGTAGAAAATCACACAGGGAGTATGTGCATAACCTAGGTCAGCATTCTGGTACCCTGTTGAAATGACATAGTGTCATACTTTAGAGAAGACTTGAAACAAATATCTCACCAATCCACTAAAACATACCCAGAGTATCATTCAGACACAAGGGAGTTCAAGCAGCGTCCTGGCCAGTACTTCTTCCACAATAAAGAAAATAGATGAAGTTATCATTCCTGGTTGAGGGGTGTTGCTGGCTGAACAGTTGCTGCAGATCCCTGCAAAACAGACAGCTCATACCACGAATAATAAATAGTGTGAGCTCCTCCTAACCATTTCACTGTGATGAGATGTTATTATGAATGCAAGCATTATTCTTCTTTAGCAAAGATTTGCCTGTGTTGTAAACAAGTCAGGTTCCAGTATCAGTTTTCAAGGGAAGTGCTGAACCTCTCAATTATCTCTTGAAAGCAATTAACGTTGATTCCACCACTGTGGAAATTAAGCAATTTGCTAATTCAGCATTTAATTGGGAATAATTAACAGTGAGTGCGAAGGTGGAAGCAATTCCTACCAACATTCTTACATTGTTGCCTGCAAAATGTAGTTCAAAATTGCAGTTATGGAGTTCGTGCTTTGCTGGTCCGAACATATTTTGGAATGAAGTTCCAGACCACACTTGTGAGATTCCAGGTTTTACTTCAAAAAAGTAATCTCTCCAGTAAATGCAGGTGGAATGAAATGATTTGCAACATATCATGGAGATGTTACAATATTTACCTATGTAATGCCTGTAGCATCTAAGACAGAATGTGTATTCAATATGTTATATTTTTTGCTGCTTTTGCATCTGTATAATGCCCAAATTATGAAGGCCTCCATTCAGACAATCAGCGCTATTCCAAATTCATCCTAAGGCCCCAGCTCATTTCCACATTTTCCACTGAAAATTTAAATGATCATCCACAAACTTCAATGGTTAATAAGACATGAGAATTCAATGCTGACCGACAAGCTTACTTACAATTCCTACAAGCAATGTACAAATAAATTGCATATGGCAGAATTAAAGCCCTTAAAGGTTTTGAAAAATGCTGCTGCTCATTTATTTTGCATCCCAACAGTTATCTGTCTGTCAAAACCACAATATTCAGCTCCTTGGCCATCTAAGAATGTTCTCTCTCTCTTTCTCTCCATTATAACAGCCTGGATTGTGCTTACATTCAGCAACATCTGTCGTTCTTGCACCTTAAAAGCTGAGCTTTAGTCAGTTAGTCCCACCTGCTGAGAGCATCTGCCAGTTTTCATGATCCCCTTCACAAAAGCCAAGTTTAGTGAGTTTATGAGTGGCGTTCAGGGTCTTTTTCTGAGAAAAGTGGTTGTCCAGGAAGTTTGCCAGCTGGTGATCATCAGATAGCGTTTTGGAATGTATATGACAAGAACTCCCATTCATCTAATCATTCTTTTTTGTTTACATTCCTCATTGGTAACTCGTTCGTAGGATATTTGGCGTCTTTTTATTCTCGGTGACCAGTAAATGAAACAATTTGAAGAGGTGCTGCCAGTCTGCGCAATGAAAATGGAAGACAGATGGTGGGTTAGAGTGCAGCTGACAAGTTCTGAAGAGCTTTGTTTGCAGGTGCCGCTCCTGTCATCCATCACACTTTCAGCTAATGGTTGGAAATGTCAAATTGCACTCTGTAGATCTTTAAGTCATTCGTTAAACTGGATCAAACAGAAACCAAGACACATGAGGTGGGGGGGGGGGTAGGGAGGTGTATTAGAGGGTGGATGAGGTCAGTAGGGAGGTTTGCTGATTTGTGATCATTGAGGCACATTGTATAGTCTTTTCAAAGTATTATACAGTCTGCTTCTCCCACTTGATGTGGCATGTGTTCCTTCCTTTGAAACCTGAGACAGTCCACTTAAACCTGACTGTGTTCACATTTTCCTGAACTAGTCATCTGGCAAAACGTGATCTTTCACGGAACACTCTTTGATCTGTCACACTTGAGTTAGGAGATGTTTGCTACAAGCAAAGTCACTAGTTATTCCTCCTTTGCAAACAGTTTTTCAAATATTAGCAGCTTTGTCTTGGGGGATCAACTCACCTTTTGTTGCAAATCTCAAGTATACAAGTCAGCGCAAATCAATCAAGTATAGCATTTTAAACAAATCAGAAATATAATGTGGCTTGCTTATTACAATAACGTATGTTGACAGAGTGAGGTCCTAATATATTTTAAGGACTGCATTTTACGGAGTGCTGTGGTTCCCACTTGACAGTCAAGGGTGAGCCCAGTGATGATCCTGATGGCTGCTTTGAAGCAATTTAGTCCTGAAACCACCGTTACTAGTTCTAAGGCAAGACTTCTGCCCTTATCCTGAGAGAGAGGTCCCACTTAGAGAGCTAATCATTGATCACTCCAAATTTTTGCATTAAATCTTTGCAACTGATATTTTACTCCTCCTGTTGCTGATTCCTATTTTACCAAATTTTATTTTTCTCCCCTCTCTTACTATTATGTGTGATGTGTGTTTGATGGCTCCCATCGACAGCACACATAGGAATTTACAGCTGAAATACATGCCACTCGACCATGACAAGCCAACCAGTGCACCAATGCAACAATTTTATTTCTTCAAATGTCCCATTTTAGATATGTGTGTGTGTGTGTGTTTGCATTATTTGCAGGTTTAAGGTGCTCAAGTTAACAATAAGCATTGTCATAAAGAAAATAATCAATTATTAACAAGGTCAGTGTGTAAATTTTCATCAGTTGCATTTTCATCAATCTCTGCAAATGCATGCATGTATGTGTTAAATTGTGCAGGTCTCCTAATAGTCTGGGTACACATTGCGGCTTGCTATTCCTCTGGTACCTGTACATTCCGAGGGTGGTGTTATTTCTCAATGGAGTGTTGTTCCCATGATGAGTGCTGTTGCTGATTCATTTCTGTTCGTGATGAACAGTGGACTGTTGGGACTGATGATTGTTCTGTACTTTGTACAGGTGGCAAAAACCCTTCTTCCTGATCTCGTGCCTGTGGTGAAGGCACAGTTACTCTAGTTGTACATTTATGTCTGTGGTAGCAACATTATATCTGGTCATTCACCTTCATTGCAGTGGATTGTCATAACAACTGCTCAACACAGATTCCTAGTTGCCAGAGATAGTAGGAACTGCCGATGCTGGAGAATCTGAGACAACGAGGTGTAGAGCTGGATGAACACAGCAGGCCAAGCAGCATCAGAGAAGCAGGAAAGCTGACATCTAGACCCGAAACGTCAGCTTTCCTGCTCCTGTGATGCTGCTTGGCCTTCCTAGTTGCCACATGTGCTGATCTATGTTGAGAACATTGAGCATTTTCACTCTGACTGGCTCTTCATTGGTCAGTTCTGGACATTATTTGGCAGTTTTATTGAAGTGAAAGCTTGTATCTTTTAGTTGTATCACCTTGATTGTGTCACTTAGACCAGTTGCTACTTCTGACTTCAGTCATTTCTTTGCTACTGGAAGAGTAGTGTGGATGTGGTGTGACATTAGTCTTTGTACTGGGCTACAATGCCTTCAGTAGGTGTACTGCTCCTCTCAAGGATTGTCCTGTATGCATCTGTGCTGGATTTGCTCATTTTCTTTATGATCCCTTTGTTGATTTTTACTGCTACCTCAGCCTTTCCATTTGCTCGGGGGTAGTGTGGAGATGATGTGTGGTGCTGAATTTCTTAAACCTTTATGAAGTGTCTGAATTGCTCACTCATGAATTGTGGGCCATTGTTGCTCGTCATAGTGTCAGAAATGCCACAATAATTGAAGTCTGCTTTCAGTTATCCTACAATCTCACCGGTAGTCATTGATGTCAGCCGGTCTAATTCCCAGTCGTCAGAATAACGGTGATAGTGACAAGATAAACAGTTCCTGTGAAAGTGAAGACTTCATTCATGGTCTGCCTGAGATATCATGTGTCCTAAGTGGTTCTTTAGCTTACTGAGTTTGGTATTCATTTCAAGCACTGTTGGTGTGGTCCTTAATCTCATTGCTCATGTTTGGTCATTAGAGCAGATCTCTTGTCTTCCTCAGACTAGAGTTAATTCCCTGTTGACTTGCATGGATATGCTACAGCAGCTCTTTTCTCAACTGCTTGGGAGAAATTACTCTATTTCCTTTGTGTAAGATGCCATATTTGACTGTCAACTTCATATCTGTACGCCCAATATACACCTGTAGAAGTAAATGTGTCCATGATGCTTTCAGGCTATCCCTTCTTTATTGCATCGTATAGACTTATAGAGTTGTATTTTGTTGCATGCTTTGCTTGGCTTGAGCAAGTTGTTTGTTTTCTGGATTCAGTGTCTCTGTTGGGTTGGTGATTTCCTGAGCTCGACTAGTTATTGCTTCTCATTGATTCTGGAAGATTTCACACACTGATCATCATCAACTTTCTTCATGGGGGGTGCTGCTCTTGACAGATGAAGTGAATAATATATCTGTTTCCCTTATTTGTCTGTCATACCCAGATGATAGCTTTGCAAATAAGTAATATTCATTGTGGACCCTTTGGTGTAGATAACAGCCACTTGAGGAAGATGCTTTGAAGTAGTTTGTGGCTGGACTCCCCGTCACTTTGTTTGTCCCAAACGGGAATTGATTAAAATGCTCACAAGCAAAGATGATTTATGGTACATTTTCTTAATTCTGTTCTGTCTGCATTGATTGTCTTCTGGAGCAGTGAAACTGCAAAACAGCATGACAGCCATCTTCATTTTCCAAACGGCATCCATAATGTAGATAGAAAACTGGCGCCTTCATGCAGCTACCTTACCAATAACCATCCTCGGCATGAAGAGTTGTAATGACCTTTGTGTTGCCAAGTTGTGCCCAACTTTCTTCAATGGTTGGCATAAGGCAGTGATAGCACATCAAAGCTTTGGGATTCTTTGGATCTAATTCATACTGTCAGCTTTCTGGGTTTGTTTACTTCAACCATGCTGTTAATTTAGTCAGCAAGAGTTGTGATTTTCCTGATTACTCCTTTACTTTTCCAGTTCTTCTACCTTGTTTATCAGGCTGGGTTTGAATGGTTGAATCTCTCCTCTGCAAATGCTCCACGGTTTCACTCCCTTCATCTACTTCCCATGGCCAAGTGGACAGCAGCATGCTGCAAATCTCTTCTAGCACATTTAGGATTACTAGTTCAAGCTTTAGCTTAGCTTTGGCTGTGGATTTTGCTTAACATCTAATTCCTGAAGTTGAATAAATACTGTTAAAAGTACTATTAACGTAGGATTCAAAGTATGTCTTCAAATTCTGAAAAATCTTTCCTGTTTAACTCTTCTGTTCCCCAGTGAGATCTAGGCTCCAATTTCCAGCACACACTTTCCAGCACTATTAGGAGATTGCTGCTTTATATGCTCAGTGTTTTATTATGTCTATTACTATTTGACATTCTTACCACTGACAATGTAACAATTCCAACTCTGTCTATCTCCTTTCATTTCCACAAGAGCAAGGAGTAGCAAATGCTCAACCATTTTGACTCACTCAGAATTTGCAGACTTCACTTCATACTTCTTCCTTGCTGTTTCTTTCAGGAGCTAGCTGTCTCACAGCTGTGAACATCCACACATTTTCAGCTGTATCACTTTGCTCAATGTTACAGCTGATGTATCTTAAATGACTTTCGCAGACTGCAAACAAAGACCCTTACAGGAGAAGTTGGGTTATATGGTTATAACAAGCCAATCAGTAGACAAAGGGCTCAACTGCATTTCTCCAAACACTCAACTACCTAACCACTCCTTTCCCTAAAGCTCAGTTTAGTGTTACGATATAGGTCTGTGGTTCTGATATCCCACCTAGTTAGCCCTTCACTTTTATGTCCTTATACTAGATGATTTAATGTTATGGGGTACATTCTTAAAAGTGTTAGTATAGTCAGAAGCTGTTAGCATATAGAACACACTCCCAAGGATCCAGTTATGGCTGTTTATCATGATAGTCACAGTCAGTGTAGCAGAATTCATTTATGATCTAACTTAATAGATGCATAGGACTATTCCCTAGGGATTAGGAAAAATCTAATCACCAGATTTGCAATAGAAGTGCATCTCTGCACAACCCGTTATAGACGCTAGTTGTTACATTGGTAAAATACATGGTTTAGCTTTCTCAATTATTTTGGATGAATGAATTATAATTGGTGAACAAAATGATAGGAGGCAACAAAATAAAAGTAAAAAAATAGAGGAAGTCATTTTCAGATCTGTGGTATAATTTTTAAAAATTCAGCTATGAGATGTTGGCATCACTGGCAAAGACAGCATCTGTTGCCCATTCCTAATTGTCCTTGACAGTGTGGTAGAGAGTCACTTCAGTTTTCTGGTGTAGGTACATCCATTTTGTGATTTGGAAAGGGAGCATTAAGACTTGACTCAGTGACTGTTGTAACAATGATGGATTCCAACCTTGAAGTATTTGTAGACTTTTTTTTACTTTTAATTCAAGAATGTGTTTTTGTTTAAAAAAGGACTTTACATAAAAACAAAACTGCAGATGTGAGTTCAGTGACTGGCAAAGTGATGTGCAAAGCCCACTGAATTTCACACCTGTAAAGTGGTCATGGAAATTTCAAACAACGAGAGATTTAGCAAGAAGTGATGACAACTATTCCCCCACTCAGCAGAAAGCCACTTAGTGTCATAAATTATGCAAGATGGAAAAGGGTCCTTCACACAGTCATGTCCATGTTGGTTACATAGCATCCATTTACTCTAGGCCCATTTCCTCACTCTTTGCCTTGTATGTTCTGGTACTACAGATAATCATCTAGTTACTTCTTAAATGTTATGATGGTTCTCAAGTCTGCCACCTTTTCAGGCAGAGTTCCAGGAATCCACCATGCACTGGATGAAAACATTCCCCTGTAAATCTATGCCACTAGTTATTGATTCCCCTACTTCATTGAAAAGTTTCTTCCTATCGACCCTTTCTATGCCTCTCATGATTTTCTAAGCCTCAGTCAGCACCCCCTCAGATATCTCTGCTCTAAGGAAAACAAATTAGTCTCTCTTCATAAATGAAATGCTTCAGCCCAGGCAACATCCTGGTGAATCTTCTCTATATCCCCTTTAGTTCAATCATGTTCTTCCACTTCTTACTGACATCTCAGTTTTACCATCCAGCAATAAACAATCAAAGGGACTGCAATGCAAGTCAGTATATGTTATAAGCCAGACATCCTCATGTGTGGACTAGTGTGCGGTGACGGCCAAACCTTTGTGAACAGCCAATTTGAACAAGCCTGCACTACAGGGAAAACAAGGGGAAAGACTCACCTTCTTCTGAATGCTGGACAGTTGAAAGGAATCAGAACAACAGAATTTCTGGCAATCTGCAAAACTGAGCATCTTGAAATCATTGCTGAACTGCCAATATCAATGCTATCGGTGTCATACAATAACTGGCACAACTACTCTTCACAAACAATTCAGGGACTGATCTGTACGTTTTGATTTTGCATTTATCTTTTTGGACTCATCTCTTATTTCTACTTTTTGTGGCGTATTACTATTCCTTGTTGCCTTTAGTAACGAATAAGCTCACTGTTAATTCATGAAAGCCTGCTTAAATTGGCTCCTTATAAAATGTAAGTTCTTTTGAGTTGTGGAGGCACCAGTGTTGGACTGGGGTGGACAAAGTCAGAAGTCACACAGGTTATAGTCCAACGGGTTTATTTGAAATCATTTCACCTGATGAAGGAGCAGCACTCCGAAAGCCTGTTATTTCAAATAAACTATAACCTGGTGTCGTGTGACTTCTGACTAAATTCATTTTGGTCTAGAAAACAGTATCCCTCCTCTATCCGCCTCCCCCTCTCTCCCTATTTATTTCAGAACCCTCTTCCCCTCCCCCATTTCTGATGAAGGGTTTAGGCCCGAAACGTCAAGTTTTCCTGCTCCTATGATGCTGCTTGACCTGCTGTGTTCATCCAGCCCCCTGCTTGTTATCTCGGATTCTCCAGCATCTGCAGTACCTTTTATCTCCACTTGGGAAAGGATCCTTTCTAAATTAACCTTGTAATGACCACTTGAGGGGGTGGATGCATCATCAAGGGGAGCCAATTCATCCACCATTACTCAGAGCCTCAAAGATTTGGGATAGCCCCTTGGAGCTGTAACAAATTGGGCAATCTCACCAACACAGGGAAGGAACAGTGATATAGATGCAAATAAGGTGTGTGGTTTGGATGGAATTTGCAGGTGGTAGTCTTCCAATGCATCTGCTGCCTTTCAAAGTGATCGAGGTCACATGTCGGGAAGGTGGTGTTGGAGCAGGCCTTGTAGGTTGCTGACGTGCATCTTGCTGTGGTGCTCACTGCTGCTTACTGACAATAGGAGGAGTTATGACTATAATGTTAACTGGGGTGCCCAACAAGCAGCTGCTTTGTCATGGATGATATTCAGCATTGGAGATGTACCCATCCAGGCAAGTGGAATGTAATTGTTATGCTCTTGATCTGTACCTTGTAGACGGTGGACAGGCAGTGGGGAAATCAGGGGCTGATTTGATTGCCACTGAATTCCCTGCCTCCAACCACAATTTTTATTTCAATGCTCCATTTCAGTTTTTGTTCAATGGTAATCTCGAGGATGTTGACAGTGGAGGATTTTGCAATGGATAAACAATGTATTTAGCCAAATAATTCATTATTGCAGTCTTTATCAACAGAGTTTCAAAACTCAAATACAATAGGATGCTCGGCTGGAATATTTGAAATAAGACAAATGAGTTTCAATAGATTGAATTGCTTTTGTCATATTGTTATGTCCTCACCTTATCTTCTTCAAGAGGGCAGAGTGGGAGTAGGCTTGAGTGGAGTTCTTTCACCTTTGATCCAAATGCATCTTGCATTAAAATTTCGAAGTCTCCTTTTTGTTCACAGCTGTTAAAAGTTCTAACTGAACTTGGTTTAGAAAATCTGAATAAAAATTTCAGTGAGCATTGATTTAATTGACAGAACTACTAATTCTGTGCTGCTTGAAACTAATTTCACATTACCGCTCAGAAGGCATAATTGTGATAGATGGTGAGCAGAATGGAAGAAGCACAGCAAGACAGTACGTTGAGCTTTTCTGCTTTTGGATCACATTATTTAATTAATGCAGTGAAAACTTTGTATTTGATTTGCTTTTGATATAGAAAATATTGGAGTTGTTGCTGAATGCCTGAGGAAATAAACTAGTTCCGTTTCTCAGTATTGTTGACGTGCATGTTTTCAAAAAAAGTTTTCAAATGGATCAATGTGATCACATTCCATGCTCAGTCAGGAGAACTGAGTTGACATCATTCCTCTGATATTCACAGGCAAAGGTTTTTCCAGTCTTTTCACAGTCAGTAAATCAAAAGAAAAGGCAATGCTTGAACAAAGACAGTTGCCTAATCGAACTAATTCCTTTCACAGATTAAATACAGTCAACTCCATTATTCAACACATCCAACCTCTTGATGAACATTTGTGCTTCAGTCTCTCACTGTCAACTGTCAGCCAAGGTGATTTTTCAGCTCAGACGTCAAAGTGCTCCACAAAACATTCAATCTTCTCTGTGTGCCATCAGCAATTTTATATCATTACAAGAACTCACCAACGCATACCATTTATGAATAGTTTAAACAGCAAGTGACCCAGAACAGATCCCTGTGGAACCACTGCACACATCAGTGTTCCCTGACCAGAACTTTCTCCATCCAACATCACCACCTGTTCTCTGTTGCTAAGCTAGTTTAAAACTCAATTAGATAATTTGTCATTGATTCCATGACTCTGGGTCATCTTTATGAGCCTCGCATGTAGAAATGTATCATACCCATTTTAAAAATTCAAGTAGTCCATTACTTAGGCTGGTTAAAAAAAGAAGCGGGAAGTGGTATTCCACAAGGATCATTGCTGGGACCACTACAGTTTTGAATTTGCATAAACAATTTGCACTTGTAAATTAGAACTTCAATTTCAAAGAATGAAGATAACACTAAATTTAGGAGTTATAATTAATGTAGATGTAGTTAATCTTATTTTTATAAAAAATTAGGAAGCAAATGAATAAACTTGTGAAATGGCTTGACCTGGCAAATAGACTCCAGCATGGGATGTGGAACTTACAACCTTAGAGAGTAATTGAGATGAATGTGATCGATGTATTTCAGGAGACGCATGGTAGACACGAGGGGAAAAGAATAAATGTTTTAATCAATGGGTTGGGGAGAAGGCTCCAGCGAGCCTTCCTGTGGAACATTTTGATTTCTTTTATGAGTTTTCTGATAAAGTTTCAGCCTTCTCTGCCATTCAATAAGATCATTTGCTGATCTGTTTGTGTTTTGAATTCCACCTTCCCATCCACCCCAATAACCCTTGATTTTTCCCTGTCTAACAAGGATCTATCCATATCTGTCTTTAACATATTTAATGACCCTGCCTCCATCACCTTCTGGGACAGATTCCAAAGTTGCACAACACTCTGAGAGCAAACAGTAGCTCCTCGTCTCTGTCATGAAAGGGTGACCGCTAATATTAAACAGTTCTCTCTAGTTCTGGACATTTTGTGATTCATGCAGAAGAATTTGGAGTGTATAATAAAACATCTTGGCTATTGCCTCTAATTCTCTGATTACCTTTTCTTATGAACTCCTTTTTCTTTGTATAACTATTGATAGACTGACACAATATTCTTGTGCATTTTCCCAATAACGTTAATTGGGTTCCAATTGCTATCAGGCTAACTTGTTATTTTCTAAAGACAGCGTTCCTACCTTGTTGAACTTTGCATTAACAATTTTTTAAGTATGTGCCTAGTTAATCAGAACTATACCTATTTCCTGTCATATGCCTCTGTAAGTTCAATCATATATGGTACAAAAGATTCAATTATTTTGTACTTGTTCATGGGATGTAGGCATTGTTGACAAGGCCCATGTTTATTAACGTTCCTTAGTTGTCTTAGCTGAACTACCCACAATTCCTTTAGGAAGGGACTTCCAAAATCTCAACCCAGTGATGGTGAAGTCAAACTCAACTAGGTCAGGATGGTATGTTGAACGTCTTCAAAACACATGGGCTCAAACTTTGCTAGAATGGGGCATCTTGTAATGTGCCAGGTTTAATTAGACTTCTTGCTGAAGTTTGAAGAAATAGTCTCATATTAGTATGAGTTGGCAATAGCTTTGCAAAAGCGATATGGCACTTATGGTCTTTGTTTATTTTTATTTAACCTCATCAACCTGTTCAGAGATGTCATTAGACACCTTTGGAGCAGGTGGGACTTATCCAGGGGTAGGGACACTCACTGTGCCACAAGAGGGCCCTCCTGTGGTATTAATGCATGATGGGGCTAATAGTCTACCTTCTTTTGTCACTATTGTGATGTGAGGGTTGAGCATGTAACACAGCAATGATGAGAAGGAAAGTGAATTAAGAGTCAAATGAAGTAAACAAAGTGAGAGAAGAAAGACTGTATTAAGAGAAAGAGAGAAAAGAGACCCAGAAAAAGTGACAAATTACATACTTAAGCAGAAATTTGCCTTGTTTGCAAAATTACACTTGAAATATTTCCCTTTTGGAGCTTGAGATGTTGATTGGCATTCCATTAACAATGATCATATCATTAATAGCTTACTTATACTGTTTTGCTTTTTAGTGGCAACTTTAATGGGAAATTAGTGGGTAAGTAAACCCAGAAGGCTCTAAAACAGAGCTCTGAGGTCTGAGGGCGTTGTCTTGTTTCTGCATGGCTTACATCCTGACAGCAACTCATGTTGACTTTCAATTAACAACATATCTGTTCCTTGACACAGTTGCCCATTTGCGAATTAAAAACAGTGAGTGCCATTAAACTTGCTGTTAGTTTGTCAGCAGATACTTGATCAATCCTTAATGATCTCCAGGATATCCCTTCTTGCAACTCTCCTGGATGCAGGGTAATTTGTAGTAGTGTAAGAGTGAATGCCATCAGGTAAACTATAAAGTCACAAATTGACGCTGGGACTGGTGAAGGAAGAAAGAGGGAGTTTTTGAGAATACTAAGTTGTGAAGCAGAGATTATAAAACAATGATGCTGCAAGCTTTTATAATCATGGAAGTATCAGTAGGAAGAGATGAAAATGACCAGAAGAGGGGATTAAAAAGGTGGAAAAATATGTTGTGATGAGGACATAAGGAATCTGCAAGGGGATATAGATAGGTTGAGTGAGCAAAAACATGGCTGATAAAGTTTAATGTAGGAAAATGTGAGGCCTTTGAAGAATCAAAAGGCCGACTATTATTTAAATGGAGGTAGACTTTATAAAATGCACCACAGAGGGATGTGAGTGTTCTTGTGCAGGACTTACAAAACGTTAGCACACGTTAGGTGTAGCAAGTAATTAAGAAGACAATTTTAATTTTGGCATTTATTGGGGGTTGGAGTTTAAAAATGTGGAAGTTTTGTTGCAAATGTCCAGGATGTTTTGTGAAGTAACTCCTGAAGTAATGTACACAATGTTGATCCATGTATTTAAGAAGGGTGTGCTGGCATTGGAGGCAGTTCAAAAGAGATTCACTCAGCTAAATCCTTGGATGAAAGGGTTGTCTTAGGAACTGCTAAACAATGCATTTGTTCATTAGAAGAACAATTCTTAGAAGAATGAGGGGAAAAATTAATAGAAGCATACAAGATTGTATGCTTGAGGCTTGACTGGGTAGATGCTGGGAAGATGTTTCCGCTAGTTGGAAATCTTGAAATAAGGGAGAAAGTCGCATAATTAGGGAACACTCATTTGTAAAAGGAATTTCTCCTCCCAAAAGGTAGTGAATGTCGAGAATTCTCTAACTTAGAGAGTTGTGGAGGCTAGATCACTGAAATTATTTAAAGTGGAAGTGAACAGATTTTGAAAAATCAGAATTGAGGGCTATGAGGAGCAGGTAAGAAAGAGGAGTTGAGGTCCAGGGCAGATCAGCAATGATCTTGTTGAATGGTGGGTCAGGCTTGAGGGGCCGAATGGCCTATTAAAATTCCTATTTCTTATGGTGCCCATAACAGTGCTACTGCCACACTGGAGCTACCTACTCTGATTTCAGTGTCCTGTCCTTTCTGTGCCCTTGAATAATTTCTTTTAAATGTTAATCTAATTTTGTCTTACATTTTGATGTGACGTGGCTTCATTTGATGTGTTCTGCATTCTGATAAGTACTTCCACAGCCTATGGTACAAATCCTAATTTAATTTCCCTTCGTTGATCAGTGAAGATAATCTTTCAGCATTTACTCACTCCAGATTTTAAAAAACCATGAGCACATCTCTTGAATCTTCCCCCTAGCATTTTCTGCCTTCCTGAATAGGGGCCTAGTTTTGACATACTATTGAGCAGAACTATATTACCTCTGAAATTATTAAAGGGATTCTATATTGCATTTTTCTTACAGCAAAGCTTATGCAGATGTTAATAAAAATCTTTATATATTGATGACAAGTAAATAAAATTGCAAAAGAGTAACCGAAATAATTTTGAAAATCCCAAAAAGATAAATATTGTGGTCAATTAGATAGTGTTGTTTCTTCCAGCACAGTCACCTGAAATTGCACAAAACCTTACAGTATTTTAAGGGCAAGTTATGTTCATCATTGCTTGTCTCCCCTCTCTTTTATGCACTGGTTCGTAAACAATTATAGCACTAGAAGCAGGCCTCAAGTACAAAATTGGCCATACTCCAAATCAAATTGATCATCATTGGGAGGTTTTGCTAATTGGGGTTTATTTTATAGACCAGCAGGACATCTGGTGCAGTGGCAGTATCTCTGTCTCAGGGCCAAAATGTACCAGTTCACCCCTCTCCAGTTCTGGAGGTGTGCTGTTGTATGCCTGAACAGGTTGATTAAAAATAATTTCAAGCAGTCTCTCAACAACGGCCTATGAAACTGATTCTTTAGCTTACAAGAATATTAATAGAAGCATATTAAAAAAACTTTTTAACTCAGCTTTTAATTTACTAAGAAACTGAGTACTGAACTGAAATATAAGTAGCAAACAGTTCAGTTCTTGTAAATATCTGAAAATGATATTAACTATCGAGATCGTCAGTGGCAGAGAATGAAATAAAGGTTAAAATGCTTATCTTTAGAACAATCTCACTTGGCAGTATAAATCAAACTGCATCTGGTTACTCTTCATTTAAAGCAAAATAAATTCTTAAAAGAATTGCTGTTAAAGTCTGCCCGATTGTGCTGGGTCATGGTGTATTTGTTAATATGGAAATAAGATTAAATGCAAATTTGAGGAACCGAAATTGCTTTTTAAAATGAGTGTAATTTGTGCCTTCATCAATTGGACCTAAAGTAGAAACTCTTCCTGCAATATTTTCAATTTCTGGAATTGAAATATCATGAAGCATCTGCTTTTTTATCCCCAAAAAGTGTTTCATTCATTCTTACTCGCGTATTAAAGATTTTATTACATTATCGTGTATGCTACGTGGATCTGAAAGGTTGTTGGTGTAAGTGAGTAAGTTGATCATGAGCCTGGGAAGGGAAAGGGTAAGATTGGTCAGGCTTTCTATGCCGGCCTGTAATTCAGTATGCCTATGAATGTACGAATGTCAGGTGAGGACTGGATTGGCATTACTTACCAAATTTCCAATAGTGAAATAAACTGCTAACTTTAAATGTCTGACCTTGCAGAGTAATAATGGCCACTTGGATAAAATGTAATCTTTTGTCTATTGTCCACATTGTTTGAGGGTTGCAAATCATGACTGAAACCATGATATCACTATGAGGCAAAGTGAGGAATAACCTTATCCACAGTATAGGGAGTGAGTTTGCATGACTCAGCACCTCACCTTAGTTATCTAAGCTAACCAGTGTCAGCTGTTAGAGTACTTCTGTGATCCCTGCCGGGAACGCAGGTCAGAGGTACCCAGTACAACATTCTAGAGGGATTATGGAGTTGCTCCTCAGAACTGAACAAGCTGTCAAAACCTTGATGAGATGAACAGCGTAAAAAGAAGTGAGGAAATGTGATAGATAAATGGGTAGTTTTCCCAAGCATTTCTTCAAGGAGCTGTAATAATGTGAATTACTATGATCCTTTGTGAACCTACCTTGAATTTGAGGACAAAAATTAAAACTAGAATAAGGATATGTTTATTTGTATAAATAAACTTTTACTATATATGTTGTAGTTTCTGTAATTTTCTTTTACAATATGCAAAGTTAGAAACCTAAGTGTAAAAGGCTTTTGCATGCATGTACAGACAGATATGTAGTCACCATTCTATTCTAAATTGTGGTCTTATGTTCAAAATGGGGTCCATAACTGAGTGGAGATTGAGAAGAGTGTATTAACATTCCAACATCAAAGCTTCATTTTCTAAAGGTCATTCTTTGGCTGTAATATGATCTAACAATGTTACAGATAGACTGCAATCTGAAATAGCTTACCAAGACTGTCCTTTCACACAAAAGATGTCAGTGTGGAAGATGGCAGGGTCCATAGGAAATAATTTGGTTTTGCGTACAAAATATTAACAGTGAAAGTCCACTCACATAATAAAAAAAACCAAAACACCCTGGATGCTGAGAAGTTGAAAGATAAACCAGACAATGCTGGAAACATGCAGCAAGCAAAGTAAGGATAGAAGAACTGTTAATGGGGGAATTTTGAATTCTAGAAACACATTGCTTGAGTAATATTTGAAAATTAAAAAGCATCTCAAAGATGAAGCCAAAGTCCCAGCCTCAGTTTTAAGGGAAGTGGACCAGCATTGGGTGGGATGGTGGTGGGGGAGGGAAGGTCATTCACCCAGCAAGCTCCGTGGAGGTGGCTGACCATGTAAATTTTATAGTCAGTCAGATGGAATCTATATTTCAGGTTTTACCTTGCTTTGTCATTTTTTCCAGGCCTCGGGAAAGCCCATAGTTAAAGGTAGGGGAGGATTGCTTCATAAAAGAAGTAATGCCTTTCAGACACTGCATAGGGGTCACTTTCCATCAACAGACAGACACAAGCACCTGCCCCCGCAACCCCCCCTCCACCACCCCCCACCCCACCGCTGTGTTCTGTGCCACCAAGGTTACCATCATCTCGTCTTCGGAAATTGATCCCCATTCCCATTTCTTTCCTGCCCTGTGAGCAGTTGAGCCCTCCTTCTCCCCTATCACCAAAACGGTCCCACTGAGTTAACTGAAGGCTCCCTACCTCCTATTAGTTTGTGCCCTCAGACTCTGGCAGGTAGCCAGGCCTGTCAGTTAAAGCGAGCTTTTTGATGAAATTTAAGATCCACATAAACTTCAAAACATGTCAATACTGATTTCCCCGTCCTATTCACACAAAAAAAATCACTCGAATAAATATCAGGGTCAATGTTGCTGCTCAGTAAGTTTCTGTCGCAACTGGAATAATTTAGAGATTAAACAATTTCCGAACAAGTCAAAAATCAAGGAAACATGAGTCCCTGAGAGAGGGATGTGTTGAGGATGGATGTGCTGGAGATCCGTAGGATAGACCTGTGATTGTGCAGAAGGCAGGAGTGATTACATGATAAAATGGGCTGGTGCATGACAAACGTGGGTGATAATGGAATGTTAAATCAAAGATGGTTTTGGTGAATAAGTGGCAGTAGTGGGCCTGTTCCCAATTCCTGTTATCCCAGAATATTGGATTGGCAGTTTAGGCTTTAAAGTGTGGAACTCACTGAGGCTGGAAAATGTCAAATCAAAAGGTGCTGTTCCTTGAACTTTCATAAAGTCTTTAGCTGCCAAGCTCCTTCCTCAACAGTGTCCTTTCCTGGAATTCTTCCGTGCAGATTTTAAATAGATTTATTTAAATAAATATTTAAATAGAGTCACTGAAACAAAATTGCTGGCAGTACAGTATACTGAAGGGGATTGAATTATTCTTCCACGACTAACCTAGTGGTAATGTCTCAAATCATTCTGTACTCCCAACAATCATCTCATCAAATTCATCAGACATCTCATCGGTTTACTCCTGTTTCTCACCGTACCCTGCTGTTCGCTTGCTTGAGCGCACAAAAGGACGCATCTTTTACTACATAGCTTCATATGCAATCATCACAGAATTGAAAACCAACTTTCATACATCCGGTGAGGGATAAAATCTGACATAGCAATACAGTTCGCTTTTTAAAAAGAAAGGTTCTTCATGAAATGTGGGTGTTGCTGGGTCGACCAGTGTTCATTGCTCATTAGTAATTGGTCTTGAGCAGCCTTCTTGAAGCACTGCAAAATATGTATGACCAGATAGGTTAGGAGCAAGACTAGACCACTCAGCCTGTTAAGCCAGCTTTGTCATTCATTAAGATCCTGATTTATTTTTTAAGTACCCCACAGTGTGGAAGCAAGCCATTCAGCCCATCAAGTCCACACTGTCTCATTGAAGGGCATCCCACCCAGACCCACCCTACACCTGTAACCCTGCATTTCCCAAGGCTAATCCACTAAACCTGCATATCTTTGGACTCTGGGAAGAAACTGCAGCACCCAGAGGAAAACCATGCAGACACAGGGAGAATGTATAAACTCTACACAGACAATTGCCCGAGGGTAGAACTGAACTCTGGTCCCTGGCACTGTGAGGCAGCAGTGCTAACCACTGTGCCTCTGTACTGCTCCCTTTGATTATGCCACATTACTGCCTATCCCTGATAACCTTTCACCCTCACACTTTTTAAGAATCTTATCTCGCTCTGCTTTAAAAATCTTCAAAGACTTGGCTTATGCTGCCTTTCGAGCAAGAGTGTTTCAAAGACTTGTGACTTTCTATAATAAATTCTATAATAAATTTTCCTAATCTCTGTCTTGATTGGGTAATATCTTTGCATTTTTAAACAGTCACCCGTACCTCTAGATTCTTCCACAAAAGGAACCAGCTTTCTGAGTCCACCCTGCCAAGATCTTGTATATTTTAATCTAAATCACTCCTCAGGATCTTGTACATTTCAATCAAGTCATCATTTACTCTTTGAAACTCCAGTGGGTACAAGCCTAGCCTGTCTAAATGTTCCTGAAAGAACTTGCCTATTCCAGGATGTAAATAAATTTACATCCAACCTTAAAAATGGAGTCCAGTACTGTTCACAATATTCCATATGCGGACTCCAGATGTGCCCTGTGTAAATGAAGCATAACCTCCCTACTTTACTGTTCAAATAAACAAGAACATTCTATTTGCTTTCCTAATGAAATGGTTTAAGTGTATGGTAACATGGCAGCTTTTGCAGTGCATCTTGCAGATGGTACACATCACCACCACTGTGTATTGGTGGTGAAAGGAATGAGTATTGAAGATAGGGATATTTGAGGAGCTGCCTCCTCCAGAGAGTCATTTACAATCGTCACCATTTACAACTGGATGTGATGGGACAGCAGAGCTCAGATCTGACCCTTTGGCTGTGAGAATGCTTAGCTCTGCTTGTCACTTATTGCTTATGCTGCAGGTTCCTGCTCACTTTTAGGTATGTCTAAGGCTACTCTCGGCATACACTTCTGCACTCTTATAGTCATCGTCACACGACGTGGAAACAGAACCTTTGGTCCAACTCGAATGCATGGTCCAGACATTCTAATCTGACACAGTCCCATTTGCCATCATTTGGCCCTTGTCCCTCTAAACGCTTCCTATTCATTCACCCATCCAGGTGCCGTTTGAATGTTGTAATTGTACCTATCTCCACCACTTCCTCTGGCAGCTTATTCCATGCACGCAACATCCTCTGTGTCAAAAAGTCGCCCCTCAGGCCCTTTTTAAATATTTCCTCTCTCATATTAAACCTATGCTCTCTAGTTTTGGATTCTCCTACCCTAAGGAAAAAAAGCTTTGGCTAGTCACCCTATCCATGCTCTTCATGATTTTATAAATCTCCATAAGGTCACTCATCAAGCTCTGACACTCCAGGGTAAAAAAGCCCTAGCCATCCAGCATTCCCTCTACCTACCAGTCTTGCCCTTCACACTGACAGGAACATATTGTCTCTGAACTCTCGTTATCTCATTTTTAAAGGCCTCTGAATTCCCAACTGCCCCTTTATCTGCGAATAGCCTCCCCCAATCAACTTTTGAAAATTCCTGCCTAATACCATCAGAATTGGCCTTATTCCAGTTTAGAATTTTAACTTTTTGATCATTGACAAAGTTAAATGACATATACTTTTAAAAAAAGACAAAAAGGAAGCTTTGTCATTCCTTATTATTCAAGGTTATGGGAATAAAGGAGAAGACAAACACTCAATGTCAATAAAACAGACCTGAAATTTTTCAAGCAAATGCACCGTTCCAGCAGAATGACCTCGGTGAGAGAATCTGCATTTTTATCGCAGCATTTAATGTGGAAGATAGTTATTTTTCATCTTAATCTTCCAGACAGTTCAAACCTTTCAGTATGGCAGAGCTATAAATTAAATTACAAAAAAGGAAATATATACAATACTGCAAAATACTTGCAAAATAAAGGAAAACTACAAAATGGAAGCTAACGTGAAAGTCTTTTCTGTTTGACATTCACAATGGATGTGATTCAGAGGCACTTCCATTGTGTAATACCTCAATCCCTGTACCTCCTTCCTCGAAAGCCATGAAGGTTTCTTGTTTCACCACCGATTCCAATTCCTCTTCCTTATCACTATTTTGCTGCAGGTCCTCATTTCTTGTATTGAGATTCTCCAAGCCTTTCATAATTTTAAAGACTCCTCCCATACATTCCTTATTGACAGGAGAGAAGTGAAAAACCCTGGTGGTGGCTGTTATCTCATTCATTCATTATTCCCTTAAATTCTGAGAGAAGCTGTGCATCTCACTTCAATAACAGAAAATCCTGAATGAAATAGGGTGTTCAAAATGGGACATGGCATTCCAGTTCTGGTTGCAGCATTCCTGGCTATGCAACAAATCCATTGTGAGGTATCTCACCTTGCATTTTGCTCTGCCAAGCAGGGAGCTTTGTGCTGACAGTTTTAGTGACCCATTCCCAAGACCTTTGTCCTTGTCTAAAACTTAGCTGGAGAAAGTGTTCTTGTTTTTGTTCATTTCTCTCAACAACACACTGCTTTTTATTGGTAACATGTTTTAAAATCTCTCTGTTCTACCCCTGTTCACTTTCCTAACAATAAAGGAAGTTTTCACCAGCTATGTTACTAACAATTGGAAGTGTCTGCGGCAAGTTCTCAGCTCACTAACAATGTTTTAAAGTATTTAGGTTAAGTTGACAGAGAGCTGGATTTGTGCAGCCTGTGTAATAAATTCTTAAAGAGATTTAGCAAGGAAGAACACAAACATTGGATTAATATTAAAATGCTGATTAGTAGATTGCCCAATCTTCATTCTGAGGTGCAAATTGCAAGATATTGTACTACACCAATTGGTTTCTCCAAACTCCAGTGTTACTTTCTGGGTTTTGTGGTACAATGCCTCAATCGCTCAATGCACAGTGTAACCACCTAAGCTTTGCATGTTTCCTCATCAGCAAGATCCAGTTGTACATCTTTGTATGTAACATGACTATCGGTGGTTCAGAAAGGTTTAGAATTACAAATATTCACCTGTTGGAACTACATCCTCAGCGTGCAATGGTGCCTGAGCCTATTGCTTGGTAACCCAGTCACAGGTATAGTCATTTATAATGAATTTACAGCAAACAGCAGGAGTGTGCAAGCTAAAAAGATTACGCACGCAGAATTTTTTTAAAATTTAGCAGCATTTTCTAAATCTGAAATAGCTGGCACACTATGGTAGTTTGGAGTTCGTAGTGCAGGGTTAGCATGCATGCTTCTCCTCATTAATAGCAATATCGTAATAACTGTGCTGATGATCAGTCATGGTTTACAGTATTAGTTGTATTTTTTGGTGGGTGCGTCTATGATGTACTGTAAGATTATGAACATCATTCTGTTTGTAATCTTCTCCAAAGCAGTGCAACGTTTTTCCACGATTCGTGGAAGGAAACGGTATTTTCTATTTTAACTCTAAGACAATAAATACAGAGAGTGAGTACTTTACCCTTGCTGTGGAGGCATTACTAGATAGGACAAGTGACGTTCAATCTGTGGAACAATTTGTTCTGCCTTTCACCTTCTAACCTTTAAAATGTCCATAGTAATGTTAGAGTGTTTTGAGCACAAAGGAATATGTAATGATGAACAGAAGTTTAAACTGACTTGCATATCTTGTTCTTTCTTTTGTATCATCCGAAGGTTTCACAGCAACAAAACATTTCATAAAGCATCTTTTGATGTAGAGAAAAATAATCCCAAGGTGAATGGTGGAAATGTAAAGAAAATTATTTGAAAATGCTTTCATCAAAATTTGTACTCCAACTGTATTCAGTGATGGAGTAACGATGCAATATTTTTCTGCTGTTTGTTTGACATCTATTCAGAATAAAATGCAAATATAGGGAATGTATCTGGTGTAAGCATTTTGAAAATGAATATAGGAGTTTGAATTTCTGATTATTCTGCTAATTATTTACTGCGGGTGGAGTTTTCTCCCTTTTTTGTTGGAAGTGTGAGTTAGTGACTAACAGGCCAATCCCAACGCTGAGGAAGCTCATCCGGTTACCCACCAATCAATTCATTATGAACCAATAGGCAACCGTGGGTGAGTTTCTCAGTGAATCACAGACCTCAACACAGGTGGCTTCTGGGTCCTAAAGTCTGCTGGACAAGCCCTACACTTTGGGGATCCCAGGGAGAGGGATCATGGGGAGCTGGTGTCAAAGGAATTGTAGATAACTGCAGGAATAGCTTTCAGAATCCTCATATTCCATGCCTTCGATTGCCCCAGTTTGGGACAATTGGAGGCTCCCAACAATCTGGCAGGCCGGTCTGGTCAGTTTCCCTACTGGGAAACTATCCACTGGAGAGGCAGGTGATCGGGGAGGTGGCCGGTTGAGTTACTTAAAGGTTTTCATTGGTGGTGAGTTCAGATGGTTGCCAAAGGCCCATTTCATCAGGCAGAACTGAAGCAAAGTGGGCTTTACGAGGTCAGCCATTGCAGACTGAATAGGTGTGTGGGTAGAGACTGCAAGACTGGCATTCAAGTTAAATGTAAGACTGCATTCAAACTTAGTAGCCAAGACTCACTGTTGGAAGGATGTAAATGTGCCACATTAGGGATGTACAGACAATGGAAGTGGCCCAAGCTGTGTTGGTGGCATTTGAAAAAAAAAATTGAATGCTAGCACTTTTTAAGACAGGAAACTAAAGAGCATAGAGAATTGGTCCCTGGGCCAAGAGAACGCCTGGTCAGTATTCTGTTATAGTTAGCTGCCATCCACTGATCCTGAGCAAATGAGTTGTCCCAATAATGATCTCACCACAAACTCCAGTAAGATCAGTACCAGTTGTCTTTGGTGAAAATAGCCCATCTTGTATTAGATACTATTTGCGTCAAAGGATGTTTCCAAGTCAACCATTTCTTCTCTCTTTTCCCCACTCACCTGTTTTCTCTCCCTCAGTACTTGCAATCTATACTGGGCAGCTGCAGTTAGCAATATATTGTACATACTATCTTTTAGTATTTAAAGTATCTCAGGGAAAAAAAAATGACCACTTGTTTAATTTCTGATATTTTGTCTTAACAATGAAGTAATTTTAAATGATGAGGGACGGTTTTCTGCTCATATTCTGGAATGTTCTATTTCTATATAGCAGTGCAGAAAGGATGAGGATTCAGAATAGTAATTTCTAATATGTTCAGTGAAAGAATACTCCTTGGAATTGTAATCTGTTGCCTGGTGAGAACCAGAGCTCTTAAGAATTCCACAATATACTTAAAAGTATTGTGCTCCAGTCTTTGTTTTTTTAGGAATAGCTGAAATCTTACAATAAAATCAAGAATGAACATTCTCAAAGCTACATTAGGCAATTCAATAACAAAGACTACTCATATTATTTTAAGCATTTTATCGTGAACTGTTTAATAGTATCAATTTTATTTTTAAGAGAATAGGTCTATCAGTTACAGAGGGAAGGGATGAAATGTCATAATTGTTCAAACTGTGTTTTTGGGCATTTGATATGACTGCTCCTTTCTTCATTGGAGTTTTAAACAGACTGATCATGCAATATTGCTAGTTGCTTGCTGAGAGTTTTCGCCACTGACCTAACTTTTGCATAGAATCATGGGGAACAGAAGCAGGAGTAGGCCATTCAGCCCTATCAGTCTGGTCCTTCATTCAACATGATAATGGCTGATCATCCAACTCAGTCCCCTGTTCCCACTTTCTCCCCATACCATTTGATCCTCAGCCCTAAGAACTGTATCTAACACCTTATTGATGAGATTCAATGTTTTGGCCAATGTCTAACCACTCTCTGTGGCAGAGGATTCCACAGGGTCACCACTGTCTTGGTGAAGGAACTTCTCCTCATCTCAGTCCTGAATAGCCCTTATTCTTAAACTGTGACCCTATTTCTGGCCTCCCCAGTCATCAAGAATATCTTTTCTGTGTTTACTCTGTCTGGTCCTGTTAGAAGTTTATAGTTTCTATGAGATCACCCCCTCATTCTTCTAAACAGTGAACATAGTGCTAGCTGATCCAGTCTGTCTTCATAAGTCAGTCCTGCCATCCCAGCAATCAGTCTGGTAAACATTTGTTGCACTCTGTCCATAGCCAGACCATCATTCCTCAGGTAGGGAGACCAAAACGGCACATGGTCCTCCAGATGTGGTCTCACCAAGGCCCTGTACCAGTGCAACAAGAAATCCCTGTTCCTTTACTCAAATCCTCTCACTATGAAGATCAACATACCATTTGCTGCCTTTACTCCCACTGCATTTGCGTGCTTTCTTCCAGAGACTGGTATGCAAGGACATCCCAGGTCTCAGTGTATCTCCCCCTTTCCCAATCTATTGCTATTAAGATGTAATCTGCCTTCCTAGTTTTCTGACCAAAGTGGATAACCTCACAGATATCTGTATTAAACTTTATCTGAGAGTCTTTTCTCCGACACCCAGTACCTTCAGGTCTGTGGCAGTAACTTCTGTTCCATCGGTCGTAATATTTGATCTAATATGACAGTAATATTCATCCCTGTGCCAAGCTTAAATTTGACAAGATGCTGAATGAAAGTTGAGATGGTTGGATTCTCATGTTCCTTTAGGAGTGGTGTGGGGACTTGTTCCAAAGGAGGAGATCCAATCACTTTAACCTCTTTGTATAAGTGAATATCCAGCCTTTGGTTAACCTCAAGAAGTATCTTACTTCTGGACATTCTTTAGAAGTGACTGACCTTTTTATAGATATGTGATTCATTGTCATTGTTGGGTAATGCCTGTACCTGCGAGGTTTTATTGTTCCACAGCATTGACTCTGTCTCATAGGATCTGTTATTTGATCAGGTGAATGCAATATTTTACTTGTTCAGCTTCAGCCTTAGTATTTACTTTTGAAGCATATTTGCATCTTAAGAATTGTCTTCTTCAAGATGTCTAATCCTGATTCTATTTGGATTATCTCTGACATTAAATCTTTTTGGAAGTACTTTCTCTCTTTCTATGTCTTCTTAACATGTATATTTACGCTTATTTCTTCAGAGTTGTTTGTAATCGTCTTGTTTTAAGTTAATGCTGTTCTAATTTTTGTTGTCAAAAGTATCTTCAGGCTTCTAAGCACTGTTGTGCAGCAAGGCTATTTGAAATTCTGCCATTAAAGCTTTAAATTCAGTTAACTAGCAATACTGTTTTGAGTAACTTCTTTCAAATTCGAACTTCTGCTCAGTAGCAATATTTCATCTGTACTGCTTTCTGGGAATTCTCTCACATTTTTAAATGATCAAAATAGTGGTTTCTCCCTTTTGGTGGGTTTTTCCACATTTTTCAGCCACTGTAGAGTTCTTTTTTCTAGTCATAGCCATAGCACAAGGGGTCCATTATGTCTGTATCATCCTATTTACACTAATCCCACTTTACAGTACTTCTTCCTGAGTAAACTGAATATTTTCCTATCTTTCATGGCCTAACACACAAAGCATATACCAATACATGATTTTCATTATAAAATTATTTGGCTTTGGTGTTAACGATTCTTCCCAATTAACAATTCTGTAATTTTATCTCCAGAGCCTTCAATCGATTTCTATAGCACTGCCTTCTCACAGATTACTTGTCTCTTCCCAGCATAGCCAGTTTTGACTCTTTTCCTACCCCTCACTGTTTTCACTGTTTTCAGCTATTCCTAAAAAAAAACAAAAACTGGAGCACAATACTTTTAGGTATATAAGGGGAATGTCTGCTTCAGGAGTGTTGTTTTCACTCTCCTGTTCCTCTCACAACTGTTGCCTCTCAACAAAGCTGCCGACTCACTTTTTCTTTAAAGGAGTGGTATTCTTAGATTTTTCTTCAGGGTTAAATGGAATTCAAATCTGCACCTCTACTCACCACATCATATTTTCAATTACCAGCCCTGCCACCATCTTGTTTTGATTACAAACCACTGGTTGACTAGACATGAAAGTAGTTCACTTCCACTGATCCTCCTTACTGTGCTGAGCATAAGGTACTATCTAATTATCATTGCTGGAGGAATAGGTCAATGTGGAACCTTAGCAAGAAAAGGCATTTACTTTGCATCACAAGGTATACTTTATTGCATGATAGCAATACATTTGGCCTAACTACAACTCTCAGGAACCAAATATATCTCATCTCTCTCCATCCCAAACCTTGTGCAGGATTAGCCATTTCTCCACCCAATGACTGTGTGACATCATTGCGTTGGGTGGTGTTACTACACCATGGGGCGGCCTGGTGGCACAGTGGCACAGTGGTTAGCACTGCTGCCTCACAGCACCAGGGACCTGGGTTCAATTCCAACCACGGGTGACTGTCTGTGTGGTGTCTGCACATTCTCCCCATATCTGTGTCGGTTTCCTCTCGGTGCTCCGGTTTCCTCCCATGGTCCAAAGATGTGCAGGCTAGGTGGATTGGCCATGCTAAATTGCCTGTAGTGTTCAGGGATGTATAGATTTGGTGGGTTATAGGTGAATGGGTTTGGGTGGGTGTTCTGAGGGTCAGTGTGGACTTGTTGGGCTGAAGGGCCTGTTTCCACACTGTAGGGATTCTATGATGATGATGATCTAACTTCAACATTAACTCTTTCAAAACCTTACATAACAGGATGGAGATCAGATCTCTGCTCCATTAGGGTGATGCAAACATGTGTAAGTTTAGTTTAGCAATTCTACATTGCATGGTATTCTCCAGCTTTAACGCTTGAGAGGCTTGTGCTGAGCTATGACCCAGAGTCACATCATTCTCTGCTGTATCATCATTTCATCCGACCATTTCCAATCTCTGCGCTGTGAATATACTTTTCCCACTGTACCTTGCATTTTTATTGTGTCCTACTTTCTCGACTTTCCAGTTGCTACTCACTCTTGTGTTGTGTGGTTTTATACGTACAAACATGAGTTTGGATGCAAGACAGACTAATTGAGGAGCAGGCAAAGTTAAGAATTGATTTTAGACTTGGACATCTGATGAATAATGATACTAATTACTCTTCTACATTGTATTTTGAGGTAAACCATGCCCTGATCTTACTGCTAATTCATTACTAGACTATTTTCTATGTGTGCTACTCCTTTTTTCACATTTGACAGATTACACTTGCACTATGCTATTTATGCCCAGTGGTGATCAGCTCTGTGACATCATCACAGACATTGCTTTAGGGTCCTAAAGCCTTTCCATAATACTCAAAATGTTCTCACAACTATTGAACTCCATTTTGAATCCTCTGTCACAACTCCTTTAAACTGCTAAATTTCAGAGGCTCACCATGAAACTGCTTCAAAACATGCTAATAAAGGCATCAGATTAATTGAAAAATCATAATCTATGGTAGAATTCAACTAGTGAAATTACGTTTGAACTATAGTTGCTGTATTTTAATTAGCTTGGCGTTGAACAGGTCTCCAGTTATGTGTTTTGTTTTTCTCTGTTTTGCTCATGTTTAAAACATGAAATGGAGGACAGATTTTCAACATCAGCAGCTTTTCACAGTTGTGCAGTTGTTTACTTTATCTGTCCAAAGACTGGAGCGTACTTTTCAGATTACTGCTCTGCAAGTCAGGTTTTATTCAATGTGGCAGCAGTTCTAAACGGAAGCATCTGGTGATGCTAAGATGTATGAATGCTTCATCTGTGCCTAGGATTTTCCACATTACAGGTATGACTCCTATTAGCATTCCCAGAAGCTGCATTGTGTGTCTAGCTTGCCTATAACGTATTAGACCTTGGATATAATAATTTTATTTTCTTTTTTCAAGAATACAACAGCATTAAAAAGTAATTGGTGTGTAAGTTAAATTCCATGCAAAGGCATTTTCCAGTTTCTTTCAAAATCTGAGGAATAGTTTCCTCAGGGTTTTCTAGTTTGAGTTGTTTGTCAGTGAGTGAGGTTAGGTTTGCCAAGGGCTTCTGACTTGGTGTCAAAGCTGTGAAAACACTGCTATGGATACCTCAATGCTATTATTGTATTTGTATTACTTACTTATATGCAGGTTGTGGCTGCCCTGACAAGGCCCATATTTATTCCCTAAGGCCCCATGAGAAGATGGGAGTGAACTGCTTGTGCTGCCCCTGGCACACTTTTCTGTACACTGCCTTGAACTTGGCAGGTCCTCTAGCTTAATGGTAATGGAATAAGGGAAATGCCAGACACCAAGCTTGCAAATTTCGGTACAATGCAATTTCTGCTGTAGCTAGTGTCCCTGTTGTCCTCTCAGTGTGAAAACATAACTTTGTCTACATGAGCACTGGTTCCTCCTACCAGTACTGCCATTCATAGATGCATCTGGAGCAAGTTTGGGAAAGTTTGATTATTGTCTTTTAAGTTTTGTGATTTTACTACAAAGAAGCCAAATTTTCAACTGCTGTTATGAATGGAGCAAAGAAGTCACAGCTGAAAGCACTTTCAAAAATTATTTTGAGTCATTTGATTATACCAGTTTCTTCTTTTTTCAATGATGGATTTGGCTGACAGTACCTGATGGCTGGTTTTCATTAATCCACGTAGATCCTCACTGGGGGCCTATTTACCTGACCTTCTCTTGTGACTAATGTATGCCATATCAGTTCAACTGTAATTTGTTGGTATTCTGTGAAAATCTGAATGATGAAGTCCCTTTAAAATGTGGCATCAAAATCTGCGTGCATAAAAGGACTTCAAAGTCTAATACCACAGATGAACAGACCTCGTTTCCCTTGTCCTAGAGGTTTGATTGGGTAGATCGATTAGAACACTAGAGATATTCTTGAAAAGATTTCTGTCTAACTTGCCTTCTTCATACTTTTTCATTAAGCAGCGCCTAATGAGTTGGGTTCAGCAGTTAAAATGTGACCGTACAGGCAAAAGAAAAAGAGCTGACGGTCAGTTTTAACCACAACCACTTAGTTGAAGCAGATGGGCAATTGAAATCACTCACAATACTTGGTCCCTGATTAGCCACCATAACACCCCAAGATCTGATTTTAAACTGTTCTTCTAAGCAGGAAAGAAGCAGTTGCAAGAATCTTATTTTACCTCTCCTCTCAAATGCTCAGTCGATTAAAATTACCAGGACTGGAACTAATGGATGTTTGTTCAGAGATCAAAGGATATGGAACAAAAGTAAGCAAATGGAGTTGAGGAGCTCAAGTTTCTTCATGGCCATCATTCTGCTCCTAAGTCCTTATGCAGATACATTCTTCTGTTTGCCCTTAATATGATCAATGAGATGTTACAGGGAAATGTTGTTATGTATTGTTTTTCAGTATGCCAGCAAAAACTTATAAATAGTACTATGGCATTAAAGACTAAGCACTTCAAGAACCAATTTGTTTGATTTATGTAAACACCCCTGGGGCTGGCATGTGGATTCTGTGTACGCTATTTCTCCCTGTTTTGCACTAAACTGGATTCTGGAATGAAAATATAGTAACCAGAGAAAAAAAAATTGCCCAGCAAATATTAAATGGAAAGCAGATGTGGTGCATTCTAACTTTTAAATTACCTTGTTAAACCATATTCCCATCAGTGAGTAACTGTCAATATCACCACTTTAGTCATAATTTGGAAATAGTTGATATTGCCGGTGAAGCAAGAGGGCATGATGATTCACTGAAGTCTCTGAGCTAACGTGTCTCTGTGAGAAGCCTTAGACTAATGAACAATAGAACAGAATTACAGATGGATAAAGACTTTGTTACTCACTGTGCGTTTGACTCACTTTAAGCAGTTCTGTATTTTAGGTGACCTTGAAGCATGTATTATTTGCAGAAGTAGGTTGTTTTGTTTAAGGAGTCAGTGTCACTTCTGACTATCATAATGAAGTTGCAACGTGATATTTTGAGAATTTTGTGTTGTGAACAAGATGGTTGTGGTAGAAGGGCTTTGGAAAACGTCAAGGCTTTGACAATGGTGTGCTAGCATTTGATAGACCTGAGCTAAGGCTTCAAACCAACTCTAACCTGACTTGTGACATGAGAAAAATCATAACCCAATAAAGGAAAGGGGTTAAAATCTCGTATCTGTCATCTTACAAAGTCATCTGACAAATGGGCAGCGCTTTGAAAGCTTGTGATTTCAAATAAACCTGTTGGACTATAAGCTGGTGACTTCTGACTTCATACTATTTTGGTTACAAAGCAGTGCACACAAACTCCTTGGTGTAGATAAAGTATTGAAATAAACATTCTTGCATGTTCTGAGTGGATGTTTGATCTGCTTTTGCTTTTCCATAATTATGTGGCGTAGCATGCATAGCAGTTTGAAAATGCTTGGATGCACTCACTGTGCTGCAATTAGTAGTGTTTGGGTGTTAGTGTGGTCACACTGTTTGTTGGAATGTAGCCCAGGAGAAGACGTCCTCTAGTTCTTTCAGATATTGTTGGTTCTGTAATTTTTTTAATGGACCAATTATGTAGCACCAGGGGAGTAATTCTATCTTGTAATGTTGGTGTTCCAGGAGTTTGAAGCAAATATGCCAAAGGGTTGCCTTAGATATAGCTGTTGCTCAGCTGATGTGGAGAGTAACTGCAACACCTAAGTTTTCAGTTGCTGCTGACTCATTTGGAAGTAGTTCTGGTCAACCAACTCACACCAATGGAATACAAATTTGCCAAATGCCACTCAAATGAGGAAGGACACATCAACAGCACCGCCCTTGCTAAGACCTCTAGCAGCAAGAAGAATAAGCATAGCTATGTTAAGGAAGCACCATCACCTCAAGCTCCCTAACCACCAGTCTTACTTGCAGCTGGCTCTGAACCTTCAAATTCCCATCCACAAACCTGACTCCTTCTGATACAGCAGCTTTATGCTGGAGATTAGAGACTGTGACCAGCCAGCCTGATCAATGTTATTTTTATCAAGTTTAAAACTTGGGGCGGTGTGGAAAGAAGAATTCTCAAATGTGAGACCTTAGAAATTCATATATGCTTTAAGCCTTCCTCCTCCAAATGTTATTTTATGTGAAGCTGTACTAATTTATGACAACCTGTTGGATGTTGGATTTGTTGCTGAGAATGCTTGCTCCCAATAATTAGGTGAGTCAGTGCAATCAATACACAGCCCATTGCGGAAAAATTAGATATTCTCCTTTTTAGTCAGACTAGTTAGTGGTTCTTGCATTTAATCAATAGCCAACACTCCAGGGTTTTTCTTTTGTAATAAGTTGCCTATGTGGTGTAGTTAGTGGTTACTGATAATGACTAATCATTCAATTATAACTCAGATTTTGAACATCTATTTCTTTGGCTTTATTTAAGGAGATGGGAAAAGGAAAGTAATAGAACTTTTGACAAAACGTTCAATAGCTTCTACTGCAGTGCAGTTCTAATGAGGTCATTAATATGCCACATGTTACAACCGCCTGAAAAGCAACTGTAGGAATGCATGCTGATCTTACATACTTCCTGCATACACAAGGGAGTACATATTTACTGGGCCATATGGTGCACTTTTTTGTGGAAAACAGGCATCTAAAATTGCCACATACCTTAGGGTCTGACAGTTATGCAGAAAAGTTTTTAAAAATGTTTCCTATTACCATGTTCACACATCTTGAGGCCTGGCAAATATGGTACATGCCAGTGCAGATTTCAGAATAAAAAAAAAAATTTTAAATATGAGAGTGTATACAAGGTATAGGTATTTCAAGGCATCTGGTGTTCATGGGATGTTCATCATTTTTGCAATTGAGAGCATCAGCCTATGGATGTGCTATTATCATACTGTATGGTGTCCGGACTAAATTGTCTATCCATGGTTGCTTTTTGCAATACAGCCACAATAGTGACAATACTTGAATTGAATTAGCTTTATTGTCACAAGTACTCAAATGAGTATTGTGAAAGTCTTCTGAGTCGCCACTTGCGGCGCCATCTTATGCACAGTGTACCTAGGTACAATCCTTGGTTACAGAATAGAGAAATGATGAAAAAAGTTACATTACAGCTCTACACAATATAACCGTAAGCCAGAGAAACAAGAAGCAAAATTAAAAAGCCAAACATCACAGTCTCTCTCCAAAGGATCTCTGCAGCAGACTAGCATAAGGGGCCTCCAATGAAGGAGCTCTTTCTGGGGCAAGCATGCCACGTACAGAGATGCTGATCAAGCAAAGAAGGTTGTGCTTGTTTAGATTTGTGCATTGGAGGGAGATGGCTGCATTCACAAGGAAGTGTTCCACAGTGAGGTGGCCCATACCAAGGGACCAACAGAGTGTCCAAAGCTTTGATTCAAGGTAGCTGCTAAAAGAGACATGAAAGCCCCCAGTGGTGATCCTCACAAGTGGAATGCCAATGCAAAACAACTGTAGCCAGGATATATTATTTAATCTGATTTCCGAAACTCGAAAGCAGGCAGCAGCCCTGCTAGCAAAGCAACAGCAGAGGTCATTGTGTAGTGCTGGCAAGGGACAATTTCAGGTGTGGCATTTGTGAAAGACTTTGTCTTACTAAAATTTGTTTGTTTAGTCGTTGAAAGCAGTGCAGCAGATCATTCCACTGGACCTTTTGAAATTCCGAGACCACATTCCCATCATCTCCCACAGAGGGAAGGATGCCAGTGGTTTGAACATTTACAGGCTGGGTATGTTGTTGTCATAATAGTGATAAAATATGAACAATTATTTTTCAGCTTCCCTCATCTGATTTTAAGACCTGAGAGATTCATGGGCTAAAATGGTTTCATAAAGGAAAAGCAATGGATTTCTAAATGGTCACAGTAATCACCTGACCACAGGTCGAGCCAAGCTTTGTGAAGTCATCAATAAATAAAAGTCAGTTTGAACTCAGATTAACTATTTTCATCAAAGGAGACTGAAACCAGTCAACTAGACCTGTTTCTCTGGTTTGTTTTATACAATTATGAATTGTTCCCTTTAGTAATTAAAAATGAATCACCCATCAACGCTGTAACTTGGGGGCAATGAACTCAGATACTAGAATGCACAAATGAGCTGTATTTCATGCAACTGCTTGAGCTGATCTGAGGAGGTAGATTTGTAACTGGAACTGGAGAAGGCTCTCTCTCCCCAAACAATACCCCTACCCCTGTGCTGTCTCACAAGAGGAACAAAGACCAGTGATGAGGTAAATTGGAAAAACATCCAAACACTGATATTACAACGGTATCTGCCTTTTGTTGAACCAAGAAATCCCTAATTAATCATAATCTCAGGTTGAAACCTAAAACTTTAAAACTACCCTCAAGATTTTAAATTGCATATTCTTTTACCTCCCTTTTTGTACTGGACACTGTCTCCTTTTTAACCTGTGCTTTTTTTGTGTGTATTTGAAGTGATGTTTTAATTATTTTTCTCAGAGTTGGCATAAAAGAAAACTACTCTTCCTTTTACGATCTTCTCACACAATGTAAACTGGTCATTTTCCCTTTACATAGGTATTCTTGCAAATTGTCCTGATGAGTTCAAGAGAAAATGCTTTGCCAATTGTGTATTTTATCAGCAATACTCCAAATTGCATGCTACCGGATGATTTCTAAAAGCACATTACAAACATGATCTTCTCAACCATTTATGTACCATGTTATAAAAGTTGCATTGCCATACATAACCCTCTCTAATGTTAGTTATTCAGTGAAACACATTTATTATTTTTGTTTCATAGCATTTCTGTAAAGAGGTGAAGGAAGTTTTGACAAGCACAATGCAGAACATGCTTGATGTTTATCCTGGTCTGTTTTAATTCCAGTGACGCCCTCCCCCTCCACTGGTCACAGAACCAGCAGGAGATCTGCATTGCTTCTGATGAAATATGCTCCAGGCATTTATCTGAATGAGGTTTCAAAATCACCACAGTCATGTTCCACGGAGGAAGGGCAGAAGTCCTGTCCCCATCACTGCTGGCCAATCAGATGCCTGTAGCTCACCACTGTTCGCTGCACCACTGAGAACTGTGGCCACAGCTGGTACTGCAGTAAGGCCCTGTCCCAGGATTATTGCTGGATGCTAGGACACAGATGAATGATTGCAGAATTGGTGTTGTAGGGAGGTAGTTGCTGGTGAGTGAGAGAAGTTGAGGGGAGCGGTGTGATCAGAGACAAGGCCAGTGAGATGGTTTTCAATTGCTCCATTTCCTTTTCAATGTTGGGTCCCACAATCGGGCACAGAATACCTGAAACCAAGGGATCACCAAAGGATCACTGTAAGGTCAGTGGGAAATCTGAGTCCCTTTTAATCCATGAGTCACCGCTAAAGTCTGGCAGAGTCCAGAAGAATTGATTTTCAATAAGTCATTAATGAGCCCATTAATGACATCCCATGCCAGGGTGAGTGGGATTCCCACATCGGGCTCCTGCCACCCTAAACTCATTTGTGATTGTTTCCATGAGGCCAGGAATCATATTCAATTCTCCATGCCTTGCCATGTTATTGTCTCCAGCTGACTCTACTAAATCTAACCTCTTGGCTGCATTATGCTCATCATCACCACAACCTCCTCCAGTACAGATGGCTAAGAAGTGCTGACTTTGCCAGGGAGGCTGACATTTCATGAATGAATTAAAACAGAAGTTACTTAAGTTTGTGGACTGTTGCTGAGGTTAGCCAACGCCCATAGTGATACGGTAAGACTGATTGAGATTGCTGGACAGTGCGATGAGGTCAGTGAATTTTAACAATGAGGTTTATGGACTATGAGGCTGGTGGATTGTCACTGAAGCTGTTGGAATTGATGGTGATGATGTCCATAGCAGCTCTCATTTCCCTCTTTTGTAGCCCAGGCTGTGTGGAGTCTGCCCCCTGAGACCAGACACTGTCTCTTTGACAGCACCATTTTTAACCGATCACCCTCAGGGCAAGTTGTTGTACTCTCATTCTTCCCATTCTGCATTGAGCTGGAGATTAATGTGATACTTTGATATCAATCAATGACTTACAGCAGGATAGAAATGAGATGAAAAATCCACAGTCCAGAGATGTGCAGGTTAGGTGGATTGGTCATGCTAAATTGCCCATAGTGTTCAGGGATGTGTAGATTAGGCAGGTTATGGGGATGGCTCTGAGGGTCGGCGTGGACTTGTTGGGCCAAAGGGTCTGTTTCCACATTGTAGGGATTCTATGAAATAGTACTCAGTAAGTACTCCGTAACTTCCAGAGACCAGGATTACAAATATTTTAATTTTTTGCATTGTGGAGGGAGGGAGCTACTGATACTTCATTGAAATCTTTGCACAACTCAGAGACAGTGATAGACACACACCCCAAAAGCAGTTAAAAGTCCCATGTAATAGATAACTGATTCCAATGCCTGTTTAAGACAAAATGTTAAAATTCTAAGATAGCTCAGAGAAAATATGTCTGATTAAAGTTGAGCTGTTTGTTTCTCATCTTTTTCTGTCTGAAAACTGTTTTAGAATTGAGCCACTGAGATAATAACCGATACTGTTTACCTGCTGGCTCTCTAAACTGAGTAAGTCAGATATTAAGGAGTTGCATTTTTGCATTCCATGGTACAATCAAAGAGTGAAAGGTCAAGCTGAAGTGAGTGTAATCCTACCAGATTGTAGGCTGCCCTCTCATTAGACAGAGATGACTGTCTGGTGGCTTAACCTGAGCTTGACCACACCTCAGGCCAGGGGAGAGGTTGAGAAGGAAACTTCAGCCGAAGCTGAAATTGAACCCACTTTGTTGGTGTCACTGTAAATTTGCAAAGCAGCTGTATTCTTAATGGTTTGTTTAACTAATTCTTCTCTGTGTAGTAGTGTACAGATTATTTTCCTTTTCCCACAAATTGTTTAATTCATCAAACCTTCTGGGCGTCAAGTCTAGGTTTGCCCTTTCATTTTCCAGTGAGGCAAGACCCTTCCCTGGGCACTCGGATTAATGTGATGTTGGATAATCAGGTGACTCATTAGGTTAAGCATTGTCCTTGCATTTGTAGCTGGAGGATTAGAGTCTAAAGCTGTTAGATAAATTGAAACCACGCAGGTTCACATACACTGACACACAGACTCACTCATCCACGCATGCATGCACTCCTGCACTCACTGTCTCTCACATGTGCATGCACACAGACTCTCTCTTGCACACACACTCACTCACAAACACACACCCACGCACACATGTGCACACACACAATTGTGCACACACAATGACGCATATGCACATACAATCGTGCACACACACACAATCGTGCACACACACATGCAATCATACATGTGCAATTACACACACACACACATACACACTC
Organism: Ginglymostoma cirratum; assembly: GCA_024137785.1. Lineage (NCBI taxonomy): Eukaryota > Metazoa > Chordata > Chondrichthyes > Orectolobiformes > Ginglymostomatidae > Ginglymostoma > Ginglymostoma cirratum. The sequence goes on from JAHRHZ010000098.1 coordinate 16,597,530, forward strand.
TGTCTCTCTCCCACTCTCACTCTCACTCCCACACACACACACACACACACACACAGTCTCTCTCTCTCACAAACAGACTCACGCACCCTTATGTCGCACCACCACGTCTGTTGACCGTGCTGTCTCTTTTGTTCTGTCTCTTTGTTTTGTTCACTCTCTCTCCTTCATAAATCATATCTGTAAACTCAACTTTTATCAGTGTTTCAGAAAGCTGAGTTTTTCAGTTTTTTTTAATTGCTAGCATCGAAAACCAGCGGAACATGAACAAGAAATTAAGAGCCAGAAACCCAAGTATATTGGGAGAAAACAAATAAACCCAGTTCTTAATTTTATTGTTCTGAGACCTCAAAGAGAGCAATCGGGGGACTAACAATGCATAGTTAAATTAAATGACACCCTGTAATTACTCCAACTGTTCATAGGCACTGTTTTTATGGGCCTCAGTGGCAGCTTCAGAGATGTTGGCAAGCCAAGGCTCACAGCAGTTATGTTAATTAATGTTCACATGGTTTACTTGGCTGGAATCTGTAGTCAAATCTGGAAAACATTCTGATCATCAGTTGGGAAATTGAAGATTTAGGAAGCTGCATTTTTCAAATTTGGAATGTCTGTGTGGCACATTTCCAAAAGCCCTCTGGATACCATGCCTTCAGTTTCTTGAGCAGACAATTGTGGAACTGATTTGTGAGTTTCGCTTTGTCTTCACAATAAGTCACACAATTGGGAGAAAATATTTTTTGGATTTTTTTAAAACCAAGTCAAACAAGGGTTGAACATGGGGCAGCATCACTTTCTAGAGGAATTCCTCACTGTTGGAATTTTTAAAATAGAATCCATACAGTATGGAAGCAGGCCATTTGGCACATTTAGTCCACACTGGCCCTCCAAAGAAAATCTGATTGAGACTCCCCACCCCCAGCATTGTATCCCTGCACTTCCCATGGCTAATCCACCTATCTTGCACGGCCAATCTCCAAATTGCATGTCTTTGGACTACAGGAAGAAACCCATAGGGAGAATTTGCAAACTCCACACAGACAGTCACCCAAGGGTGGAACTGAACCTGGGTCCCTGGTGCTGTGTGGAAGCAGTGCTAACCACTGAGCCATTGTGCTGCCCTTACATATATGCATGTACACACATTTGAGGAAGGACACAATATTTCCCACTGTGCTATACTCCGTTTTGTGGTTCTGAAAGAAGCAAAAACAAGATTTTCCCTAGTGAATCCCACCCAGTGCAAGTCCTAATGAAGCAAAGTACTTCAAAAATGATTAATTTAGAAAATTGTCTTCAATTCTGGTGTGTAGATTTGGTTGGTTGCAATATCAGTTTCTGCCCCGAGTATTCAATGTAAATCAGTTTTCTACCATCACCAAAGTGAGACGAGATCATCCCCAGAAGTGGGGGAGGGAAAGTTTTAAGGCAAACCATATCCCCCTGGTTCAAGGGTGCAAGCCATGAACAAGCTGTGGGGACACTTAAACAATAAACATTTTAACTAATTAGCATCAGTACACCATAATGTGCAGAAAAATTATATCACTGGGGAGTAGAACAGTTTGCATTTGCTGAAATCATAAAGGTACAATGATTTCCTGCTTTAAAAAAATTAAGGCCATCTTGTTTTCTGAAACTTGTTCCAAAACTTAAACATAAAAGATGAATGATTGCTTTTTATATGATGCAGCTGGCACACAGCTTTGATGTAACAAGCGAGCTAATTATTAACTTCAGAATTAACGAAATAATGCAGTTATCCAGTGCCAAGCAGTATCCAAGTCTGTACTTCTCGAAAGCTGACAGCAACTTGTTTGTGGCATAGCAAGCTCCCACAAAGAGCAATATCCTAACGTCCACCAAATGTGTTTTTCAGTAATGCAGAATAAGAGACAAACATTGCGCTATGGATGACTCTCCTGCTGTTTTTTCGTGCTATGGAATCGTTTGTTGCCTACCTTAGAGAGCTGACCGGACTGTGGTGTAATGACAGATGGGATCTGCATTGCCGTTTTCTGCACACATTCAGGATGATTTAAATTATGGAATAATCTTTTCAAGATGGCGGAGGCTGCAGGGTAGGAGGTGTCCAGGCTCCTGGCCTGTCTGCTCCCTCTCACGTGACTGACCGCATCCTTTCTTCTAATTTTATTTTCTTCACTTAACTTTTGGATCAAATTCATCTTTTCTTCTTTCTGCGGTTGAAGTAGTGGGGAGAGGTTGTGGGAAGTTGGTGCGGGGCGGATCCGGCCCACACCATATGGCTGTGGTAGTCATGCCTTGAGTAACAGATCCAAGGTCAACGAACAGCATGATGGGGGGTGGTCTGTTCTTTTCCTTTGCTTTGGCGGCGTCTGCATCAACAGCCACATGAATGATATCCCGGTCCTCGGGGGATAGTTTAGGACGGTCACTTGGTTCTCAGTTGAGATGGGCCCCAATCCTTGAGAGTTGGGACCATCTCCTGGCTGTGGCTGCGGCTGGAGTATGGCCAGTGATGAGGTGGTTTTGGCAGAGATAGCATGGGGAACTGCTTCAGCGTGCTTCCTCCCTGGTGTTGTGTCCTTTGGGATAGCTTTGGCGGCTGTGGAGTGTGGTGGTGTCCCGTATCCACTTAGGAAATCAAGAAGCCTGTGTATTGTACAAAAGATTAAATTTGCCCTAATTTTGTTTGGTTTATTTGATTTTTATAATAAATGTAATTAAAACGACACCAGCATCTGGCATCTTATAAACAATTTACTGTCGTTTCATAATAATGATAATTTATTGTTACAGGTATTTGTGTTCGGGTCTCTGGTTTGGAACTTGAACCTCTAACTATGAGTAGCTTAAGTTTTATGCTTGCTTAGCATCCACTATTTGCACTACTTTCTGCTCAGTTTGCGCTTTTTCGTGGTATGTGTTTGCCAATGTGATTTGCAGTGTATATTGTTATAAGTTGATATGAGGTGCCTGTAAAAAAAGACATAAACATTTAGGTGAAGGATCAAGGAAATGTCTGGTTCATTATGTATGCAGAGTGCAGGTCTCTGTGTTAGGAGGATGCTGAATTGCTAGAATATTAGCACTCTTCAAATAATTAACAGCAATAAACTGGAGCTGACTTTCCTACAGTTCAGATTTCTATCTATAAATAAAACCTTGCATGGACTGAGGCTGTGTGTTCTTTTATCAAGCACCCTTGTGGATGTCACCGTTTAATCCCTGGAAAGTAAGTTGGTAGTTGATGGTGGAAATTAAGATTTGGCAGGCTGCCAGGCTCGACACTGTGAGCTACATCCCAGATTGCTAATCATTGACGTGCAGAAAACACAAATGGGATTTCGGGATAAACTGGAAATCAGACAAAAATACTCTTACAGGATTTTTTAGACACAGGCTTTGTTTGGAGAAGTGGGAGGTCAGAGCTAAGAAGACAAATCTACAGTGTAAGGCAGTTCAGAATTAATTAGTTTAGTGAAGTGGCAAGACCTTGGGACTTCAACAAGGCTACAGCGATTTGAATACAAAGTGCATAAAACTCGAGATGTACAGCTACCTGGTGAATAAAAATTGTAAATTAATAAAAGGGTTTACAGTAAGCCAAGGTAGTGTGTCCAACCAACATGATTTATTGTCAAATCCTGGTGGCTGTTCTTTGTATTGCAGACATTTGGATAATTTTTTTTAACGCTGAAACTGCTGAACCAGAGCTTTGCACTTGCCAAAAAAATGCACGTAAACCGTGTCTGATTTTTCCAGTCTAAGGCCAATTAAATATACACAGCAAGCTCCCAAGCCAGACTGAGCCTGTAGGAAAGGGCATGCTGTTAACAATGGATTCAAGAAGTGATGTGTTGTTGCAGTGCATGACGGGTGTGATTTTCAATTGCCACCAGAGATGTTTACTTAAAAATAGCGGGCAATCAACCAAACATTTCCTTTTCCTGTATTTGCGGAGATGTTTAAGCATCCCTAGTGGGAATTTTGCCTTTTTGTCAATAATACAAGGATACCTTTGCTTCCCCTTGGTGAAGTAGGAAATCCACAAATGATCATGAATATCAGAATCTCAGGCAACAAGTTAGATTAGTGTTTTAGATATATATATCCTGCAAAATCCACTTCGAGTAGTTACTGTTACAAAAAGACAGCATGTCTCCCTTTAACCAGTAAGTGTCCATTTGCCATGTGAGCTAAATGAATAGGGATTCCCCTTTTAAGAAACGCCTGGATTGTTCTTTCTCATGTTACGTTGCTATCCATTGATGTTAAACAAAACTGTTGCACAGAGACTGGGAGAATGAGCAAACTCCATAGGGACAGGCATCCAAGGCTGGAATCAAACCCGTGTCCCTGGCACTGTCAGGTAGCAGTGGTCACCACTGTGCCACCATGCCAACTAGTGGGATTGCTTTGTTAGTGGTCAGTCAGTGACAATCTTTGAGGAGGATGTATTCCCAGCAGATATCAATGCTGTTTAAGACAGTTAGAACCTGGAAGGATTAACTGACATGACAAGCTAAGCTCCACTCATCAGGACATAAATCACTGTTCTGGAGAAGCTAACTAGAGCTGTGATGCCAGCATGAGAGAGAGTGTCCTTAGAGCTGGCAAAGTGTCCGGTGTGTGCCAACATTATATAACTAAACAGCTAATGTGTACTTATTGTTACATTGAGCCTGATGCTTCATAAGAGACTTTCATGAATTCTAGGTATATTGTAACTAACTGGTAAGTATTGTATAATAAACCTGTAGAGTTTAACAAGATTGAACCTATCTTCTTCCATAGACATTGTGAAGGCATCCTTGCCCACATGGTCATCAATAGTGTGACTAAAACCAATTAAAAAGGATTGGTGGCAGACAATCTATCCATACAAGGTTGGCAGTGATGGCAACCAATTTAAGAACCAGGAGCCAACAATGCCCAAACCTCATAAATGGGAAAAGAGCGAAATCCTGAGGAGGTAAATATTTTCGCAAAGATAAGTGATAAATGTCCTTGTTTATCTGCCAGTCTGCATGATAATGTTGTGCAGTTTACAAAAGTATTGGTAATTCTGTCTACTTTCACATAATTTTGCCTTTTAAAATACCATCTAATGTGATGTGCTGCAGATCAAGTGGCCCCAGGAATAAATTTCTCAGAGCCTCTCCAGTGTGGAATTCATCCATTACGTTACGAGATTTTCTTTCGCTGTTGAAAAATGCCTGAGACTCCTAGGAGCATTTATGGATGTAAAAAAAAATCTGCACTTGTGTCAACATGGGATAAGTAATGATAATGCCTGATTGGCACCCTGTTCAAGTAAAAATTTTAGTCATTAAGAATTCCCCACCAAATCCTTCTGTTTGTGTCTGGCAGTCTATTAGATTCAGTCATTTTGTTTGAATGACTGCTTACAACTTATCATGTTATTGGGGAAGTGGCTTGATTACTGAGCCTAACCATTTGAGGGAGCTGAATTAACATGTGTAGCTGAATTTGAGGCAGTCTAGGTCAATGAATGTATTGCCATTGAAGTGAACTGTATTTGTGCACTGAATACTCCCAGCTATTTTCTCTGCAAGTTTTTGTGTTCAAACAAAATTACTTCAGATAATGAAAAATACAGATGTGGTGTAACTAACTAATTCTTTCAATTGTCACATTTACAAACAATAATATTAGGTGCACAGGGTAGTTTTTCTCCAATATAACCTTTTGCTGTAATACTGAAAATAGAAACTGGTGCACTGTCTGACAGATGCTGATTTTGCTAGAATGTGGCATCTTGCAGCAGTCTCTGTTCTGGTTTATTTCCTTAACCACCATTGTTTTGTGCTGCAAATTGCCAGAAGGTTGAGCTGAGAGTGGAGTGAGGGCAACAGATGCTTGGTGAAGAATATGACCAACGTTCTATCTCCTTCATCAGAGAGATTTTGTAGATTGGGAAAGAAACAAGAAGAAGGGTGAAGGAAATTAAATAAATTTCGCGTCCAATCTGCTAAAGGAAGAGAAATAAAGAGAGGGATTGAAAGATTAGGTAAAGAGAATTGGAAAAATGAGAAAATTATTTTAAGATTTTGAAATTAAAGTACTTCTAATAACACACTTCTGTAAGAATGAGAATTCTCTTTCTGAGCGAGCCAGGTTTAGTAGCATTGCAGCAATATAAATCTCCTTGTTAAAAATCGTATTTCTGCTGTGAAAGTTCAAGTTCAATGAGTGGAGGAAAACCTAGCTTTCAGTGACATGTTGAATTGGTAATTAAGGCATATCTGCAACAATCTCTTGAAGCTCTGAAACAGGTTGTGGGTTGCCTATGGCCATGCTTGACTGAAAACACCTGATCTTGCCTGGTTTTTGGCTGCTGAGCAGACCTCGGATGGGTTAGGATGAGACCACCTGGGAGTATCAGATGCAGCTGACTTTCAGGCCCCCCTGGGGCACAGTGGTAGAATGCCCATCCTGGACTAGGAAGGCTGGGTTCAAGTCCCACCTGCTCTAAAGGAGTGTAATAATGTCTGTTAACAGGTTGATTAGGGAAAAATAGGTTAAATTTAAGAAAACAAATTGAGGGTAATTTGTCAATTTTTTTCGTGAAACTTGGCAGAATGCTGCAAATTGTCTGAGGGCATCTGGCAGTTACACCAAGGAGGATTTGGTCCTCAGCCTAAGGGGCTCTGGTGGTGCAGTGGTAATGTCCCTACCTCTGAGTCAGGATTTCCAGGTTGAAGTCCTACCTGCTCCAAAGGAGTGAAAAACCATCTTTGAACAGGCTGATTAATAAATATGTTGTTCTTCAGTACAAGTTGTTGGGTGATTTACAAATTTAAAACATCAAGCTCTATTTAAACTCTCCTTTTCCGACAAATTCTGATTCAATCTGTTTGCTCCTGGAAGACTAGTTTACTTGTAAGAATTGTGGCTTTAGGAATTTTAGAAATGTCATAAGATCACCCACCAGCAATTAAGGAATGAAACACAAATTCTCATTGTAACTATTGTAATTGTGTATTATGTAATGATCATCAAATCAACAATAAGCAGACGTTTTTAGTATGCTTTAAAATGTATAAACTAAGTAGGCACCTGGAAGACTGGAGGGTTCATTTTCAAAACTCATGGTGGCTTTACTCTCCCCAGCTCTGTGATCTTCTTTACCTTTGGGTGTCGGCGTATCCCTACAGTTCTACTAACTCGCACCTTCTTGTGTATCTGTCCTGGGCTACACCATCTGTGCATTCTGCATTCAGGGATTCTCTTTCTTAAGCAATGCTAAACTTCTTCACTTGTAAACTCTGCCTATTTAGCCTCTCCCTTTTCTTATTTACTATCTTTGATCAAATTTCTATTCCCTTCTTTGTATCCAGTGCTGTCTCTGCAAGTATCTGAAAGGTGCTAGATCAGTGGGAGTTGTTAAGTTTCACTTTGATTGCTGTTTATGGTTGATGCTAATGCAAAGGACATTTGTTGGTGTCTAGCTTTGAGATTGTTTGTCAAGTTGGATCAATATTTAAATTGCTGATATGAAACTCTTGGATCCGTGCTCAGAAGGAGTAAGAGGTATTAATGCTGAAAGGGCCATTTACTTCATAACTTTTAGACAGCGAGAAAAGATCAAGGGAAACATCACAGATGCCATTTGCAACCTCAACCCCATTTGGCTCAGAGGTCTGAGAGTTTATATTCATGTTGTGACAAGTACTGAGTAAAAATAATACCTGTTGAAGAGGAACGAGCCCCTTTTAAGACACGTAATGTTACATAAGGTAATGGTTCTGAAAGGGTTCATTTTAGAGCCTGCATTTAGTTCTGCCCAAATGGATAATGCCCTAAGAGCTTGAGTGTGGGAAAGGCAGAGCATGTTAGGATCTTGAAGGGTGAAGACTTTTACTTGCAGGTCTCCCAGTCATCTTAGTAGCAACATCTAACCTACCTCATGTAGTTGGTACCTGATTGCTAACGCACTATAAAGTACGTCATCCCTCTTCTCATTAAAATCCCATGGTGATATTCCCTTCCCTTATAAACCAAGTAGGCCCTTAGACCCTGTCACACAAAGAGCATGGTGACTGCACGCTACCCAACCACAAGCTTGCAGTGGCTGCCATTGCAGCGACGTAAAACAGATGAAACAAGGTGGAAAAGCTGCTTTTGAAACCACAGCATCAATATTTGTGTCCCAACATGAAATCGATGGTTGGGTTGACAGCAAGAGTGTATTGAAGGAGTCAGAGAGGTAGACTACCCCACAGTCGGGGTCATCTTTCGTTTAGGTGTGTTATGACCAGGTGAGAAGGGGTGCATTGGCTTCCGTTTTTTTCAACACGCGGTTTTTTTGGCACAACGTCTTCATGAGCAAAAGGGAGAGCGATTTTATTGTCTGCTAACCCTGTGAAAAGTAATAACATCAAGGATACATACGCACAAGTACAAAGATAAAAGGGGAAAGTGTCCAGCAAAAAAGGGGGTAACAGAATCTACAAATCTGTATTTCTTTGAGTGTCCTTCAGACTTTTAACGTGAGACTATTATTGGTTAGCTAGGCTCTCAAAGCTTCAGAATAGCAAATATTGCAGTTAGTATGTACGGTCTCAGTTAATAGCTCTAATAACGCCTCCTCTTTTATATTAACGCGTTAATATTAAGGCAACATTCCATTTCTCTTTTGATTATTCTAGTACCTGACTATTACATCTTCTAGAGATCTGTGTATGTAGACTCCTTGCAATCCTTGAACCTCTCCGTTTGTAATTTTTCACTATTTAAGTTATACTCTGATTTGTACTGTTCTTGTACGAAATGGCTGACTTTGCATTTTGCTGCCTTGAAATTTATGTGTCATGGTTTGCCTGTTCAATTTATTAATGTCTCTTTATAACTTTATGTTCTAGCCTGCATTAATTTTTGAAGCCCCAGCGCAAGTCCTTGTTGGACACCATTTCTTTCTTATTCAAGTACATATCCACTATCCATGTACTTTGGTATCCACTGCCTAACAAGGACAATATTTTTTCTTATATCTGTTCATAGGATGTGAACATCATTGGCACGACCAGCAATTATTTTAACAACCTAATTTGTGTTTGAAAATCTGGTGGTGCCTTCAAACTTTCTGAATATCCATGAACCGTATTTATAGCAATAAAACCAAAAGAACTCTGAATGCTGGAAACCAAAAAGGAAAAGAGAAATTGTTGGAAAAACTCAGCAGGTCTGGCAGCATCAGCGGAGAGAAGTCAGAGTCAGTACTTTGGGACCAGTAATCTTTCTTCAGAACTTATTTATAGCTAACAGTTTGTTATGTGGACACACAGAAGTAAGCAAAAGAAAGCTTTCAAGGTGACATACTATACAGGATTTCCTTGTATATTTTGATGAAATCATACATTCACCCTTAATTGATATTTCTTGAGTCAAATAATCCTTTAATTTGGATATATTGAAACAGTTCACTTTTAAATTAAGTATGGTGGAATTGATATTTTTAAAATTGCACTTGAATCATTATTCCTAGCCATGAGTTGAGATAATTGTGCTGAGAGCTGGCTGTGAGTGATGCCAGAGAGAAACCACAGTTGTTGGTGCTCAAGAGGCCGAGGTAAATGATGGGATTACAATAATGCTGAAGAGACTGGCAAAATCTGTTTGATAAGTTCCACAAGCACCTTCACTGGGGATACATAGCAATGATGGAACTGATGTATTCAGCTATTGATAAAGTTAAACTGTAATGCTCTTGAATATTGTTTTTCAATCTCAGGGCTGCTTGATTGCTTTTTGATTTCAATAGAACTGTAATTTCCTTCATCAGATAATGCTGTCAGATGAGAGCTGTCACCACTTTTAAACACACTGGATTTTCATTTACTCAACAGAAGGTATCGTGGTGACTCTTAAAACGTGCTACAATGAGAATAATTGCATTAGAAGCTTTGCAAGGTTCCTGCATTACGTTCTGCTTTTGTGTCTCAGTCCAGAAATGTAGTAGCAATTAACTCGTGATTCCTTCCAATATGTTTAACTAAGGTTTATCATGGAATGAAGTACTTTATTCCACTCAGTTTACAACATCAATTTTTAGAATGAAAAGATACTCTAGCTGACCATTAAAGTTTAAG
>JAHRHZ010000098.1:16608023-16670623 GCA_024137785.1 Ginglymostoma cirratum
AAATGGTGAAGGGTTTAGGCCCGAAACGTCAAGTTTTCCTGCTCCTATGATGCTGCTTGACCTGTTGTGTTCATCCAGCCCCATGCTTGTTATCTCGGATTCTCCAGCATCTGCAGTACCTTTTATCTCTGATCCAATAAGCAGTTGTCTTCTACCATCTTTATCAGTTATCTGAAGAAAGGTTGAATTTATCTAGCACCTTTCATGAACCCAGAGTATCTCAAATTGGTATAAGACAATGAAATACTTTTTGAAGTGAAGTCACTGTGGTAGCGTAGAAAGCCCTTAGTGTATCATTCCAATAAGACCGGAGTAGAAGTTATAGCCCAGGAAGGAATTCCCCATGATTAGGCTCATGCTTTTAACTTGACTGTTTCCTACTTGACTGTAGCCTAATGAGCTGAGAAACTATTGATGCCAGCCCACAGAGACAATAATGTCGAAGTCTGTACTGACTTCGCTAAACTCAAGTGAGGTACATGGAATTAAATCAAAGATCAGGTAAGATCTCACTTAAGGGCTGAAACATATTTGAAGAGCTAAATGGTTTATTCCTTTTCCTGTTTTACAGTTGGGGGAATACAGTTGAGCTGAGTAATTTTGGAGTAGAGAGAATAAACCAAAAGCAAGTGTTTTCAATTTGTTTTATTTTGACCCATCTTTACCTTCTGAATGAATCCACCATCCCCTCTTTTGTTAATGTCCTTGGGGGGGGCTAGAGTGGACAGAGGGCCATCAGTGTGGTATCTGATTGAAAGGCGCTCAAGGAGGATTCATCATGTGTGGCACAGTTCTACCAGTTGTCTCCTCACCAGGAGGAGATAGGATTCTGTCCAATGCTTCATCAAATACTAACATGGCTGGAAGCTGAGATTTCAACTTCCCACAAAATAATTTCCATTGTTGAATCAAATGTAATGTTTACATATTGTTTGACTTTCAAATAATGGCCATAGAGTCAATATGAACACAGCAAGCTCCCATAAATGCCAGTGAGATAATGACCAGACCTTTGATTTTGTTGTTGGTGTTGATCGAGGGGTTAGTGTTGGCCAGGAAACCAGGGATCACCCCTCTGTGATTCAAAATATTGCCAAGGGATCTTTAAGGTTTTGCTTTAGTCTGACAGCATTCCATCTTTCCTTACACATAAAGAAGGGAAGCCCTCTTTACCACTCATTTGAGAGAGAGCAGAAGGGGCCTTCATTGAGATTTTATCTGAAAGATGGCTCCTCTGACATCACAGCTCTGACCACTCCTTTTCTGATGGACAATTCTGTGATAATGGCTCATTCAATGAAGGATTCTGTTACAATCCCTATCTGTCACTGTCATTTTTCAATGATGGTCAGGGACATGGACGCATCGCGCAGGAAGAGGAGCAAGATTCACTTCCAGGAAAGACTAGTGACTCACTGGCTCAGTTCTTCTGCTGGTGAAACCCTCATCCATACCTTTTCATGGAGTCACATGTAGACCAGACCAGGCCAATTGTAGCAGGTCCCCTCCCTTGAAGGACAATATTTGTTTTTTTCAGACAACCTGAAAGTTTTCATGTTTTTATTTTGATTCTGTTCCACGAATTCTAAATTTTATGTAATTCAGCTTCACACCATAGAATGATTGTGGTAACGAGCAAAGATGCCTTTAAGGGAAAACTAGGTAAATGCATGAGGGAGAAAGGTTCATGAGGATCTGCTGAGAGGGTGAGATGAAGAGGGGTGAGAGGGGGCTTGCGTCAAGTATAAACACCAACTGTGCAGAACAGTCTGTTTCTCACTGTAATTTTTTTATATGTAATTTTTCATGATTGGATTTGAACTCAATCTCTGGATTGTTAATCAGCTCCATTGGAATTCAGCTGCCATACTTGACAACACTTTTAATAAAATGTCTTTTTATGCCTTCTTTCAAGATTTTACCTGACGGCCTTGAGCTTTCCCAGAAGCCTGGGCTTGGATTTGATAGTTTTGCCCAGGACTTTTATAAAATAATGAGGGGTATAGACAGTTAATGGTAATTGTCTTTTCCCTAGGATGGGGGATTTCAAGACTTGGGGGGCACCTTTTTAAGGTGAGAGGAGAGAGATTTTAAAAAAGACATGAGGTGCAAATGTTTTACACAGAGGGTGGATCGTGTGTGGAATGAACTTTCAGAGGAAGTGGTGGATGCAGGTGAAATTACAACGTTTAAAAGAAATTTGGATAAGTGCATGAACAGGAAAGGTTTGGAGTGATATGGGCCAGAATCAGGCAGGTGGGACTAATTTAGCTTTGAATCATGATCAGCGTGGACTGTTTGGACCAAAAGGTCTGTTTCCATGCTGAATGACTCCATCCGATGATCTGTTGTCATTTATATATTTGAGTAGTGGACCAAGAAGCAGTATTTAAATCCCAACAAAGTTAAATCATTTCCAAAAATTACTGTCTGTTTGACTAAAGAGTTGAGAACCAGAAACACAGATTTAAGGTGATTGGCAAAGGAACCAAATAGTGAATGGTTAGAATTGACAGGAATGGACTGGCTTAGAGAATGTTAAGACAATGACAACTATACTTATAAAACAAAGAAACATTTGTTCAGAAAAGAAATGCAGGGCAATGGGGAAAAGGGTAGGAGGGACTGGCTAAATTAATAATATAAATTGCTAGCATATACTCGATGAGCTGAATGGCCTCCTTCAGTTCTGTAACCATTCTATATACTTACTTGTGTCCTTGTTTTTCAGCAGGATAGCAATAATTTCTAAAAGAGTACGTTTGCAGATCCAGATTGGGGGAAAATGAAATGAGAAAGGTGGTATTTACTAATGACTACCACCAGAAAATATTTGATGTCAAATCAGTAAACTTTGCAGGAAATTTTGGGTTTTTTTGGAGGAGTTTGAGCATTCCACTGTTCACCTGCTCTGGAATTCTGGAAACAGCTATCTCTTGTCTTTAGTGTTCAGATTACGTTGACAAACATAGTCATCAGCCATGGGAGTCTGCTAATTTGACCGCGTTAGTAATATACTCATTTGTCTCCCATGATTTTGCCTATACTGAGCAAAGGATTAGATTGAGTCAGTAGCATTCTTTCTTAAGCACGATGCAGCCTCCGAAGACGCTAAAGTAGTGTGTGTACGAGGTGTGCGCATGACATCTGCTGTTCTGATAAGCACAATCAAGAACTGTCACCGACAGCACAGGAAGCAGGGAATGCCTAGTTTACTTAAGCAAGTTCAAGGCTTAATGTCTGCTTCAACTTTGGCTCTCCCATGAAAAGAGATGATGATTAACTAGACTGGTGTAGGTGATGAGTTTGGGGACAGCTGCTGCCAACAATGACAGGAGTAGATACATCACCCCCTACCATTCTCGGGCACTGCTGTTCTTTTTTGTCAGGTCGAAAGCTTCGTGAACTCTGTGTCCATGTAGAGTTACCTTAGGGATAAATGTTGGCTGCAAGAGCTTCCACATTGACCTGACAAACTAGGATAGGTCTTCAATTTAACCTCTCCGAAAGACAGCATTTTTAATGGTAGAGAAGTCCTTCAGTACTGCACAGGGCTTTTGACTTGGAGTATATTGTCTTGACATTGAAACCACAACTGCACAGCACGCAGAAATATTATTTTATCTTAAAATATATTAGTCAATTGATTAGAGTGCTCTGCTTATAATTTTCCGTGCATTTTAATTATATTTTCATTTACCGATATATCTTAATTAGAGAAGTAATTACATAAAACAACTATTTAACCTGACATGTGTAAGTCCTTATTTAATCGGATGTTCAAATAACTCAAATCTGATTAAAAATGAAATGGATCCTTTTCATAGCTGGATTATTTTGGTATGGATTGTGTTTTTAAACACATTCAGGACTATTGTTCATTTTGTGCTCAAGGACAATAATCTAACTCACCAATCATTCCTGTCAGCTAGGTCAAAGCCTAACAACTAACAATTTGGCATTTCTCATCTCGAGGATGAATATTAAGGCATGATTGAAAAAATTACATTGCAAACTGTAAAGTTGATAACCAACTTGCTTGCTCAGCTATCTGCAAGAGGCCAGCATAAAACTAATTTGACTTTGAAAAGAAGACAATCAGATGGCAAAAGTAACAATTAAATTCCTAAATTTTCTGACCATCTCTTAAATTTCAGTTTAGGCATTGCATAATCAAGATGTTGTTACCCCCTTGCTGTTATTTGAATGAAATGACATGTACCAGAATGAGGATTTGTATGCATATATACATTCTTTAGAAGCTGCTACTTTAGAAGATATTTCAAACAAAGAAGGGGTCCTCGCTATTATATGGCATTACAAATGTACAGTGATTGGGTCTCTAAAGTTAGCAACATTGGGAATAAAGAGGAAACCTTGAGCGTGAGTGAAAATGAACCATAAAACTTCGTTGTTGACTTAAACCTTGACTACCATCATCCTCAGTAAAAGAAAACCAGGATGTTACTTAAAAACATAAATGTTGTACAAGGCTCATAACCAATTCATTCTTTTCTATACATTTTCTTTAATACTGAGTTATATTTGTTACTATTGACATTTATAGTTAAAATTCAAAGGATGTAAAAACTCTCATTTGTGACTTGATGGTCGTAATCTGCACTCTTGAATCAGAAAGTCATGAGTTCAAGCTTCAAGTAATCAAGACTGACACTTCTGTAGAGTACTGAGAGTACGCTAACCTATTATCATTCAGGTGCGATGTGAAACTAAAACACAGTCTGAATGGCAACATCCAATGAAGAGAGAAATCAGACAACCTGACTAACATTTAACCCTTAACCAATTTCTAAAATAGATTTTTTTTTCTGAAGAAAGGTCCAGACCCAAAATGTCAGCTTTCCTGCTCCTCTGATGCTGCTTGGCCTGCTGTGTTCAGCCAGCTCTCCACCTTGTTATCTCTAAAATAGGTAGTCTGGTCACTTATTTCAATACTATTTGTGTAAACTTGCTAGTTGCAAATTGTTGTACAACACTACTCTTGCAAAGTACTAGAGATAAAAGGTACTGCAGATGCTGGAGAATCCGAGATAACAAGCATGGGGCTGGATGAACACAGCAGGTCAAGCAGCATCATTTCTGATGAAGGGTTTAGGCCCGAAACGTCAAGCTTTCCTGCTCCTATGATGCTGCTTGACCTGCTGTGTTCATCCAGCCCTATGCTTGTTATCTTGCAAAGTACTTATTGGCTGTAATGCTCTCTGGGATGTATTGAGGTTGTGAAATGTGCAATATAAATGCAAATCTCTCAAATATTTAGAATAATTATAGTACATTAATGGTGGTTCAGTCATGTAAGAGAGTTATGCTTAATTGTTTTGTGAGAATATTCAACTATTACATTTTTCTTCTTTAAGGAGTTGAATCCTGTAGTATAAGTTAGCTTGATTTGGGACTGGAAGGCGCTAAGCGTAGAATGGTCTGGGATGGGAGAGATGTAACGGGTGGGGCATAAGCGAGTGTAGTGAATATTTAATATCAGGGTGCGTATGAAGATGATGGAGGTAAAGAGGAGTGACTTGCCGTGTTGATGACCCAGGCTAATTTTGCAGAGCTGGGAATCTCAAGAATTTTGGTACCATAAAATTTACCTTCGTACTTTTCCTCTTCTGGACTGCCATCTGACCAGGACCAGCATGTCAATAAGGCTACTCTTACAACTAGATCCCAAATGAGGTTCCCACATTTAGTCCCAATCCAGGCCTAATGCCCAAATTGCCAAGCTTTTGAGTTACAGGATATGCACTGACTCTCTTTTTTTTATTCATCCACTCCCTCAGTTTCTCACAGTAAGGCTAATTTACAAAGGACCCCCTCCTTTGAGGATACCTTACCTCAAGATCAAATGAATTTATGCTTTGAAAGGACCTAGGCTTTCTGAGTAAACAGAAGAATAAGCTTATAAATTACTAATGCAAGAGGAAATAATAATGCAACACGCATACACACAGGTTGAAAATGAGAAGTCCAAACTATAATATTGAAAAATATATAGGTTAGCCTTGGGCATTTGTGAAGGGTGGATAGTAGAGCATTTAATAGGTAAGTAGTATATTTTGGGATTCCTGGCTGTGATGTCCTTATTCTTTCAGATTGTGGTCAGCTTTTGGCACTCAGAGAAAGACAGTCCCTTACCTGCAACACAGAAGTGACTAGAGGGTCATTCTTCAACTATGACCTTCTACAGCATGCTAGTGCTCGAATCCAGGCTAGCACATTTAGTACCTCAGCCAACTGGCGCACACGTGGATTTTTAGAACAAAGCTTGCAGGTCAGTCTAATGACAGGTGTGACTATTCAGATGATCTACTTCTTGAAGTTTCCATGGATTAGATTTCCAATTTTATTTCTGATTTGAATCACAGGATCTGAATTGATATATATCACATCATGTGATTTCGACTAAGGCACAGTGCATCACGTGGATAGCATCAAATCTGCATGGAAGATGAGAAACAAATCACGTGTTGTGTACATGTGGACAGGAATTGCCTGCAACAATAAGTTTTGCACGAATTTTTCAGCTTCATAAAAGAAGTGTTGCATGTTTTGCTTAGTTTCTATAAAGAGGGCATCACTGGGGTAGTAATGTATGATTCCATGTACCTTTACACCAGAGCACAAGCTAAAACTCAGCATATATTGCAAGCAATACATGAAGTTGTTAATAAATTTGCTTGAATCGCGTCAGAGATAGTAAGAACTGCAGGTGCTGGAGTCAGAGATGACACAGTGTGGAGCTGGAGGAACACAGGAAAGTTGATGTTTCGGGTCAAGGCCCTTCTTCAGAAATGGGAAGGGGGAGGGGAGCTCCAAAATAAATAGACAGAGGATGGGTGGGGCTGGGGAAGGTAGGTGGGATGGTGATAGGTGAATGCAGATAGGGAGTGGTGGGGATTGGTCAGTGAGGTGGGAGGGGTGGATAGGCGGGAGAGAAGATGGACAGGTTGTGTCAGGTCAAGGAGGCGGGGATGAGAGGGAGGGTTGGTCATGGGATGAGGCTGGGGCTGGGGAGATTTTGTGTGTTTTGCATGACAAACGGGTTAAAAACTTGCTAAATAATTTCCTTCTGTAGACTGTGGTTATAGCCAACTGTTAGAGTTCCGAAAAGGTTCCTTAATAGGTTTAGGAATTGGCTATGTAGCTGGGAAAATGAGGCACAGACTGAAAAATGTGAACATGTGCCACCCAGGACAGTGAGTGAATGTGCTAAGACTGATTTAATGCTCAGATTCTCATAAAATTCTATCCTAGGTCTAAAATACATGAGAACAAGAATTTAATTCCCTCAAAAGAAATTGCTCAACTGTTGCTGAAAAATAAATAGTTGGACAGGCAAATGTGAGTTTGTGCAACTAAATCTGAAAGATTTCATAAGACTTTACTTACTTTGGTTTCCCATAAAATAATGAGATCTCAGAAGGAAAAAAGTGAACATTTGTTGCAGTTTTGAAGATATATATGGCTGGTAGTGCTACCAATGACTCTGATTGATTTCCAGTTTCCAGGTCCTGTAGATTTTGTGTAAGAATAAAAAGACTGAGGGAATATAAACTGCTATAAGCACTCAATGGTTCAGGCGTCATCTGTGCAGAGAGAAAATGAGTTAATCTTTCATGTCAATGAGCTACTTTTGGGAAGGCTGAAAGTGTTTTAGGTTTTAAGGTAGTGCAGGGTACAATCTCTCAAATCCAACAGCCCCAGACTGTGCCAAATTGTGGATTTTCTTTTACTCATTCATGGGATATGGGCATTTATTGTACAGGGGATAGTTGAGGGTCAATGGATTGCTGTGGATCTGGATTCACATGTAGACCAGTCCAGGTACAGCTGGCAGTTTTCCTTCCCTGAAGGATATTAGTGAATCCGATGGGATTTTTCCCCAACAATTGGCAACAGTTTCATGGTCATCATTAGACTCTGAATTGGGAACAATAACAAAGTTGCTGGAAAAGCGCAGCAGGTCTGGCAGCACCTGTGAAGGAGAAAAGAGTCAGGTGACCTTCCTCAGACCCGAAACGTTAACTCATTTCTTTTTTTCCCTTCACAGATGCTGCCAGACCTGCTGAGCTTTTCCAGCAACTTTGTTTTTGTTCCTGATTTACAGCATCCACAGTTCTTTCGGTTTTTGTTGGACTCTTAATTCCAGATTTCCATTGAATTGAAATTGCACTGTCTGCCATGTTGGATTTGAACACAGGACCCTAGAATATTGCCTGAATATCTGGATGAATGGTCTAGTGATAATATCACTAGGCTATCCACTGGGTCAAATGAGAGCAGGCAGGTGATAAAGATGAGCATTTTACTTTCAGGTTTATGAGCTTGCCTATGGTAGTTCCATCTTTTATTTCTGAGACCGGCAATCCCTCCTGCAGGCCTGACTTTACCTGCAAGGTATTCTTGGTGAGGCAGGTTTCTCATTTTTAATCTGTATTTCATACCCCGTCTTTGAATTGATGACACCAAAAGTACTGTTCGGTGGTTACAATGATTTCAAGGAGGAGGGTTTTGTAAGCACTCATGTATCTGCAAATAACGGTTCAAAACGTTTGCAAAAATTCACTTTTTTTCCCCTCCATCTCCTGTGTTCTGTGGGCTGAGGGACAATGCCCAGTTTTTGGTCAGTACCGATTTGCAGCCTTCAGAAGAAAGAGTAATGAGGCCCTGCAAGTAAACCTCAGAGTTATGTCAGACTTGATATACTGTACCAGAGTGTGGAAAACAGGGAAAAGAGACAAAAGAAAATAGAAAGTCTGGTGAGGGTCTGAAGGCAGGATAAAATAAATGATGAAAGGGACAAATGGGAGGGAGAAAAATATGAAACTGGTTGAGGAAAGAAACAAAAGCTGGACCCAGAGGAAGTGTATCGCAGAATCATCACCAACAGCTGGCTTTCTCGGGGGAGAGGAAGAATTGTGACAGGCAGTCAGTGTCACTGTTAGGAGAAGGTGAGGTGAGGGCCCTGTGAGAGGCAGTCAGTGTCACTGTGAGGAGGAGGTAAGGTGAGGTGAGGGCCCTGTGACAGGCAGTCAGTGTCACTGAGAGGAGAAGGTGAGGGGAGGTGAAAGTAATAGTTCCTTTGTGGAGGCCAACTGCAGCCATGGCAACAGCCACCGGCAAGGCCCTGGTATTGTTGGTGCTCCAACAGCTCAGGGGCGGGATAGATTATGGCAGTGGGAATGAAGCTGTGAGGAAGGGGTGTGTGCAGAGGCACTGATCCATTAATTATTAGTGAGGGGCACAGACAGGGGCTTTTTGGCCCTTAGACGTGACTCCAGGCTGGTTTGTTGCCTCCCAGGTCCTAGGGGTGAAGGATGTCACAGAAGAACTGCAGAGTATTCTGAAGGAGGAGGGTGAAAAGCTAGAGATCTTGGTCTATGCTGGGACTTGATGCTGCTTGATAAGCAGGACTACAAAGGTAGTAATCACTGGATTATTCCTGGAGTCACACAGTAGGGTGAAGAATAGATGGATAGAGCAGATGGATGTGCGACTGGAGAGATTGAACAGGAGGGAGGGCTTTAGATTCCCGAGGCTTTAGGGATATTTTTGGGGGAGGTGGGAGCCGTCCAAGTCGGATGGTTAGATCTGATCAGGAATGGGACCAACTTCTTGGTGGGGGGAGGTTTGCTAGTGCATTTGGAGTGGATTGACAGGGATATGGGATCCTGCCAAGCAGTTCAAGGAGAGGGAAGCTGAGAAGTTAAGGAAGAATCTGGAAGGCAGAGGAAACATCTCCAAGATAAGAATGATGTGAATTTAACAAGATTAAATGAAATATATTTTAATGTAAGAAGCCTAAGGAATATGACAGATGAGCTGAGGGCAGAGATAAGAACATGGGAGTATTATATCATAGGTATGGTTGAGTCTTGGTTGAAAGATGGGCTTACTTGTTCAAGAAAAGCTGTGTCCGACAAATTTGGTCAAATTTTCTGAGGGAGTAGCCAGGCGTATTGATGAGGGTAAAACATTTAATATGGTCTACATGGACTTTAACAAGGCTTTTGTTTAGGTCCCATGGCAGACTGGTCAAGAAAGCGAGAGTCCATGGAATCCAAGACAGAGTGACATGTTGGATCTAAAATTGATTGAGAGGTAGGAAGCAGAAGATGATGGTAGAGAATGAATGAATGAATTAATTAACTTTATTGTCACATATACTCATTGAGTATCAGTGAAAAGGTTATACATTGCCACTTACAGCGTCATCTTGGGTACAAAGGTACTTAGGTACAGCTTCTTTAGTGACAAATCTTAAAAAATGGAAAAGTAAAATGTCCACGTTGCAGAAATAAAAGTTCAGAACAATGGTCTTCCAACCCAGACCACACTGGCCCCTAGTCTCCAGTCTACACCAGGTCCTGTCTCCAGACCATGCCAGACTTCAGCTTGAGGATGACGAGGCTGGGAGATGGCTTCAGGATGCTATGCAAAGCTGAGGACGCCATGCTAGGAGGACGCCATGCTAGGAGGTCGCCATGGGAGGCTGGGAGTCATCAGAAGCCGGGAAACTATGCTGGAAATCTGGAATAAAAAGAGGGAAACTTGGAGAAAGGAATCCTGGCAGCATCCTAGGAGGGAGAGAAAGAGTCACGTTGGTCTCGTAAAGTTAACTCTGTTTTTTCCTCTGATTCTTCTAGACTTACTGCTGTTCTTCAGGTATTTATTGTTTTCCAGAAACTGAAAACGTCTCACAGCATCTCTGGATAGAGAAACTGGGGAGAGAGGGATGTTTCTATGACTGGAAGCTTGTTTCCATTGTGGTTTCACAGGACTTGTTGATGGGGCTATTGCATTTTTTGGTTTACGTTAATGATTTGGACTTCAATGTAAGATCAAAAAGTTTGCTGATGATATAAAATCGCTGGAGTTTCAACTAGTGAAATGATAGCCCATAAAATGCAGGAGAGATCAATGAATTGGTCAGCCGAGCAAAGCGCTGTCAAATGGAATTCACCTGGGCAAAGTACGACACAATGCATTTGGGGAGGGATACTAAAGCAAGGGATTATTCTTTGAATGAAACGTTCTAGAAAAGTACTAAGGATCAAGGTAAAAATATTTGTAGCGATCATTATGCACATGATTGTATTCTACTCACTGCAGACATCAAATCACCAGGAATGATTGTTATATGCTGTCCGATACTCCCTTCTCAGCTCAGTGGTAGACCCCTGTTTTCAATGGCCACTCTGTGAAAGTTTGGCATGGTTTCCTCTCTAGCTCTCAGCTATGAGGCTGCTGGAGGACAACCTTCAGTTCTCTTTCTCTCCCTCATGTTCTTTGTTCTCCAGCAAGGAGGGAAACAAGAGACCCAGGGGTGAAAGTAATGAAATGCGCTGAACAAATCGGTGGATAACATTTGTTGAGGTTGACTATGAGTGAGAGGAGAGACAATGCATAATACGAAAGAGTGTACTTTGAGTGATGGATGGATCGACAGATGGGGATGTGAAGAAGTATACAGATCGAGACATTTGGGTTTGTCTTTAGTTTAAGGTGACATGATGTGTGATGTGCTGCAATCATAGAATCCCTACAGTGTAGGAGCAGGCCATGCAGCCCATTGAGTTCATACTGATCATCCAAAGACCATCCCACCCAGACCAAGCTCCCTACTGTATATCCCTGCATTTCCTGTGGCTAATCCACTTCACTTGTACATCCATGAACATGATGGGCAATTTAACGTGGCAAATCCACCTAACCTGCACATCTTTGGACTGTGGGAGGAAACTGGAGCATCCCCACAGAGACAACCATGGAGAATGTGCAAACTCCACATGTACAGTTGCCTGAGGCTAAAATTGACCCTGGGTCCCTGGTGTTGTGAGGCAGCAGTGCTAATCACTGAGACACTGTGCCACGCTGTGCTGGAGTAGGTTTGGGGAAAAATAGAATGAGGGAATTAGAGTGATTCAAACCTTTGGATGTAGGTGAATGTGCTCCAGGATTCAGCCTCCGGCCCTGTTTATACTATGCAACTACTGTTCCAACTGAATCCACAAACTTTGTACCACAACACTTCCTGTTGGTCTTGTCCATTACTTCCAGTTTTGCTTCTCCGGCAGGATTCTTTCTTGTGTTAGTGAGGACAGTTCTCCCTCCAGTGCCTTCTATCTCCCAGTTGGAGAGGCACCATAAATGAAAACAGGGCACAGCCTTCAAATGTGTGTGTGAGCTCTGTTCTGTTATTTCATTGTGTCTAACTCCAAATTCTAGACTTCATCATGTTTCACAATTGTGATGTCGCCTTAAAGACTGGAGTTGAAGTTGACTCACGCTGCCCTTTGTTGTCCGCTTAGGATAATTGGTCTGGGAATCCAGAAATGGTAATGTCATGACTGAGTTAAAAAACCACTGACTGATGTGCTGCTCTTACTCCTAGGTCCCCCATGCGGTGCCACACCTGCTCCCCTGCGTACTAGGAACTTATAGTCCAGCCAATGATTATATACACTCTGAGCATTTAGTCAAAGCACAGACTGACAGAAGGACAATTAACAAAAATAAAACTCTTTGAATATCTGCTCTCATCGCAACAACTAAAACCCCTGCATATTGCTTGATTATTATTCCACTGTGAACCACTGCATCAAAATACATCCTGTGACAATTCCGTTCCATTCAACAATGTTTATCTTTTACACATTCAGGGGGAACAGGTTTAGGAAATGGTTAGCACAAATAAACAGCCTCTCATGGTAAGAGTAAGAGACCTGTGAATGTAGCAGCATACCAAGTACACAGCATTAATTCTGATCCAAGGAAATGGTATAGTTGAAATTCTAGAAAGGCCGTTTTACTATCTTAAGAGAACAAGCACCATGAAAATAATTGTAACCCTTAATATCCACAGAGAATGGGTTTACTTTGGTGAAAAGTACACATTCAGAACAACAATTTCTCCTGATTTACACAACCTTAAATGGCTTTGTGCTTTGCTAGACTTCATATCATAAATTATTCTAACCCAATAGTATCTGAGGGACTCCCAATTCTCTTTCTGGTTAGGCTTAGAATGAATTTTCAATCAGTAAAACCATTAGTATAAAGTGGAGAAACATCAGAGCATCTTCCCCCGGTGGGAGATTGCATTCTGTACTAGCTGACAGTACTGATTTTAAGCAAAATCAGAGAAATGCCATAAAAATTACAGTAATTTGAATGTTATATTTTTAAAATGAAAACTAACGCTCTTTGAGAAGGAGAAGCACCTCCAGAGCTGGAAGTGATTCTCTGCAGTTGGAGCTTTTGCATTCTTCTCTGCAACCTATTCAAAAGTTACAAGGTTACAAATGTTACTGGAAAATCTACATACAGAAAGTGTTTTGCAACATTTGCTTCACTGAAAGGCAACTGTTATTTAGACTATTTTCTTCCGAGTGTAATTGAATCTAATCCTGGTGTCTGTTTCTTTAGTACAGTACATTGATTCTTTATTGAAATTTTGTGCTTGCATGATCTTGATGCAAAGATGATTCTAGCAAGGTCACTTTCAATCGGATTTTGAAGAAATAGAAACCATTACACAGTGGACTGCCTTGACAATATAAGCTTCCTAAAACTAGCCGGTAATACTGAGGTAACAGTTACTTGAATTTACACACTGTAACTGCTTTCGACATGATTAATGAACTCGAACGAATATATTTGTAAAAAGCCCATTCAGAGATCAAGTAAATATAAATGGCTAAAATTCAAAAGATACACATCTCACTAACCATGTAGGAAGATTTAATTTGCACAGCCGGTCATACATATGTGCACTGTAGCACGTTAATCTGTTCCATCAGAATTGATAACTGTTGAATGCCACCGATTTTAATAAGAGGATTAAATTAAATCTTTGTGAACAAACGTGTTTTTACCCCACTGCTCAATAAGTAAATGATTCTTAGAGGGAATAGTTAAAGTGAGTTGATAGTTGGTGCAAATTTGTCTAGAAGCCCATGTCTTCAATGGACGTGCAGATGGTTGTGGTAAGTGTCGAATTAAATCAATGCCAGTATCTGTCCATTGTTAGTATAATGCACGTGTAACCTTTTTATAAGGAAACCAATAACAATTTGCATTTGCATAGCAACCTTGATTTAGTTTTATTCTCTTGTGGGACATTGGTATTGCTGGCTGGCCAGCATTTATTACCCACCCCCCAGGTGTCCTTGAGTATGCGGTTTCTGCTTGAACCACTGCCATCCATGTGCTGTAGGTAGACCCAAATGCCCTTAATTGCTGGCAGAAAATACATCCAAGTGCTTCACTAACTGAAGCCAAGCAATAATAGATTTTGACCCAAAACCTGGATGACAAACTGGTTTTTGAGGAAGTTGTTACAGACTGGAAGCAAAGTTGAAGAGTGTGAACTCTCTGCTATCAAGGTTTTGTTTTTGCAGGAGGCCAGAGTCGGATATTAAGAGTGTTGGCCATGGTATTTGTCTGGAGGAGTTTGAAGAAGCAAGAATGACTAAGGCAATGAAAAGATTTGTAAATGAAACAAAAGCCTAAAAAAATGTTAGCCAGCATATCAGCAGTAATTTCTGTACATGTGGCATAATCAGCTCAAGTTATATTCTTTCATTATAATGCCATATGAAGTTTAAAGCTTTGACCAAGCTTTTGGTCACTTGTCCTTGCATGGTTCAGTATCAAATGATGTTTGACGAAGCTCCTTGCAGCACCTAATGATGCTTTACTCCATGAAAGGCAGTAACATTACAAACACAAGTTGTTCACTCTTGAATGAAGTTTGACCATTTCAAATTATTAGAAAATACAAATACTTTAAACAGTTTAACAATGGCATTTTAATTGCAGTATTGATTGAGATAATTTATTTATTGTGGTGCAGAAATGGTACTGAAGTATCAGGAGTGAAGCCTTAGCTTCAGAGTGTTGCTATCAGTCCCTTAGCCATAAGGTGTTGCACATATTTCCGCCAATGAATGTCTCACACATACTTATCCTTAATTGCAAAATAGTAGTAGATAAATCAACAGCCTAGTAATACTGCCCATTTTCAATAATCATTTTTGCCAAAATTTTGTTTTGGACCACTATGTAGAATTGTTTTAAACACATTGATTATTCCACGGGTGCAGAGGTGGCAATAGGGGCCAATTTTATAATGAGCCAATTTTATTTTATTATTCTGGCTGGTGTTCAAGTTTTGCCTTCTGTGCTCTTGAACCCTCTGTTGGCTTCAGACTAAACATTTATTAAATGCTTCATACTTCCTGTTTATTTTTATTATAAGTGGTCCATTATCTTTAACTGAACAGGAAAAGAGCAATACAAAAACGAATTGCTGGAAGAGCTCAGCAGGTCTGGCAGCATCTGTGGAGAGAAACTACAGTTAACGTTTCAGGTCCAGTGCCCCTTCTTCAGAACTGATGGTAGCTAGGAATATGGCTTTTTATGCGGAAGATAGGGTGGGGGAAGGGGGTAAGATGCAAATGATAAATGTAGGTGGAGCCTAAAGAGTAAGAACAGTTGGACAGACAAAGGAGTGGATAATGATCAACCTGGGAAAATGAATAGCTACTCTTAGGGACTGTTAATAGCTAGCAATGAGTTGTGTGTAATAACAGAACTTGTGATATCAGGACCTGGTGTGGGGTTGGCGTAAGGATGTGGGAGAAGGTGCCTCAAGACCTAAAACGATTGAGCGTGATATTGAGTCCAGAAGGCCGTAGAGTTCCCAAGCAGAAAATGAGGTGCTGTTCTCCTAGAAACATTAACTCTGATTTCTCTCCACAGATGCTGCCAGACCTGCTGAGCTTCTCAAGCAACTTCTATTTTTGTTCCAGATTTACAGTGTCCACAGTTCTTTCAGTTTTATCACGTGTATTCCATCTCCCTGTAATTAATGTTTTTTTCTATAAGTAATACTTCTAAATATTTATTTCTTTACATGATCAATGTCTTCTCACAGGGACAATATCACTCATTTTTGATGAAAATATAGACATAAATTGTTTTGATTTATTTAAGATTTGTTTAGATTCTGAATTTCCTTACCAGAAATATTATAGTTTATCTGGAGTATAAAACTTAACTATTGTTCTGAAGCTTAAAGAAGCATTTATTACTGAATAGAAACCTGTCTATGTACAGTGTAATGAAGCATGGTTTTGAGTCGCTGGATAATTGTTGAAGTTCTCACAGTCTATTTTCTCAGTATCATCTTACATCAAATTAACAACATACTGAACAGCATTTCCCATGTTGTGTGAAGCTGGATAAAGCAGCTGCTGATGCGGGCACCAAGTGAAAATATTTGAATATGTGATAATGCAATAATGCACAATGCAATCCTGAATCCTGCAGTGTAACTCTGAACAATCCAATATTTCATCTCAACAACTATTGATCAACATAGAAGACCCATGATTCCCTTTAGCAAAATAAATAGGAGAGACTTTATTAACCGTGCAGAAACACAATTTCATTTACTTTACAGCAGCAAAATTCACTTTCACATCGCAATTGTGTAGGTCTCACAGTTAAGGTTAATGCAGAAAAAGAACATGAAACAATAATTGTCCTAGCCTTTGTTTACCAGTAATGCATTCAATCACCATTTGAGCTTTATATTTAATGTGTTAGATGTTTATGCTGCATTAAACTGTCTGCAAATGCACTTAACACCATCCTGAACTCTGTTTTCTATCCAGCTTGCTCTCTTTAACATGTTAAGTGAGGTCCAGTTTAGGTCCATTGTAAAAATTAATGTAAGCATTTTCAGCATAGTGCAACACAACGAAATGTAGATATTAATATTTGATAACTAATTTGAGCAGCCATGGATGGTTCTATGGACTGAGCAATAATAGAAAATTTTGTGCTAATCATTTCATCTCCATTCTTCTTTGGATTGTTTCCATCTGTGCAGAGATGGGGACAGTGGGGAAAAAGTGAAAATCAACTTAGAGGGACTAACTTTTTGCAACATCTGCCTTTTTTTTGGAATGTATCTAATTGAAATACTGTAACAGTCATGTGAGTAAAATGAATTTAACTTTTCTGTCATGCTTCAACCCTCAGACTTTCTTAGCATAACTTCCGAAGCGCCATTGGGGAAATTGCCAGTGCAAAAGCTGTCACACAAAAACGCAGAACTATTCCCTATATTTCAGTTTGTGATCTTGCTTCAGAAGATCAAAAAATGTCAGTGATCATAAAATGGCAGTTTTCATTAAAGTACGCAATTGCATATCCTCAGTCTTTCCAGCACATGATAATCAATCAATTACTTTTAATAGGCAGTGGCATGATAAAGTGATTCAGGGAATAAATAAGATGATTGTTGAAATAGCCTGTTTGTTTGGGTGGTATTGGTTGTTTGGGAATGTTGACCACAATATTAGGAGAGCTTGCTGCTCTGTGTTACATTTGTTTTTGGTAATTTGCATGAGATAATTTCCCTTGGGATCAGTATGACTGTATGTGGACCTTGTCTTCTCCACTTATTCAGTATTGGTTTGGAGGTTGAGTTCTGAATGTCATTAGAATCAGTTCAATGGCCTAAAACCTTCAACGATGCACTTGTTTTAAAAAAAAGTCTTCTGAAGCAAGTAATGACGTGGGTAACTTTTAAAAAAAAGCCGAGGAGCAGCTAATCCAAGTGACACCAGATAGTGCTGGTCTCTGATATGTGCAGCCAACTTGATAAGTAGATGACAACAAAGCTTCAGATATCAGCCACAATATATTCCTTTTTCCAAGAGTTGCACATCTGTCACAGAATATGACAAATGTGGAAGTAATATTTTAAAAGCAATGTTCATTTTGCTACCTAGTAGTCATTGTTTGGGGAATTAAACATTATAGAATATTAATTCTACAAGGAATTGTATAGATACAAGATGGCAGTGGAGTAGGCAGCTCCCGGGATCCTGTGCCCCAGCTTGTCCACTTTTTCCTTCTTCCCTTTCTTTTTTCTCAAACTTACCTGAAGGGAACGTGGTTTCGATGGGCTCCGGAGCAATGTCTTCAGTGGCAGCGTGGCTACAGAGTCAGTCAGTCGGTCTGTGAAGCCTGGAGCAGGACTCTTGCTTCCGTGTGGAGTAGGCCTCTGGCAGCGGCATGGAGTGGGGTGGGAAGCCTGGTGCAGGACTGTAACAGCAGAGAAGGAATACTTGGACTCTCTTTAAGTTATCTTTCTGTAAAATTTTATTCTAAGTTAATGTGAGTCGCGCCTATGTACGATGGCTCACACCTTGCACTGTATTTTATATTGAATACACGTGACGATAAAATGAGTCAAATTAATTCAATTCAATTCAATTCAATTTTACTACTCCAACTCCCAAACTTTTAAGAAGAGAGTTGAGGCAAAGTTTTTTTCACATAGAGGGAGGTTGGAGTCTGGAACTGACTGCCTGAAAGGTTGGTTGCATTGGAAAATGTTGTAACATTTCAGCAGATATTCACTTGCTTTGCCATAGCCTCGAAGACTGTAGGCCAACAGCTGGAAAATGGGATTAATGGAGACAGATCTTTGTTGCATGGCATGGACAAAATGGGCCAAATGGTCTCTTTCTGTGCTGTAAATGTCTGAGTCTTCAGCTAATGAGTCAGAGGCTCTCATGTTCCATGTTAGAAGATAATTAGCATTTGAGTGTACCAGTAATCCTTTTTGAAGCTGCACTTCACTTACAGTCTGAGGGCAGCAATAATATTACGGATCTTTTGAGGTTTAAACATCATTTTTGCATTATTATTATTAAATGCAAAGAAGGTTTCAAATAACTGCCCAACACCAAAGGAAGGTACTTTCTGTCTCCATCATTTTTTTAGTTATGTCTTGTAACAGTATTGCTATCTGGTCTAAAGTGTACATCACAATTGATCTTAATATCTCTCGGGCATCTCTTCGCAAGACAATCTGGATCTTCTGGTCTTTTCTGGAAAACCTTACTCGACAGTACATTATATGCTGATTAAGTGTGAGAATAAAATCTGGCTCACTTGTGATTTCTGTCGTGATAGAACAACATACTGACAGAAGTTGACTGGATCCACACATGGGAAACAAATTACCATATTGGGATGTAGACCCTTATTCAAATATATTCCTTTACAATGCATTTAGATTGTGTTTACATTTGTTTACTTTTATACACACATTTAATTTCAAATGAAGACATGCCTGTCTTTGAGTTGACAGTATTGAGGCTAAAACACGTGTGTTCCTATTAGATGACTTGTCTGCCTTGCCATTGCATTGTAATTCAAGAGGATTCTCCAGGCCTTGGACTCCTGTAGGAAAAATATTATTGTTCTGTTCTCTGGTGTGAGTTTTTGTTGTTAAATCAGAAGATAAGTGCCTACCTAGCCAATTCTACATGAGGCCAAGAGGAGCATCCCATCTACTACTACACTTAGTAACCGATTCCGAATTTGTAAAACAAAACATTGATTAACCACTTTTTTCTTACTGTAACGTTTTTTATGATCCTGTAAGGGACTGTAAATGCTTAAAAAAGACATCCAAACATCCAGCAATCAGAATTTAACCATGAGATTTCTCATTCTGGATTTTGCCTCATTCTCATTCCACATGATGAACGATGAAGGTATTATTTTCGCTGCTTGATGTACAGTCCTAACCGACTCTCATCTCCTATTACATACATAATCTGGTAACGTGCCCTACACCAAAACAAAACTATAGTTGTCCCGTCTGTTCCCAAAACGGAACTATACATCAACATAAGTAAAGGTATTGACTACCCAGGCCACCTCTATGATGATGTGGAATGCACTGGGATTTAACAAACAGAAATTCAAGCAACTTATTTATCTTCAGTGCCACTCTTTGATTCCATAACCCAAATGAATAATTTGTATTTCTCAAAGAGAGCATGCAACACGAGAGCCTTTAACTCATGAGCTGATGAGTCAGATATTTGCAGTATCCGGAGAGACCATTTGGCCCATTGCACAGAGGAACTTTTTTTTTCTACAAAGCTGCTTTCAGTTTCCTTTCATTTGGAATGATGTGGAGGTGCCAGTGTTAGGCTTGGGTGAACAAAGTCAGAACTCTCACGTCACCAGGTTATAGTCCAACAGTTTATCACAAGCTTTCAGAGTGTAGCCCCTTCAACAGGTGAAGTCTTTCACTTTCATTTGGAAACTACATACATAATTTGCTTTTTCTTTAAAATATGGGCAGATTTTCAGATTTAGTTAAAATATAAAACCCCAATCACTAATTCCATTTATGACTCAACTTTCAAGATAACTTCGGATACCTTTTAAGTGTAATTAACTGAACTTTGTTATAATTGTATTTACATCAGAGTTATTACCAGTTCCTCAGTCAGATGTCCATTTATCTTACATTTAACACTTTAGCTTCCAAACAGAAGTCAGAGGCATGAAACTTAAAAATGATACCTTAAGACACATGACTTCTAAGCCAGATTTTGCAACACTTTTCCAATTGACCCTTCTTGAATGCAACTGATGATGGGATCTTACCACTTGGGTCACTTTATAAACATCAGCAGAACCGGAACGCTGAAATCTGTTGTCCTGCAGAACTCAGAAACTCAAAAGTCAATTCAGTGCTTCTTCTCGAACAGTTTCGGATTAAGTTCTGCCAATATTAGTGCACAAAAGATCTCTCCTCTGGTAACAAACTTCAAAATGAACATTGACTTCTGGAAGATGAATCATGTAAAATAAACAGACATATTCTGGCTCTATTCCTCATGCTATATGCAGGCACAAACACCATCAATGTGTTTAGCTCTGCTTGAAGTCAGGTTGGAATTCCAAGTGATAGGTTATTAAGTTAGACCCTGAGCTACTGTGACTGACTGCTGTCTTAATATGTGAAAGAGAATTAGAACCAGACATGCAGTTGCCATCTCCAACTTTATTGAACAGAGAAGTATTAGGCCATTGCAGGGTCCAACCGGTGTGCTTCTACAGATTTTTAAGAAAATTCTCCTCACTTACATAAAAGAAAAGCAACCAGTTCAGGACTAGTAAAGTGATTGGAAATTGGTTTGAATTTTGTTTCATGTATGCATTTCTCCTGTGCCCAATTATGAAACTTGCAGAAGTGATTATACATGACTGTAATCTTTCTCGCTTGCTAACAGAAAATTGGAAAAGTGCATCTGAATGCTTTGGCCTTTTTTCATTTTCCTTTCTGGCTATTTCTGTATAATGTCTGATTTGTGAGTAGAGAAAACTGGGTCATTGTCAACAGGGGCTCAATGATACAAAGGTTGACATCAGACATAATGAATACACGTTACAGTGCAGTAATACTGATGCAAAGATCAAATAGTTAACAAAACAAAGCTTGATTAGGCAGCTTTCTTCCCCTCAAACTGTCATAAAGAAGAAAGGTTAACCAAGCCCTCCTTTTTTATTATAGGGCACAAGCTATTGAATTGTAAGTTGCCCAGCTTCATTTTCCTATAAATTTATTTATAATGCTGAGATATATTTACAAAATCCCATGCACTAGCTCAGTTATAATATGAAATCTAATTTTCAAAACAACAGTTTATTTTCCTTTTCTGCCAACTTTTTCTGAGGTTTAATAACCTCATCTAATTTACTATATCACAACATGATTAGCTCATGCTATTGAATAACTCTTCTGCCAGTATACAGCTCAATAGTCTCTGCTTTCTACCGCTGGTATAAAAAGCATGAGACGTGCTGTGTTTTGAGTCATCCTGTAGCATGAATTTCCAGATGAATAATGTCAAAATTCTGGATCGCAACTATTGCAGTACACAGCATCTTTATTAATATGTCACTCACTGGTACAAACTGATCTAAAGTGAGCCTGTGACCCCTTACCACAGTGTGGTGAAAGAATACAGCCGGTCTGCATTTATGGCCCATGTCATGTTTCCTTAAGATTAAAGCATGTATTTTAACTTACTGCGTGTTGGAGAAGGACTACTTTTGTGCCAGCACTGAAATTGCCCAAGATAATGTTTTTCGCTTTGGCAATCGACAGTGACCATTCCAGCCCGACACAAGCACTGTCGACTGCCTGCATTTTTGCACTGCCACCTACTGTAGGGTTGAAGTGGCTTGACATGACAATACAGGGAGTTCTGCTAAAACGTGTGTTTTGGCAACACAAATTTGGCTGTAACGCTACTGACAAATAGGGGAATGCTGTTTCTTAAATGCGAACGTGCGTTGGCTATAGCACGATTCCATCAGTGACCTTATTGTTGATATTTTGGAAGATATTTTTAGAAAATAACGCAGGAAGAAAGATTAGATTTCAAGATTCTCCTCATTCTGGATAATGGGCCAATCCATCCTCCCACGACTGGTGAACTTTCTGAAAACCTCAAAGTGCTTTTTCTACCCTCAAACACAACCTCTCTCTTTCAACCCATGGACCAGGGTGCAACAGCAGCTTTTAAAGCTTATTATTTATGGCGTGTATTTAAGAGGCTGCTTGAAGCTACGGAGGGGGATGAGGACAGTGTTCTTCAATTTTGGAAGGGTTTTAACATCAAGAATGCAATTGGGGTGATGTCAGTAAGGACTGCTTACATGCAGTTTGGTGGAAACTTCTCCTAGATTTTTTTCAAGATTTTAAAATCTTTGATCCATCCCAAGAATCAAAGAACATTGTGTTGATGTTGAAAGCAAGTTGGATTTGAAGTGGAGAGTGAGGATGTTGAAGAGCTGCTTGAGTCCCACTGTGAAGACCTCTCCAGCTGATCTACAACAACTTGGCACTGAGAGGGAAGTGGAAGCTGGAGATGAAGAAGATGAAGTCCAGGATGCAGCACCACGAGAGCTTTCCATGTCTGTTTTGTCTTCTATCCTGAGGGAAATTGAGAAGCAGTTGCAGCTCTTAGAGGACAACGATTACAATGTAGAATGCAGCAGGGTGTAGTAGTTTGTGGACTAAGATCTTATTTGGCACCTTATGAACCATTCCTTCATGAAAGAAGAAAAAGGGCAAAGCAGCAAAAACTGGATGTCTTTTTTAAGCCAACCCCCAATAAGACAATGAGCCACAGCCGTCCACTTCAGGATTAACTATTTTTCACCCTAACCCTGCAACCACAGCTGCATCTGAAGGTGGTGATGATGATGATAATGACGACCCTCAGCACCTGTATTTAACAACAGAGCAACCCCAAAACCTCCCCTCCCATCAAGGTAAAATGTTAAATTTACTCTTATTTCATTATTAGATAGGAATTAAACATTTATTCAAACTGTGCTATCCTTTGTGTTAGGCATTTGAGTGATTTTTGGATTATTTTGATTGATATTTTTTGGTGGTCTGCCCCTAACCCCATTTTTCCCGTAGGCCCCATTATTTCTATAGCGTGTTTTTCTATAAATGTGATGTTGCGCAGGAATGCAACTATTACGTTCTAGCAGAACCCCCTGTATAAAGAATCCAGCAGAATAGGTCTGGAGAACTTCCCTTTCAGATTCTGTTCTGATAATTTTTTTAAAATGGTAATTTGATTGTCTAGGCTTTTAGCTTATAAGTCCATTTGATGAATGAATGTCCGAAACGCACTTTCAAGCATAAATTTACGTCGGTCAAAAACACTAATTAAATTGATGTTGTTGCACCCAGTAAATACCAGAATGCTGTGAGGAACCAGATTCTATTTTCATGAGTCAGAGATTTGTTAACTCATGATGAAGTCTTTTTCAGGAATAAAAATCAAGTTCACTGCTTTCTAATGAGTATTTTCAAAATGATAGCTGCTTGAGAACAGACAAACATTGACTTGGGACCGATGATGTCTGGAGAGACTAAATATTTCTGCTGATACTCAACTTCAGTGAGAATATGTTTAGTGTTTAGAGTGTGGCTAGCAATGCTTCCCCCAGTTTATGGATGAGTAGTGTTGCTTACTGTCTCATGTGAGGAGTTGTTTTACTTTACATTATCTAAATGTGTACTCAGGGAGGACTGAAACCCATACCTAATGTGTGGTCCTGGCAAAGTGGTATTATTACTAGACTATTTATCCAGAAACTCAACTAATGTATTGGCGACCTGGGTTTGAATTGGCCAGGAATGCCCGGTACACAAAAACCACAACAGATCCAACCCAGCCAATTACTGCCCCATCAGTCTACTCTTGATCATCAGTAAAGTGATGGAAGATGTCATCAACGGTGCTATCAAGCAGCACCAGCTCAGCAATAACCTGCTCAGTGATGCCCAGTTTGGTTTCTGCCAGAGCTACTCAGCTCCTGACCTCACTACAGCCTTGACCCAAACATGGACAAAAGAGCTGAATTCCAGAGGTGAGCTAAGAGTGACAACCCTTGACATCATGGATGTAATCAACTGAGTGTGGCATTAAGGAGCCCTAACAACACTCGAATCAATGGGTATTGGGGGAAAACTCTCTGGTGGTTGGAGTTATACCTGGCATATAGGAAGATGGCTGTGGTTGTTGGAGGTTAATTATCTCAGCTCCAGGGCATCTCTGTAGGAGTTCCTCAGCCCAACCATCTTCAGCTGCTCCATCAATGACCTTCCCTCGACAATAAGATCACAAGTGGGGATGTTCACCGATGATTGCACCAGGTTCAGCACCATTTGCGACTCCTCAGATACTGAAGCAGTCCGTGTTCAAATGCAACAAGATCTGGACAATATCCAGGCTGAGGCTGACAAGTGGCAAGTGACATTCGCGCCACACAAATGCCAGGCTATGACCATCACCAATAAGAGACAATGTAACCACCACCCCTCGACAGTCAACGGTGTTACCATCACTGAATCCCCCACTATCAACATCCCGGCGGTTACCATTGACCAGAAACTCAACTGGACTCACCACGTAAACACAGTGGCTACAAGAACAGGTCAGAGGCTAGAAATACTGCAGCAAGTAACTCACCTGCTGACTCCCCAAAGCCTGTCCACCATCTACAAGGCACAAGGCTGAAGAAGTGTGATGGAATACTCCCCACTTGCCTGGATGGGTGTGGCTCCAAAGGCACTCACGAAGCTTGACACCATCCAGGACAAGACAGCCCACTTGATTGGCACTACACCCACAAGCATCCACTGCCTTCACCACCGCCGCTCAGTAGCAGCAGTGTGTAGTATCTACAAGATGCACTGCAGAAATTCACCAAAGATCCTCAGATAGCATCTTACAAACCCACGATCGCTTCCATCTAGAAGGGCAAGGGCAGCATATATACGGGAGCACCACCAACAGCAACTCAAGAAGGCAGCTCACCACCACCTTCTCAAGGGCAACTAGGGATGGGCAAGAAATGCTGGCCAGCCAGTGACGCACACATCCCACAAAAATGAATAAAACAAAACATACTCAGACGGGAGGCATGGAGTGGTGCTGAGTCTTCATGGCTTGACCAGTGATGGGAGGTATTGATATTCATGGGCAGGGCTGATACAACCATCATGAAAGGTTGGCAGTAACAATACATGTTACATGTCCTGGCAGAATTAATCAAGGATACCTGGTAGTATGTTACAGCAATTCTAATTCATCTGGCTAGGATTGTAGTTATACGTTACCAGCAGAGTAAGCAGATCAGCTGGGTATAATGAAAACCATGCAGTGTGTTGAGTTCTAGAATGATTTGTATGAACAAGGCACCTGAAACAAGAGGTATCAGGTGGCTATCTGTTAGTGAGAATTCAGAACATCTGCAATGAATGCAGTATCAGCAAAGTGTTCAGTAACATCAGCGAGGTTACCTAACAGAGAGGAACCGTAGCTTTTGTATAATTACAAAGTTATCAGACTGCAAAATGTGAGAAATAGGCCAGTAAGGAAAGTATCACAGTTCAACAAGTGATGACAAATATTTAATTCACTATTAAGCTTTCCATTATGAAAGTATTAACCGAACTTTGACATTATGCCCTGTTTCAGCAAGTCCTGCCCCATTTTGTTTAATGTCTGGCTCAGAGGAAAGTTGCCTGTTTCACAGTTAGCTAATTGAAATGCAGCCCTTTCACTGAACTCACAATGTGCAGCTTGAGTCAGGATTAGATTTATAGCAGGTATCGTTCTAAGATCCTGTCTAGATTGTGGACCATTGAATTATTTTTATTTTAGGCTAATTAGGTACAGTGGCTACTTTGTTTCGAAGGCCAGTACTTTCCACAAAGAACACTAGCGATGTCCATTGAATCTTAAACAGTTGTGTACAACAGTTTGGAGAAGTGCCCTTCTGAACGAAGACCGATGGTTTTGAATTTCTGCAGCCAGTGTTCTGCTGCTGCATCTTATTCAGCCGCCTACACTGGGAGGAATGTATGATCTACTTATCAACTTCAATCTTCTTAGAATCAAAGGGAATGGCACCTGAAACCAACTGGCTGCAAGAGCTGGAGATAATTATTTGTGAGTTCGAGCCTGCTCATTTGCCCAATGCTGAACGTACTCGCTCAAACTGAGGTCAAAAGTTGCTTCAAGCGTAACTTCATTGCAGAGTTGGAAATTCCTGTGATGCTTGGCAGTGAGATACCCCCCTTTGATTTTCACGAGCTGGGTTATTGTGTTAAATTCCTACATTTCTTCAGACAAAACAGTCAAATGATAAAGTGCAGGACCTCTCGGTAGTGCTGACATTGTGCTTCTGGTAGTTTCCTTAGATCTACCCAGCTGTTCCAGTTTAAATAACACCCTAGCTGAGCATTCATGCCCATCGCATGTCGGTGAAATTCCCTATAAGCAGCTAATTGCATTTCGGAAGCCCAAAAAAATTCAAGTTGCCTTAAAAAGATATCTTTTTTTCGCTGTTTCTTTATTGAATTTGAAGGAAAATTGTGTCCACACCCCCCACACTCTGTCCTATTGGATCATGTTCTAAAAATTGTATCCAATTAGCCACTTTGGATACATTCAATCAAGGCCAGGAACAATAGGTCCAAAACTGCAACCTCGCAGAGGAAGAAACTTCTTCTAGTCATCCCTTTCATATTGCTGCTGTTTAACTCTGGAGACCCACAGCACTGTAGAGGAAATGGAGGGCTGTAGGCAGTCAAGCTAGACCTAATGTGTTTTCTTTTGCCTGCTACTTTAACCATGCTGTTGATGAATCCACACTGTAATACAAACAAAAGTGAAGAAGGATCATCTACACCTTTATAATGCTGAAAGGATATCAATATTGCAGTGGTGAGCAAGTCATTAATAGGACTTGAGGACATCAGCATAAAATTAGCAAGCCACAAGCAAGATTGGAGATTAGTAGAATTTTATTTTCTCCCTCTGCGTGTACAATGCATTTGTGGAATAGTCTCCAACTAAAGTAGTTAATCCGATGTGATTAGTTCCCTTATTATGACACTCTATGAAGAATCCCCTTGATCTTGGAATGTGTTAGTTAATTGATCATTTACTTTGTAATACATGGTGCAACATTATATTCAGATGGCAGCAGGGAGGAAAGCCATTGCAATGTAACTGGGTCCAAGTCCTATAATGGATAACTGAATGGTGTACCAATATTTGTCCTGCAAAGAAAAAGCCAGACTAACTGACTAATCAATGGGACGATGTGGAAGTGGCTGCTATCTGATTAGAAAAACGGATGTTTTTACCACTTTAAGCTCAAGAATTCTCATTTGGCAATGTTCTAACTCTCATACTACAGATAATTCCTGGGGCAGAGGTTTTCATTTGGTTGTGCTGCTCTTTTCCAGCACGTGTTGTGCAATTGACTATGTAAGTTAGAAACAGTGAGTTTGAAATTGGCCACACCCACAAAAGTAGTCATTCCTCCAAGGCCACTGTGCATTCCTGACACAGCAGCTCAATAAATTTTCAGGCCCAAGGACACGAGTTGGCACATTTTAAACATGTTTACATAGTTTACTAAGAAGCTGTCTCCTGTCCAGCAATATAACTAGCAAGTTGTACTGTACAGTTTTAGTAGTCATTTCCAGTTGTTTGGTTTCAGATTATTCATAGGAGTTGGATTTAAAGCAGATTTGGACTGTCTATTTTTGTGAAAAAGCCATTTACAGTATTAAGAAAACTGCACCTCAAGTTACCAAACTTAAGTGTGTCAAGGATAAATTAGGAATATCTTTTATTGCAAAAAGGTTTTTGGTGAAATTATATTCTGAAACACTGGCTGTGCTGGTTAATGGAGATTTTGTATTTGGTGATATCTGATATTTGGCTTTGGTTGGAAACTGAAGAAAGAAAGGATGTTCAAAGCTGATGCAATGTGGGGCTAGATCACCAATTCTGCCGCAGGCAGAAACCGTGGTTGGCCTTAACTGGCATTGTGAACAACCCTATTTGATACATTTTCTTTGCTTCTTTCTTTTCTGTTTGGTGGAAGCTGGTCTGTGTGTTTCAAAAGGAATGCTCTGGAGGAAGTTTTTGTTTGTAATCAGTGTTTGGTGCAATTGTGACAGGCTTTTGACAACTTGGTTAAGACCTTCAAAATGAATAAATCTCCTGTGGCCGCTTAAATGCAGGATACATAGACTCAAGCTATTTATGTTCCTGTATGTATGTACTGAGGTCGTGGAGATTGTTGATGCCTGCAAAATGTCTCAGAATATTTTTGCTGGCATGTGGATTAGTTTAGCTCTGAGCTTGGATTACTGTTGTTATATTTTTATTTTATTATATATCAAAATATTGTTGTATGCTAAGAATGTGCAACTATAATTCTGCATCCCAACTTGTCTAACTTTTACATTCCTCACGTCTCTACATTGTTAGTCCAAAGTCCAGTCTTGAATGAGCTAGAGTTTGCTTTAGGTAAATATTAGAAAGACTGAAATGATCGCCTTTGGCCCACACCCAGATCTCTGCGCATTTGCCACCAATTCCCACACCTTGGGGCTACTATTTTAGGTTGAACCAGCTTGCCAGCACTCCATCTTATTGAATAGA
This sequence comes from Ginglymostoma cirratum, assembly GCA_024137785.1. NCBI lineage: Eukaryota > Metazoa > Chordata > Chondrichthyes > Orectolobiformes > Ginglymostomatidae > Ginglymostoma > Ginglymostoma cirratum. Next base: position 16,636,934 of record JAHRHZ010000098.1, read on the forward strand.
CTTTGAGAAAAAGCAGGGAAATGGAATTAGCAGCAGAGTTCTTCCAAAGAGCCAACACAAGTTTCATAAGCCTCAATTGAATCCAAAGTGAATTTCTGTCTCCACATCTGATCCAACACACAGATTCATGTGATACATCTCTGTAACATTGTCTTCCTCTGTTGAAATTCTTATCTGTGTTTTTGACCCTTCCAGACTCTGCACTGTTCTCATTTTAAGGGATTAAATTGAGGACAGGCTGCATAAACTTAGCTTCTATTTGCTGCAAACAACCATTTTGAGGAGTAATAATTGCAGTACCTAAATTGTCAGAAGGATTTGATATTGTTGGTATAGAAAACTTAATTGCACCTGTAGTGAAATTGAGAACAAAAGGAGATCTTAAAATTAGAGTTAGGCCATTCAGGAGAAAAATCAGGAAGCAATTTTTCATGCAAAAAAATCATGTAAATTTGGAGCAATCTACCTCCAATGGTTGTAACTGCTGAGATGTGTAAAGAAAACTCAATTATTATGTAGTTGAATGGCCTACTCCTGTTTTCTGTTCCTTAAACATTAATGTCCCAAGTTTCAATTAACTATTTTTGAGGTTAGATTGTTTTCCGTTTGGTGCAATGAGTCAACTGATGATAAGGTACTGGTCCTAGATTTGTGTAGAATTTGTCCCATCTCCATCCATTACTGTGGTATGAGGTTAGCTGAATTGCCAGAAAAAACACAGCAAAAATAACCACTGCTACTTTCCTGCAGACTCAAACCTCCCCTTGAAGTTACAGCAGAGAACAGGGGGACACCAGGGAATTTCCGGAACTGTAGTTTTGATTGTTTTGTTTGGATCTTTATTAGGAGAGTTCAGCCTATGTGAATCTGTCTCTTCTACTTCAGTAGACTGTTTAATGAGTATTAGTTGCAAGTTGACCCAAGTGTTAGTATTGATTAATATTCTTCAAGGAGACAAAATTAATCATTTGGGATTGCTTACCAAGTTGGTGAAAGGGTTGAGGCTATCACTCATTATAGCAGAGATGATGTTTTATGAGTGTAAATACTACATGAGAGAGATCTGTCATTTTTTAAAAATGTCTTTTTAGTTAATCCTATTTGACTGACAGCTTTGTCTGTTGTAAAATCATTGCTTTTGATGACGTTCCAGTTTGCAGTTAGAAGCAGTGAGATGGTATACATAGTGTATCATCTCAAGGCACCTTCACTAAAGCTGTGCCTTTCTGCGCAGTGATTGAGCTAGTGTGGTTTATACTTAGCTCTTCCTCACAGTTGTGTTTGAGATTTCCAGAATTGATGAAAGTTTTGAAATTCTAATTCTGAAATGGATTCAAGTCTTTCTTGACTGTAATGTAGTGAAATCTGCTGATTTTGAGCTTGTTCCTATTTAACATTAGTATCTAATAAATCTGATTAATGCTTTACACAGAGTGAGAAAGTTTACTGGAATATTATTTGTCCATCAGCTGGAGAGATTATGAGAATATGAGACAACATTTCTTATTTTCATGAGCTTATGCAGGCATCTGATGTTCATTTTACAAATACTGATATGGGTTGGCGAAATTGTTTTGCCTTTTTCTATGTTCTTAGTTGATATCCGTTTCAGTGTTAGTACCAGTGCAATGTAATGACCGTGAATGCATTTTGAAAGGAAGCCACAACAGCACTTTGCCGCCAAACTGTCTGGCAGTGGTATAACTGGCATTGGGATAACATTTTAACAAGGTTAGGGAGGGGACAGGCAGGGGAACCAAAGCTAGCACTGTTGGATGATGGGGAAATGGAGAATTAATTAGGCAAAAAAGTAAGTTTTATGATGCTTGGAATTCTTCAGGTGAAAATGTAATCAAATACAACAAGTTGAGAGAGGAATATTTTTCTTCATCCTTTTACGGAATACGGTCATTTCTGCCGAGGATGACATTTGTTGCCCATTATGAGGTGCCCTTGGAAAGGTGATGGCGATCTGCCTTTCTGATCTAATGCAATCCTTGTGGCATAGGGACAGAATAGGAGCCCCAGGATTTAGATCCAATGATAGTGAGAGGATAGTGATATGGTTCTTAGGCAGGATAGCACATGGTGTGGAGGGGATTTTGTTGGTAGCATTGTTCTGATGTATCTCCTGACATTTTCCTTCTAAGTGGGAGAGATCTTGTGTTTAGATGGTGCTTTTGGAAGGCAAAATTGATGAGGCAATTGAACCTTGATGAGGCACTGCAGTACACCTTGTATCTAATGCACATTGCTGCCGCCATGCATCAGTAATTAAGGATGTAAATGTTAAGATTGGCAGATGGGGTGTGAATCAAGTAGGCTGCTTTGTTCTACACATAGCCGGGTTTCTTGAATGTAATTGGAGCTGCATTCACCCAGGTTAGTGGAACGTATTCCATCACATTTTTGACTAGTGCTTTGTAGATGCTGGCTTGGCTTTTGAGAGCCCAAGAAGAGGGCTTCAGAATTCTTCTTTCAGATTTCCCAATCTCTGACCCGTTGTTAAAACTATAGTATATTTATGGTTTCTGCAGTTTGGTTTCTGGTTAATGGTAACTTAGTGGGGGATTCAGCAATGTAATGTCACTGAATGTCAAGGTGTGGAGGTGCTGGAGTTGGACTGGGGCGGACACATTCAGAAATCACATGGCACCAGCTTATAGTTCAACAGGTTTATTTGAAAACACAAGTTTTTGGAGCCTCAGTCCTCCTTAAAGTATCAAGGGAGATGTTGTGCTCTGTCTTGTCAGAGATGGTCATTGCTTGGCACTTGTGTGGTGCAAATGTCAAGAATGTCAAATGAAGATAAGACTGGTAAAGAGAAAATATGAGAACACAATGGCTGGAAATCCTGAGGCAAATAACTAACTTGCTCTCCTAAAGGTAACCTAAAAATCCTAATGTAAATAGGAAGAAAGTGGTAAGGGCCACGAAGGAGCCTATTAGGTACAAAGGAAGTGATTCACAATTGAAGGTGCTGAGCAGGTGTATTGGTGTTTACTGGGGATGAGGACGCTGAGAAAATATCTGTAGAATAGAATACAGTGGAGCTAATGGATGGGGGATAATTGATACGCGGTATGTACTGGCAAGACTGACTATGCTCAGGATGACCTACATCCTAGATTGCTAAGCGATGTAATGGAAGGCTTGTCGTTATCTTCTCCAGATATGAGGGAGGTGCCAGAGATTTAAAGAGTGGCTAACGTGACATCTTTATTCAAATAAGGATGTTAATTCCTAATAACTGCATGTCAGTCAGTTAAATGTCAGTGATGAGTAAAGATTTAGAAATAGTAATCAAGGAAATAATTAGGATGTTCTTTGAGAGGTTTAAGCTAAGAAAAGCAGCGCAGATTTGTTACAGAGATTGTATTTAACTAATACGATTGAATTCTTTGATGAAGTAACAGAAAAGGTTGAAGCAAATCAAATGAATGCTTTCTATCTGGGTTTAATAAGGTACCACATAAAAGACTGGCTGTGATATTTGAGGGTCAGAGAATAGAAGAGTCAAAAAATTTGCTGAAGAACAGAGACAGCAGACTATTGTAAATGGGTTTTGTTCATGCTGGAGGAGGCAGAAAGAACTGCTCCCCAATTCTCAGTGCTGCCCATTTGTGTTTTAATATACTTGTGTACAAATCAATTGGATACTGGAAGGCAGAGTAAAATTTCTGAATTTGCCAAAAAGGCCAAACTTGGTCTCAACTATAACAGACCAGAGATAGGCTAGAAGAATGAGTAGACAAATGGCGAATGGAATTTAATACTGAGAACTAAGTGTAAAGTGACAGAATTTAACAGAAGGAATAAAGACAGACAAAATGGACTTAATGGCACGGTTCTAAAGGCAGGGATAGAGGGATCTGGCAGTTCTTGCACATAGATGGATATGACAGGTCAAATAGCCTCCTTCATCAGTTTCCAACCTTCTCCAATAGTGACTTGGGGGCGGCACGGTGGCACAGTGGTTAGCACTACTGCCTCATAGCACCAGGGACCTGGATTTGATTCCACCCTTGGGCAACTGTCTGTGTGGAGTTTGCACATTCTCCCTGTGTCTGTGTGGGTTTGCTCCGGTTTCCTCCCACAGTCCAAAGATGTGCAGGTTAGGTTGTTTGGCCAAGCTAAATTGCCCGTAGTGTTCAGGGAGGTGTAGATTAGGTGTGTTATGGGGGATGGGTCTGGGTGGGATGCTCTGAGGTTCAGTGTGGACTTGTTGGGCCAAAGGGCCTGTTTCCACACTGTAGGGATTCTATCTAACTTTAATTATCAGATCTAGATTATATGCCGAGGATACTATTTTTGATCTGCACAGCACAAGTGTAAAGCACCCTGACCTACTTTGTTGAACAAAAAACATTTGGCCCAAACTTTTCTCCTTACTATTTCGAAGTGACGGACTATTTCGTAACATTTGTGGCTCAGTTGGTAGCACTGTGACCTTTGAGCCTGAAGTCATGGATTCAAGCCCCATTCTAGAGGTGTAAGCATAAATTCTAGGCTGACACAGTACTGCTGTACTGAGGGAATGCTGCAGTGTCAGAGGTGTTGGATGAGACATGAATCCAAAGCCTTGACTACTCATTCAGGAGGTGGTATGAGATCCAATGGCACTACTTTGAAGGAAGGGAGTTTGTGCCAGTACCCTGGCCAATATATTTCCTTCACTCAATAATGCTGAAGCAGATTATCTGGCCATTGTCATAATACTGTTTGATGGGGTTGGTGGGAGTTTCCTGTACCTAAATAAGCTGCCGGGTTTCCAACAATATAACTTTGAAACTGCTACTATGGCTATAGGGGTAATAGGAACTGCAGATGCTGGAGAATCTGAGATAAACCACTTTGAAACATTTTGAGATGTTGAAAGGCACTATATAAACCCAAGCCCTTTTACTTTAAACATACCTGTGAATGAGCACTATCAATTTGACATCAAGTCACCAACCCTCCAGACAAACATATTTATTTAAAAAAAAGTAACAACTGACTTCAAGAACAGGCAATTGATGTCTGTCAGGATTGATTGCCTTGGCCTAAGTAAGGTTTAGGCTGCTTCTAAGTATCTCAGTTAGATCTGTACTGCTGTGTTGCTTTGTATTCTTAAAGCAGAAAGCCCTGAGATAGGCCAGAGATGTCCTGTTCTGTGTAGCAAATATGGAGAAGCCTTGAAATAACTGCTGCTAGCACATAACAATCCAGAACGAATGGAACACATTCATAGCAGAACAAGATTTGACTGTACTTTCAGATCTGATTGATATCTAGATTTCATCTTCGATTCTGCCTTTCCCCAGACTGGGATATTGGGCCTTGTTGTAGCTGGTGCACTTTTTTCAACTTGATGGATTCTGACAAGCCTCAATCACAAGCACAGATATTCTGAGAGGATCCAGTTAAAATTGTGAATTTTTAATCTGAAGGAACTTTTATACAGTTCTCATAGAGTCATAGAATTGGTCCAATGCCGTCCATGCCGACCAGATAACCTAAATTAATCCAGTCTCATTTGCTAGCATTTGGCCCATATCCCTTTAAACACTTCCTATTCATATACCCATCTAGATGTCTTTTAAATGTTGTAATTGTACCTCCACCACTTCCTCTGGCAGCTCATTCCACTCATGCACCACCCTCTGCATGAAAAAGTTGCCCCTTAGGTCCCTTTTATATCTATCCCCTCTGACCTTAAACCCATGCCCACTAATTTTGGACTCCCTTACCATGGGGTACTATTCATCCTATCCAAGCCCGTCATGATTTTATGAACCTCTATAAGGTGTTAAAAATGCTTCTTAATACTTTTTCACTAATCCAAAGATGTTTTGTTCAACATTGTTGTTTCTATGGGGAAAGAATTGCTACATACAGTGAGAAGGCTCTTTGTTGATTGTTTTTGCCATCCATAAAAGCAGGGAAGGATGAAAAACGATGCAGTAGTGATCTGCTTACAACATTAGGATGTTCGTGCACTGTTTCACATCTAATTGAATCATGAACATAAAAATAAATGTGCTCCTCTCTTATTCTGTTGCTCTCACTTGCTCTGTCCCTCACTCTTCCTCCAAAGCTTTGTGTCTTATCTGATCCCTCTCTTGTTCTCATTTGCTCTGATTTTTTTCTCTTGCGCTCATACTTGAAGTAGAGTCAAATATGTTTCCAATAAATTGACAAAAAATTGTTTGTATCAAAACTGAGTTATTCTGAAGAGTAATCTAAGTAGATTTTTAATCAAACTGAACTGCATAACTCAAAGGTTTGAGCCTTGGGATATCTATAAAAAAAGCAGCTGGAAGTTGTGTAGAAATGTTACATCTTTGCAGGAGAGTTGTTCACTGAAAATGACATAGGACCAGTAGTCAGCGCTGACAGTCTTGATTTCACAATGCTTTACCTGGTGTGTGAATGTTTGATGCTGGCACAGGTTGAGGATAGTGAAAGCTCTTTTTGTTCCTATCTTGATGAGCAGAGAAATTCACATCATCACCAAAATAAAATAATAATGGGGCTTCCAAATTACTCCACAAAGCTAATAATATGGTAGAAATCAAACAGTAGTTGTTTGAAAGCCTATTAAAACTCAGAGTAAATGCAACTCTTTCTAAAGCATGAAGCATTTTGACCAATTAGGAGCTGCAGGGGCCTGTTCTCTTCATCCCATTAAACACTCAGTGGCAGCTGCAGTCATTATGATTCTCAGGAAACTGAAGTTGAAAATACATAGGTCTCCAAGTATTAGTGGTAAAAAGGTATGTTGAGAAGATCTGACTCTGAACAATTTGAATAGTATAAGCACTGTAGGCCTGGAGAGGGGCACACTTTCATTAACTCCTGTAGTATTTTCTTTGAAGTGTCTGTCTCATTCTGTCCTTACATATAACTTACTTTGTAATAAACTAATGCTTGTTCATCCATTGGTGAACAGTGGGACCGCAGTAAGACAGTAGCAATGGATTTTGCTCCAGGCGGATATATTTTCCATAGGCACACACCGTGGACTTTGTTCCCACGGGAAGATATTTGAATTAAAATCTTGTTCTACCTACACTTCACTGTGCAGAGTGAATCCAGCTGTGCAGAGTGCCAGCTGTAGATCAGTCGATAGCACAGGCCTTCAAGTCAGAAAGTTGTCTTTTCAAGTCCAGCTCCAGGGGCTAAGATGTTCACTTGGGAGACTGAAGGCTCACTGCATCCTGATAGCTTCAAGGAGCAAGGATATCTACCAAGGGGAGCTGTGGGGGAACTGTGGTGTCCCACAAGCCTCCAGTTAACTGATTGTCATGTTCATTAGGGAACGTTTGAATAGCACCTTTTAATTCTCAATCCAGAAACGCAGTGAGCATGAGCTTGCAGGGTCTCAGGTTTCAGTAGTCAAGCACACAATGAGGAGTCCTGAGAGCAAATGGCTGCATTGGCCAATGTAATTTGGAAATGGAGATATCACCTTCACTCAGCAATCAGGATTATTGTCTCTGCTGACTGCTTTGTATTTGTGAACAGCAAGGAGATAGAGACATGAGGGGAATGTGAGGCTGTAGGCGTTCCTTTGTTAGCAGAGATTGATAGAGCAAACCTTCATCAATGACCATCTAGCAGCTGAGGGACTTCAGCTGGGAGTAGGTAATGGGTAGAATAGATAGGAGGAACCTTTCAGATACAGGTAGTTCTGCTACAATGCAATAATTGTGTTCTTGCGTGACCTCGCTCTACAGAAAATCGCCATCAAAAATCACATTACAGGGAAATCGCTGTAGGAAATTGCTATACCTATACAGCATTCACTATTCATTATTCGTGTTACAACCAATTTGTGTTAACAAAACACGCATTATAGCAGAACTGCCTGTATATCCTTGTTGAGGGGAGCACAGCAGAGAGCTGCAAGAGGAGGAAGGCACCAGATAAGGCATCAGGAAGGCCATTGAGAGTCAGCTACTCGCAAAAACAATGTTATAGGAGGTTGTACCTCTCAAAGCTCAGCTGCTGTTGAACAATTATACTTGTTTATAATTATTTGAGGCATCACAGCCCCCTGTAGTGGCTCTCTGTGTGCAGCCAAAATATTTTCGTTTATCCAAAGATCAACTGAAGATGAGGGTAGTGTCTCACGGTTAGTAGCTCATAATGCCATCAGGCAGGTCACCAATGTCTTCTGCCAGAGGATGGGGTATGTTTCCAATCTGAAACAAATCAGCCAACTCAGGCACCAGGGATTTTCCACCCCTGATAGATATTCTCAGGTCCAGGAGCTATCACTTGTTCTTATGCAACCATCAAAGTACTAACAGATCTGCCAGATAGATTGCTACCTGTCACTGAATGTCCAGCTGCTCTATGACCATAAGAAGAGCATGTTGTAAGTCAGTGCCCTGTTTCTAGACAGATGTTGTGATTCCTTCCAGTTCTTGCACCGTCTCATCAGCATCCAGACTTTCTAGATAACTGCTGGGGAAATTCTCTGAGAAAGGTGATTCCTGACCACATCTGGTACCCAGCCATGGTGGCAGAGAGATGTTGCAACCAAGCTCATCTACTCTGCCATGTCCCTGCGTTGAACAGACCTGTAGAATCTTGAGGATGTGTCTCTATGACCTTGACTGGTTGGGTAGCACCAACCTAGAATGGAAAAGCAGGAGTGCCTAGTGTTGTGATCATCTGCTTAGTCCTGCACTACATGATGCTACAAAAACAATTGGAGCTGGATGCAGGGGAGGACCTGAACTCTTCCTTAGAGTCAGACTGAAAAGAGGATAGATAGGGTGTTCCAGATGATTCCAGCCTTGAAGCATTAAGATCTTTCCAGCTCTGTCATAAATTGGCAATTATTATTCCTAACCTATAGTCTAACCTTGCTTTTCAAGCATTCCAAAGGACAGGGGCAATAATTTGCTGTGAAATAATGACGAGGCTAATGCTTTTAATGAATTGGTCAATGACGACAGCTGAGCACAAATGTGCAGTCAAATATTAAAGCTACTGCCCTTATTAAAACTGAGCTAAAATGGCATCTCGCCATCTGGTTCCCTGTTTATATGTAGCTACTTCCAGTTCAGTCTAAATAACCTTTTAATGGTGTTATAACTTTTCATTTTACTAATAAAAAACCTCTCTGGTACTGAAAATTAATTTTTACCTATGTTGAATCCCATTCCTTTGCCTCTTAATTGTTGTTGGTAAATTTAAAAGGATCTAAATTATCTTGATATTTCTACAACATTTTTTCTATTTTTTTTAATCTCTTCTGCAGACCCCATTCTAATCATCAATTATTCTTCAATCGGATTTTTTAAGGAGGCACATGGTTGTTTGGCCTATTCATAAATCCCAGATGCCTCATGAAGAGTACTGTGCTGTTTCAATCTCCCACTTGCAACAACTTACTGCACAAAAACCTGTAGAAGTGAAACATATGAAGACAAATTTAACAAATGGTGCAGTTCATTGGCTGGTTTCCATAAATTCTGGCTAAATATGTTCATACCATGGATATAATTATAGTTGATCAAGAGGGAGTTTGGAGCATTTAGTTTCAAATATGACAAAGTAACTAGTTAAAAAGAGTTGCACAAAAAAAGACATAAGTACAATATTTAAATACTGTGGCCAATATATTTCCTTAAAATTGACATAGGTGTCTCGCAATTGCCTATTATTCACAGATCAGTAACAATGCTTTTATTAGTTATTATTAATCTGGGTGATAATAATTAATAGCGGAAATACTGGGATCATTATTTGTTGCTTCTCAGTTAAACTATGTACATATATCAAATTTATTTTCATTGTGAAATACAGCTCATTCATGCTGACATGCAAAGATCCAAATAACTTTATTCTTCAGTTGAAGCAAATGGGCAAAAGTCCAAGACACATTTGTGTGCAGCTGGATGAACACAGCAGGCCAGGCAGCATCAGAGGAGCAGGAAAGCTGACGTTTCGGGTCTGCACCCTTCCTCATTTTCTGAAGAAGGGTCCAGACCCGAAACATCGGCTTTCCTGCTCCTCTGATGCTGCCTGGCCTGCTGTGTTCATCCAGCTCTACACTTTGTTATCTCAGACTCCAGCATCGGCAGTTCCTACTATCTCCAAGACATATTTATGTATTGTTACTTCTTCCAATACACGTGACAGTCCCCTTGAGTTAGTGTTATAAATTACAATGTTTATTAAACATTAGTCACTAAAGGTTTCCTGGACATTAGTTGACATTTCTGCACATGCTACAATAATGCATTGAGTCTGTACGGCATCTTCAAATTTGTGAAACAATGTTTGCTTGATATTCATAGCTGAAATGCTAAACACCTGCTAAGAACTATAGATTCAAGTTATTAAGATAGCAGTTCACTATCTCCTATATGAGAGATGTGATTCGAAGCAAAGAAAATGAAGGAAGTAATACAGAATGGACTTATTACCCACAATTATTTTGAAACAATTTACTGTCCAGTTTGATTCCTATTTACCAGTTTATTCACTCCCATTTGTTAAATAATGGAAGTGTTGAGCCTAATTTGTATAGGAGGGAATGTCAAGCTTTTTTGAAGATAGTCCAAAGTATTGGTAATAACATTTAATAGGCACCAGGCACCTTTTGTATAGGTAATTTCCTTTCAATCCAAGCTAACATTCTTTCTTTGATTTTTGCAAGGTATTTTATCACCCAAGATTGAACAAAAGAGAATTCACATTTGTATAGTGCCTTTCATGACCTTGGGATGTCTCAAAGTGCTTTATAGGCAATTAAGTAGTTCTGAAGCCTAGTCCTCGTTGTAATATAGGTAATAAATATATTTGCTTTGGTTTACATCCAAAAGTCATATATAGATGCTGCGGTGAACTTAATATTTTTAATATCTGCAGCAGTTTGCCTTAAGTCAGTTGTAGAGATTAAATGTTGTTAGATTAAAGGAATACCTTTAAACTGTACACTGAAAATAAAGGGAAACATTGATACCTTGTGAATTTCTGAGATCCACCCTGGCACCGATAGGGCCTGCAGGGTGAAGCCTACTGCACACTGTGGTGCCATTCAGTCCGCTTTGTCATGGATGTGTCCGTTATGCAATGTGACAAGCTCCGTCTTCAGGCTAATGTGCAATGACTGAGCTTGCACCCCTCGTTCAGTTATATTCTCGGTAACCTTAATTACCATTGGTCATCTGGTGAGGACACAAGAGGCAAAGTGTCAGCTGGCCTAAAACATGATCAGTTAGTGTGGCTGAAGACTGATGAGACCAGTGGGAATGGCAGGAATTTACAGACAAGAATTTATAAGGTATTATTTCAATTAACTGATATGCGTTTTTGACAAGCTAGCTGTTATTTAATAGCTTCCTTCAAGGCAACTGCCTGAGGTTGTGCTGTTAGCATTGACAATATGCAAAAGAGGACTCTTACATTGTTTTTAAAAAAAAAACTTGGCGTGTTATGACACACTTCTGGAGCAGATGGAACTTGAACCTAGGCCTCCTGGCACTACCACTGTGCTGCAAGAGGTCACTTGCTAAAGTAAAGACATTGGAGGAGTTGGAGTCATTTGGGTTTAGAAGAATGAGAGAGGAACTTACTGAAACAAATAAGTTTCTCACGAGGCTTGGCAGCTCAGATGCAGAGAGACTGTTTTTGCTTATTGAATATAGGATCAGAGGGCATAATCTAAGGATAAGGGGTCACCCATTCAACATAGACAAGGAGGAATTTCTTCTGTCAGAGTAGTGAATCTGTGGAATTATTTACCACAGAGTGCTGTTGAGACTGAGTTCTTAAGTGTATTCAAGGCTGAGAAAAATACAGAGACTTTTCCACAGTGAGGGGAACAAAGATTATGGGGATAAAACTGGAGAATGGAATTGAGGATTATCAGCATAGCCATGCTGAATGGTGGACAGAATGGCCTACTTCTGCTCTTTATTGCACTATAGTCACATTTTTAAAAATGCTCATGCATGTAGAGTAATTCTTACTATCAGCTGGCCATTCTGATTTTTGATAAAATGACATGTTTTTAATGAATTAAAATTGCCTCCATGCTGAAGCTCCTTGTGTAAAGCATTTTCTTTGAAAATATGAAGAGTTTGTTCAGTGGATTTCAGGTCAGTGTTTTCTTTAAATCTCAGGTTTAAGCATCTACATTTGTTAAAGAAATTTCAAATAAAATTACTGTTGATTTTTGTAATATTAGCCTGAAGTTTGAATGTTTGAGCTTGGGGTCAAACCTGTTTCCTATTCCCTGCCAGTGAACATCAAGGAGTGTTTGGCTTTGGTTATGCAAATGATTTGAATAAATATAGTTTGATATTGTCACTACCCGAGGACATAATTATTTAATTTTAGAAAAGTTTTGAAATATTCAATTTTAAATCATAATGTCTTTGTCCAAAGACTTAAATACACAGAACAGTAACATATGAGTAGGCCCAACTTCTGGTCTGGCCCCTGAAGAGGAATAGTGGTGGAATTCTTCCTCTGAGACAAATTAAGTTAATGGAGGCATCGCTATCTCAGGATCTAGAGCGTTTGTGAACATTAAAATGATAGGACCTCATCCATAATTCACGGCTTGAGCATACCAGTTAAAAAACATGTCAGCAACACATCACATGACAGAAAGTATATATTTGCACATGCTAGTAAGAAATAAATTAGTTGTATTTTTTCTATAAATGAAAACCATTGAATTTATTGCCACATTTTCTTTCAAAATTCATGGGAAATACACGTCAAGTTTTTGACTAACAGTGTTTGTTAACCCTGCAGGCAGTGCTTACGTTGACTTGTGGTGTAATGTACAAATAGTCAGCTCTCATTTTGCTATAATGGGAATTTTCCATTTTTATATAAATCAGGGGACTGTCGCTTCATTGCAGTCTCGTAAGGCTTTTGAGAGTTAAAAGATAAAAGCCCTCTCATATTAATCTGTCTGAACAATACCTATTCATTTTAATTGGTGAAAGGTCCTTCTTGGTGGTCAGGTATCCCAATAATTCCTACAAACAGTGAAACTCAGTGTAAACTCCAGATGTCCTGTCCCCACTTCCTCAATTTCCCAAATCTAGTTCTGTTATGGACACTTTTTTTTTGAGTTTTAAAACCTTCATCATCAAACTCAACTGTAGCAGCTCTTCAGCACCCAAACTGTAAGAATTGACTTTGATAAATCCTACTGAAGTAGTGGATTTTGTTTGATCTAATTCTACTACGTTTGAAGGGTGGGAGTTACAATTTCCATTACACCAATGGAAAGCTGAAGAAATGGCAGAAAGTGTCGCTTATGCTGTTACTTGGGATGTTTGCCAAGTTTATAGTGGAAAACTGGAAAAACCCCTTTGGAGATTTCATTTGATCATGCTTGGAGTTTGACAAGAGCCAATGTAAACAATTGAGTAACATTCCATCCAGATCCACGCAAAGCACAAAACTTTCTCGAAGTTGGCTCCATCAGTTTTGTGGCTCAAGCAGGACATGGAGGGGTCGTCTGTAAAGTGTAGCTGACAAGCATTCAGAGAGCCAAATAACACCTCAGTAGCAGCTACTGTTGAAATAATTCCACAGAGCCAATATCCCATCACCAACTTGCCCTTTATTTACACGTGCATAATGCTTGAATTGGTCCGGCTTCCTTGGAGCCAGCTTTCAGAGTGAATTGGATGTCTGAAGCTCCTTTTTTTTATTATTAGGAACTTTCCCCACAGTACACTGTCTGTGGCCAGCCAGCTCGGAGTCAGTCCCCTGAACTGAGGAGATGCTAAATCCTCTGTTTGTATATTTTTTTTGTTACCCCTGCACTACTGTAACACAGCAGTCATGCTTATTTTTCCCACAGCACCTGTGTTGTGTGTGTGTGTAAGCGCAGGGACTCAGTGGAAGACGCCATTGTTCAAATAGTTTTATTCAATGTTTCCAGCACCAGGAAAAACACCCATGTGGCCACAAAACTAGTAGAAAGCCAAGCCTGACAGGGGCAATGCCTATGTGAGACACTCCTGTTCATATCTGTCAGCCAGGGCTCCCTGATTGGGACTATTAATCTGGTCCAATCAGGAAACTAGGTCCACCCGACTGATCTTGTTACAATCGCTACAGCTGTGTTTGTTTCAGACCAGATTACCTCTCCACTATTATTTAAAAGCTGGATAACTGGTTGTTAAAAATGTCTATCTACCTCATTTTGAAATACACCTGAAAAGGGGAGCACGATTGAAATGCATTGAAGTGTCGTGATCTGATTTTGAACAAAAATCCGTCGCTTTTTAAAAGTAAAGAAAAGGGAGGTTTGTGACGTTAACTAAGATCTGGCAGAACATATAATTGACAGATTGGTGGGAAGATGGCCCCTTGCCTCTGCCATGGTGTCAGGAATTGTGTGTTGGTAGTTGGTGTGTTGTTTGATGGTGATACATGAGGCATGCATCCGCGAAAAGCATTTTGAGGCACCAACTGTAATGCTCAATCTGAGCCGTTATGAAGTTGGCTGGTAATTTTGTTGGGCTATAGTGCAAAAGCAAGCATTTTAAATTGGCCAACTCTGACACCTCTCTCTCAATTAAAATTTCCATTCCCTCAATGAAGATCAGGAGAGATTTATAAAAAGCAACTGATCCAATATCAAAAGTATTTTGCGTCACTGGGCTGACACATTGGCAATCAAGGCCCACTCTTCTCCAAGTTGTGACAAGAGTTAAAGTTTTGAAAAGTACGGAGAATTCTCCTAATTTTACCAGTCTTTTAGTCCCAGATTGACAGGAAGCATGGATGAGACTTCTGTACTTAGCAAACAAATAAATTCGAACTATAGATAAACAGTTATGAACCTTCGACAGATAACTATTGTTAAAATTCTAAATTGCTTATAAACTCCACCCGCATGCGCGTGCACACACGAATGTTCATTTACACACATACAAACCCATATATATACACACACATGTGCACACACAGGCACATGCGCGTGCTTGCACACACAGACATGCGCGCACACAGGATAATGAAAAGGGTTTTATGGTTGGAATACAAGTTTGGCAACCCATTTCATTGGTCCCTGCTCTCAATATTTGCTGAGATGATCCTTGTGCTGATCAGAACACTACATTTCGATCCTCCTTCACCAGATACTTTTACTTGTTTGTAGGAAACGGAAGGTGACTTGTTCCCACCCATAGGGTTTTTTGACTTAAGTTAAAAGTCACAACCTCCAGCAACTGGAATGCTGAAGTAAAGTGTCTATTTTCAGGTCTGAGATGCTTTTTCCTTCAGAACAATAAACAGCTCTTTCTCCTCTCGAGGTCCAATGGTTTCTGCGCAAATATTCATACCTACAAGCTGCTCAGCTACCTGGAGCCAATCACATAGTTGTTGGCAGGCAGAAGGCCTTTGTCATTGGTCTGTGGACTAGTGACCAGTTAGCAATCATCTACCTGTTGCTGGCCAACCGTCCATTCTTACACACTGCTTGATTCCAGCTCATCTGCAAACTCGGCTTCCACTACTGCTTGAACAAGAGGCTGTGTAACAGTACCTTACAGTGAGTGTCAGCTTACTTGCTTTAAAAATGTGCAGCAATTCTTCAAGAATCCTTGGTTTTTAAAAATGCCATTTTTCCATTTCAGGCCACAACAAAAATGCTGAAAAATTAAAAAAGCATGGTCTTTACAACAGTCTTACACTATTACCCAGAGCTTAAATTACCATCCACGTCCATGACACTTCAGGTTGAGTATTACAGTGTCATAAAACTTCAGGAGGCTTGTTCCAATTCATTTTTACCGATGTTCCACTTTGTTCAGTGCACAGTGCGCGTGGTGCTATGGGCATAGAATTAAAGTGGTAAATGCCAGGAAGCCATTCCATGGGATCTTTCTGGATGTCTAAAAAAATCCACATCTATCCTGGGAAGGCAATGTTTATTTTTCTCATCCAACTCCTATTAAGGACTGCATAGAATTGCAGCAAGAGCGATTTCACAGCTTCACATATAGCTATCATCTCCTTCAGCTAAATACCCAAACTGTCAGCCATAAAAAGGGTTAGATCTACTCCTGTGATTTTCCATATCTGATCTGCCAGTTGTGTTCAATAGTAGCTATCAACCTCCCTTGGATGTCAAGATTTCTCATCATCTGCCACCTATTGACTTTTCTCCATTTGTGAAAAAGCACATTGGGACATACTTAAAGATGAGAATGATCCAGCTTTGAATGCATTGCATTAAATCCCTTCACTATTTCCACAAAGGGTCACAGGAGTGCAGTAATCTTCACCCCATTTTGATTTTTAACCTGAAATCACCCTTTAAATCTTTAAATTTTCTTTTGCCAAGGCTATGATCAATTAAGCCCAAAACCTCTAGTAAGCATTGACACTTACACAAATTGGAATGGATTGATGAACTACTGAGAACACTGAATAATGATTTGTAAATAGAAGGACAGGCAATCCCTGAATGTTTCAGCCTAGAATTTGAATGTTACACAAATATGGGCAGGTTCTGTTCTCAGGGTCTGTGGGTTACAAAGACATTGCCCTCCACCTATAGAGTTCTTGTGTGGGATTATAGCAATTGTCAAGCTGTGGAATGGTGTCATAGTGGGGAAAAGTTTGGTAAGCTCTGATATACAGTCAGGTGAAGGGACTCACAAATCTTATACACCATTACGCCAGACATGCAAGCCACTCCAGCTGATGATTACCTTGGATTTAATAAAAGATATAGATAGATTACACCATTTTCAGATGATGGTCGTTTTGGATTAACATTGACACAATCTAATATTTCATAATTTTGTGAAAATTGTTGATTGTTTTGAGTTCATAAATACAATCCAGCTGATACCACACTTGAAATGACAATGGGCCAGACTTCCTGAGGAGTGGTGATCTCATGCAGACTGGCACTCCAGCTCTTTTGTTTGATGGAAAAAGAGAGATCCTCATTTCTGACAGGAGATTCTCATTTGGACAGCCTCAGAAATGCAGGGTCATATTTCAATTCTGACAGTTCTTTTGTAGTCAGGATTGTCAGAGGAAGGCAAGCCAAGTTCACTTTACACAGCAGTCAGCTGCCATATACTGAAA
The DNA here is from genome assembly GCA_024137785.1 of Ginglymostoma cirratum. Taxonomy (NCBI): domain Eukaryota; kingdom Metazoa; phylum Chordata; class Chondrichthyes; order Orectolobiformes; family Ginglymostomatidae; genus Ginglymostoma; species Ginglymostoma cirratum. Next base: position 16,654,016 of record JAHRHZ010000098.1, read on the forward strand.
TTGAAAGATCTTGATAGCCATTTTGATAGCTGCTGTCAAAATGGCTAAGTCTTTAGGTTTAAGGGCAATATTAGGTGCAGGAAGAGCAAGATGCCAGACGGTTGGTGTTGAGGAGGGGTAGGTGCCATGTAAGTATTGTGTCAGGTGAGTAGGGTGTCAGCTGGTAGGATGCCAGGTTGGTTGGGCATAGCAAGCCAGGTAAAGACCGTGCCAGGTAGGTAGGGTGCCAGTTGGGTAGGGAGTGGAGGACTAGCTGGGTAGGGTGCGAAACAACATGGAGGGCAGTTAAGTGTTTAAGATAGGTCAGCGTGTAATGGAGAAATAGATCCAGCAGAGATGATGGATTTTGGGACTGAGATGTTCGGATTTGGCAGCTCTCCTTCCATCAGCGCTGGAATAATAATTCTGTATTCCCTATTGTTCTTGCAAAGTAAGGTTGTTGCTCAGTCTCTTCCTGAATTCACTTGCATCATTACAACTGTAGAATCGTTCATGAACAATTGTAATTGGGCAATGTAGCAGAACATAGTTTTTGTTTCATTCCTTCTTGTATTTAAAGTGGTAACCAGGTGCAACTTTACTAATCTAATGAAAATGGGTTAATCACGAAATAAATAGTTTGAAGGAGAGCATCCATATACTTCACCTTTGGTTAATATGATCTGAAAATCACTGAAAATCGCTCAAAAATAAAAACATTCTGAGCCATTTGAACTTCATTGGTGAAGACACTAGTTTCTCAGTAATTTTTATTTGCATGATGTAAAAACTTTAAAAATGATCCTACTCCTCCCGTTCCATTTAATTTGGAGACCAGCTAATCGCAGAGCAATGGGCAGAAAATCACCATGTTTTTCAATCTGGTGTGTGGGCCAGGTACTAGTAAAGTGATTTTTAAACAAGCATTAAATATGGTGGGAATGTTTTCACACTTGATATAATTTATGTTTAAAATTCCCCAACCTCTGGTGCTGGTTCGGCTGCTTTCAGCTGAATGCTGCTGCTACTAATACCAGAGCAAACTATGGGAACGCTGCCTCCCATTCTTCAAGCCTGTACACCATTGGTGCAGTGTGTTACCCATTTCAGCTTTTATCCTGATCTATCCTTACTGTCACAGCCTCGAGAGAAGATGCCAAGAGATTTTCTGTATATTTGCTTTTATTTTTAAGAGCTTCAGAATTGCATTATGTCATTAATCTAATTTATGAATTGTTCGATTCATGGATTTGTTTCTCCAAACAGGGCAAAAGCAAAGAAGGGTGTGAAGATTGTTAACGTCAGACCCAGCATCCCAAACTTGTGGGAGGTTAAACAGGAGATGGGAAATGGGGGCAAACACTCGATTGCAACTGTTGTTTGCCGAAAGAGACCTGGTGCTTTAAGTGGCAGGTAAGAGTTGATCAGTAACCTTAATCACACTACATAACTATGATGCAACTGGTAACAGTTGAATATGTCAGAGGCGATATTATATTCTATTCAAGGTTGAGTCACAAAATCAATGCTTTATTTGGGATGTTCACAGTGGATTATTCAACGTCTGATAAGTGCATGTATTGTTGAGTAGTAAAACAGAAACAGGAGACCAGGCAGGAGCTGTGGAGAGGGAAACAGAGTTTACTGGCGGAGAGTTTGATTCTTAATTGAGAGCACTGGAAAATTCCAGAATCCGCACATCCGACTTGGGAGAAAGAACATCGATGCCACTTGTTCTAATCCAGGGGCTGAAATCTGACCTACTGCAGCCAGGAAGAGTTCAGAAAGAGCCACAGGGGTCTCCAAGTTCGGAAACAAGCTTTATGAAAGGACTTTGTCCCAGTTTTAATAAAAGCAGCATAACAATAAGTAGTCCTTATCTCAGACAGCCACTCAGCTCCCACACTCTCCCCAAACTCCATCCATGCCAACTCAACCCATGGCCCTTGATGCCAACTCACTTGGTGTCCACCATGGATGCTGTCAGGAATCATGCTGGAACGAAATGAAGTTCTAGATGTTTATCAATGACCTCTTTACTAAAATAACACCACTCATAAGAAGGTATTGAACACATCTAAATTCCTTATAGTAGTGAATTGCTTATGGAAGCAAACTTTCCATTAATGTATTTGATCCCATATACACATTCATGTGCGTAGCTCCACAGCAAAGATTTGGAATTGTCAAAGTGTGAATTTGACAGGACCATCACTGTGATAATGACAGGTTATGGAATCAGTCTTGTAGCACGGATTCTATAATGACAGTCCTCAGGCTTGTGTCGACAGTCAATTTAATGCACTTACAGGTGCTGAATTTTTTTTTCATTGGTAGAATGTTTTATTCTTCCAAAAAATAAAAATCTCGGAGAATAAATGCATTGACAGCTTCACTGAGTGAACTTCACTATGCACAGCCATGCCTACTTTTACCAATTCTGATGTGCTCTTCTAAAGAGAAATTTACCTCTTCAGCTTGGTTGACTGGACCTGTCTGGTATCCAAACTATCTCAATGACTTCCCCAGCAGCTTTCAATCTTTGGCTCAAATACACATCCAACTAATGAAAATAGCATCCATTTGAAGGCAGCTGGACCTGTACATGTGCACCATGAACATAGAACATAGAATATTACAGTGCAGTACAGGCCCTTCGGCCCTCGATGCTGCGCCAACCTGTGAAACCAATCTGAAGCCCATCTAACCTACACTATTCCATTATCATCCATATGTTTATCCAACGACCATTTAAATGTCCTTAAAGTTGGCGAGTCTACAACTGCTGCAGGCAAGGCATTCCATGCCCTTACTACTCTCTGAGTAAAGAATCTACCTCTGACATCAGTCCTATATCTATCACCCCTCAATTTAAAGCTATGTCCCCTTGTGCTAGCTGTCACCATCCGAGGAAAAAGGCTCTCACAGTCCACCCTATCCAATCCTCTGATCATCTTGTATGTCTCTATTAAGTCACCTCTTAACCTTCTTGTCTCTAACGAAAACAGCCTCAAGTCCCTCAGCCTTTTCTCATAAGACCTTCCCTCCATACCAGGCAACATCCTGGTAAATCTCCTCTGCACCTTTTCCAATGCTTCCACATCCTTCGTATAATGCGGTGACCAGAACTGTACGCAATACTCCAATTGCGGCCGCACCAGAGTTTTGTACAGCTGCAACATGACCTCACGGCTCCGAAACTCAATCCCTCTGCCAATAAAACCTAACACACCGTATGCCTTCTTAACAACCCTATCAACCTGGGTGTGCAAACTGGAAGTTAATCCCTTTCAGCCTCCTGCAACTCCATATTGGTAAAATGTGCGTGCCAGGTTTCAAGAGAAATGCTGGAATCAGGGCTTTGACATCATTTTGGCTACATTGGAGGCCCCTTGCATCCCCTCTAACCTCCAATTTGATGTTTCAGGTTGGTAACCTTTTACTAGAACTAAGGAAATTTAGAGACAAACAAATTTAAAACAAGTACAGAGGCAGGGGAGGATGAGACCTGGAAAAGAAGTGAGGGAAAGACCTGGTTGAAGACAGCAGTAATTAAATAACAGAAGTGATAATAGTGCAAGGCCAAAAAGTGGTGGCAACAAAGACAAGTTTAAAAAAACAGATGTGTCTCAAGGAGGTGTAAACGTTAAACAAAATCAATAACAATTAAAGCAGAGGTTATGATCTGAAATTGAGCAAACTGTACAGTTGTGCTGTAAGGTGCTTATTGGCTGTCGAAAGATGAGATGCTACTCATTAAGCTTAAACTAAGCATTGTAAGAATAGAGTAGAAGGCTGAGGATAGAGAGGCCAGCGTGGGAGTGAAGCGGAGTGGAACATTCGAAAGGCCAGGAAATAATCCTGCTTGCTAATGTTGCTCAACATTTTCTGATGAATTCTGCTTTAATTTCAGCTATTTATTCAGTGTTAACATCCTTTAGAAATTTGATTTCAAGGAATTGGGTGGTGCGGTGAGTCTGCATACTGTGTTTGCTTTCAGGCTACTTCAAACTGACATGCAATCTCAGCTCTAGACTTTCAAAGTCGAATCAGTATGGGACACATTTAATGATAAGGTGTTAAATGTATAAAATTGCCTAAAATTCAACATGACCTGGCAGACCTAGAAAGGCAACCAAGGTGGACAACAATAATAATTGACTGAATCAGAAAACACGAAGTGGTTAAGGAATATTATGGAGTTTGAATTAGAGGATCTGTAGTATTCCCAACCTGTGACCAGAGGGTGCTTGATGATGCAACACAGTGGAAAACAAAGTGTGATTCCATATTCCTGGCACCTTTTACTTTGTTGAACACAGATATCACTTCCTAACTTCTGGGAATTCACAGTGACATTGGCTCTGAAAGAGAACTGTGAGATGCAGCATCTCAATTTGCATGACTTGCATTTGAATTACTTCATACCTGAATGGCTGTAAATTGGGAGAGGGGAGTATGCGTTGGACCTTGGTATCCTTGTGCACCAGTTGCTGAAGGTACGAATGCAGGTGCAGCAGGCGATAAAGAAGGCAAATGGTATGTTGGCCTTCATTGCGAGATGTTTTGAGTACAGGAGCAGGGATGTGTTGTTACAGTTATACCGGGCCTTGGTGAGGCTACACCTAGAATATTGTGTGCAGTTTTGGTCTCCTTTCCTGAGGAAGGATGCCCTTGCTCTCAAGGGAGTGCAGCAAAGGTTTACCAGGCTGATTCCAGGGATAGTGGGACTGATGTATGAGGAGAAGTTGTCCAGGTTGGGATTGTATTTTGCTGGAGTTCAGATGAATGAGGGAGGAATCTCATGGAGACTTATAAAATTCTAACTGGACTGGACAGGGTAGATGCAGAGAGGATGTTCCTGATGGTGGGTGTGTCCAGAACCAGGGGACACAATCTGAGGATTCAAGGTGGAGGATTCAAGGATTTAGGATGGAGATGAGGAGACATTTCTTCACCAAAGCGTGGTAAGCCTGTGGAATTCATTACCACAGGAAGAAGTTGATGTTAAAACATTGAATGTATTCAAGAGGCAGCTGGATATAGCACTTGGGGTGAAAGGGATCAAAAGTTATGGTGAGAAAGCAGGATTAGGCTGTTGAGTTGGACAATCAGCCATGATCGTGAAGAATGGCAGAGCAGACTCGAAGGGCTGAATGGCCTCCTCCTGCCCCTGTCTTCTATGTTTCTATGTTAGACCTGGTTAATGGATTTACTCTTTACATTTGAAGTTGAGCATCACTCCTAGATGCGTCAGCTGGTGCTTCCATTCTTGTGTAAATCTGGTCATAATTTGTATTTAAATCCCTCTCTCTTTAATCACCCCGTCTTAAAATTTAACTTAAAAAATGTTGTTACTTGAGTTGCAGGCCATAGTGTTAATTAACTTCATTTGTAGTGCCTTTGTATGTTTTAATAACTTAGCTAGATCAAAAAAAGTAGTGTTAATAATGGTAAGCTACTGTGACAGGTATAATTTCCTCGATTTGCAAGGCATGTGCAGAAGTGAAGGCTTTAATCATGTTATCTGAAACGTTTGACAGGTTGCTTTTAAAATACCAGTCCTGTTATCAAAGGAGATTTGTGTGGTAGTTTAAGGAGCAAACAAGATTTTCACATGAGTATCATGACAAGCCAGCAGGGGATTTTAATATTTTTTAAAATTTCTGCGTAGAATATATATGATTCAGAACTATGTTTCCATGGTTGTGAATACTTTGCATGCTGGCTTCATATCTCACTGTATTGTGTTAAATCATGAAAATTACAATAGTATATTTTATGAGTATAATGCTCTACAGCTGTGTACTCTGCCTTATTGGCAAGAATTCTGTTGATACGCTGCAAATTAAATGTATTTCAATAATATATTGCAGCATTATCAGTAATTCTACATGGTTCTTGCAATAAATGCCAGTATTGTTGCTTGAGAGACGAATAAAGCACTGAGCATAATTTGAGGGTGTTGTCAATTTGGAAGTGCAACACAAAAATGTGAGATTTTAGCAATTGAATTTAAAATATACCTGTTTGGTCAGAAATGAAATTGAGGTATAGACCTAATTGTGTTTTGCCATGTAGTTTGATGCCACATCAGGTTTGGTTTTTGTAGGAACTGGTTGGGGAGACAGCAGAATTGAGGACTTTCTTTGGGCTGAGACTTCATGATTTTTTTGTACTTTTACATTACATACTGTCATACGTGGTAATGTTAGAAATATTAGGATCTGACTTAGAATGCCCCTTATCTAAGATACCTCTTCTTTTGGGTGTTCATGTCAATGTTGTAGTATGGTTTGGTGTAGAGGTATTCCAGACCACTCGTTCTAATGTGAAATCTTATTCTGCCCACGCTATGGAATTTATTTTCAGTGATGTGCACGTTCATGACATCATCACAATAGTACTCCAGGATCTCAATTCCCTTACGCAACAGATCAAGAGAGAGTTGGGCAGGGGCTGAATCACTTATTCATGTTCCTATGTTTCTACAAGTAACACATAATCTGTTTCATCTCTAATGATGTTGCTGGTGACTATTGACTATTATCACATTATTGGTTAGCTTCTTCCTTTGCTCCTATTTACCTAGCGTCAAGTTTAAGTTCAAATTCGGGTCTATGGCATTGTGGTCAAATGTGTGGCATGATATCCATCATTGCAATTCCTTAATTGGTATCTGTTTTTGAAGTTCTGTCTCCTTTTTAAATACACATTAATTTTGATGGGCGTGGGCATCACCACATAATACACTGAGATGTGGGATATTTTCAAGTAGTGATCGTCAGAAATTTATTGTGGCAAATGGGGTGAGAAGGAAACACAAACACAATAAGACCATAAGACATAGGAGTGGAAGTAAGGCCATTCGGCCCATCGAGTCCACTCCGCCATTTAATCATGGCTGATGGGCATTTCAACTCCACTGACCCGCACTCTCCCCGTAGCCCTTGATTCCTTGCGAGATCAAGAATTTATCAATCTCTGCCTTGAAGACATTCAACGTCCCGGCCTCCACTGCGCTCCGTGGCGATGAATTCCACAGGCCCACCACTCTCTGGCTGAAGAAATGTCTCCTCATTTCCGTTCTAAATTGACCCTCTCTAATTCTAAGGCTGTGCCCACAGGTCCTAGTATCCCCACCTAATGGAAACAACTTCCCAGCGTCCACCCTTTCTAAGCCATGCATTATCTTGTAAGTTTCAATTAGATCTCCCCTCAACCTTCTAAACTCTAATGAATACAATCCCAGGATCCTCAGCCGTTCATCGTATGTTAGGCCTACCATTCCAGGGATCATCCGTGTGAATCTCTGCTGGACACGGTCCAGTGCCAGTATGTCCTTCCTGAGGTGTGGGGCCCAAAATTGGACACAGTATTCTAAATGGGGCCTAACTAGAGCTTTATAAAGTCTCAGAAGCACATCGCTGCTTTTATATCCCAACCCTCTTGAGATAAATGACAACATTCCATTCGCTTTTTAATCACGGACTCAACCTGCAAGTTAACCTTTAGAGAATCCTGTACTAGCACTCCCAGATCCCTTTGTACTTCGGCTTTATGAATTTTCTCACCGTTCAGAAAATAGTCCATGCCTGTATTCTTTTTTCCAAGGTGCAAGACCTCGCATTTGCTCACGTTGAATTTCATCAGCCATTTCCTGGACCACTCTCCTAAACTGTCTAAATCATTCTGCAGCCTCCCCACCTCCTCCGTACTACCTGCCTGTCCACCCAACTTCGTATCATCGGCAAACTTTGCCAGAATGCCCCCAGTCCCTTCATCCAGATCATTAATGTATAAAGTGAACAGCTGTGGCCCCAACACTGAACCCTGCTGGACACCACTTGTCACCGGTTGCCATTCCGAAAAAGAGCCTTTTATCCCAACTCTCTACCTTCTGTCAGACAGCCAATCCTCAATCCATGCCAGTAGCTCACCTCGAACACCATGGGCCCTCACCTTACTCAGCAGCCTCCCGTGAGGCACCTTATCAAAGGCCTTTTGGAAGTCTAGATAGATAACATCCACTGGGTTTCCCTGGTCTAACCTACTTGTTACCTCTTCAAAGAGTTCTAACAGGTTTGTCAGACATGACCTCCCCTTACTAAATCCATGCTGACTTGTTCTAATCCGACCCTGCACTTCCAAGAATTTAGAAATCTCATCCTTAACGATAGATTCTAGAATTTTACCAACAACCGAGGTTAGGCTAATCGGCCTATAATTTTCCATCTTTTGTCTTGATCCTTTCTTAAACAAGGGGGTTACAACAGCGATTTTCCAATCACCTGGGACTTCCCCTGACTCCAGTGACTTTTGAAAGATCACAACCCTCGCCTCCGCTATTTCCTCAGCCACCTCCCTCAGAACTCTAGGATGTAGCCCATTGGGGCCAGGAGATTTATCAATTTTTAGACCTTTTAGCTATTCTAGCACTTTCTCTTTTGTAATGCCTACCATACTCAACTCTGCCCCCTGACTGTCCTTAATTGAACAATGTTTCGCTAGGATGGTTAACTTGCCAGATATCATTTCCAGCAGCCTCCCATATATGCAATTAATAAAAAGCAAGGCAATAATTTACAACTCCCTATGCCCAAACTTTACCATATCTTCCCCAATGACTGCCTTCATGAACAGGCTTCCAAATTGCTTTACGGTTTCTCACCTAGGTTTGGGGTGAGGGAGTTTGTGTGGTGTCTGCGCAGTTCTGTAAGGCTGTTATCAGATCTAAGGAAGTCATTCAACAAAGCCAGGGAATATCTGAAAGGACAAGTAAACCCAACTGACCATCTGAACTTGGTTATCAGTGTAATTCTTCACACATTCGGGCATACGTTGTCAAATCCTAGGATCACATCTAATACTGGATACTGTGTTATGAAGTTTGCAAGCATGGACTAATTGGATAGTTTCAGTACCTTCCTTGTTTCGAACATCCAAAGGGATATTCCGTTTGATACAATCGACCAGTCTTTGGGATGTACATACTGACTATCAAACAACAAGGAAATTTGTATATCACAGTGTTAACTTGCAATGGAAGCTAAAGGGCCTTTTTTATTCCCAAACAGACACAACATGAAACAGACACTGAACAGGTGATGATCATTCTCTGGTTCATTGCTACAGGTATTTCCCTGAGAAATCAGTAACCTGCCTGATTTAAAGGTAAACAAAGATTGACAGTTAACTATCAGGCACAATCTAACAGGTCTATAGCACAGAAAAAGGGCCTTTGTCCATCAAGTCTACGCTGGTCAAAAATAAGCACTTAACTATTCTATCCCATTTTCTAGCTCTTGGTCCATAGCCTTTTATGTTTTGGCATTACAAGTGTACATCTAAATACTGCTTAAATACTGTGAGAGTGTCTGCCTTTATCACTCTTACAGGCAGTGAGTTCTAGATTCCAAGATTTTGGTGTGATCAGCTCAGGGTTGACACAGAACACTTTGGACTTGCTATACTTGCCTAGTACCATGAGTAGCTGAAAGAGGAATAACAAAACACAACCCTTCAACAACCCGATCCGATATCAGTGTGACCTTGTGTACTTTACTCAGCAAATTTCCATGGGCGTTAGTTTCAAAGCCTCTACTCAGCTGGGAGCTCCTTTCCATGTTGACAAAGTTATTAACCTGTCAAACCTGCCAAAGTATTCTATGTATTATGAAAATTGATAGGTTTCAGGTTTGGGACTGACATGTATATATCTCTGTGTAGCCCAAACGTGGACATTAATATTGCTTTCTTCCAGCAGTAGTTGTGAAGTTGGGTAGGGTATTTGTAGATTGAAAGGCAGGATGTTAGAATTTGATGTTTGTAAAATGCGGGGAGAAGAGCGTGTGATCCCTTCAAAAGATGATGTACTTTTCCTAGGCTTGGAGATGTTTAAAAAAAAGTCTGCAAATGCACAGAGAGCTCTTGAAATTGAAACATTGTATCAAAAAGCTGTGCGGTTCGCAACCCAGGCAGTAGTTTGTTTAGTTAGCAAGGCAACCAATCTGAATATCAGCCAATTAATTTAAACCAGGCACTTAGAGACTGAAAACCAATTAAATTTAAATCTGATGTTTTTGGCTACCTAGGACCAATCCTATTCTAAGAAATTGATAGCTCATCAATGGTATAAAAGAAGAGGGTATTTGAAAATCAGTGTGAGAGCAAATGCTATCTGTTAGATTTAAAAACTACCAGCCCTAAAGAGAAAATCACTGGCTCTCTCAGAATTCTCTAAACTCTCAGAAAACCATCATCTGACTAAAGGTACAGCAGCACCCTTAGCTAATATTGCTGACACAAGATTTCAACAGAGAAAGGTGTTCCTGACTGAAGAACAGCGGAGAAGGCACCGAACATTCTGGAAGACGTATCCTGGCTGTAATTTCGAGAGACTAAGTTTTAAGTTTTTTTAAGATTTCGTTTATATAAGTGGGATTGGTATTTATTGGAACAGCATACCATTAAGAGTTTTGTTTTATTTTGGAATAGTTAGTAGTTAAGGGGGAATTGTTCAGTTTGTTAGTAGTTCTGTGTAATTGGTTCACTGTTAAAGTTAGATCAATAAATTGTTACTTGTTGATTATAGAGTGAGCGAAAGTATTTCATTTTATTTAACCACTCTTTTATAACAGATTTGGAGGTGAAAGGCAGGTTATGCCACTTTTCCCATGTTCTTTAACAGATTATGAGGTGAAATGAGCCTTTATGGGTGTCTCGGTTTTAGTTATCAGAGGGGGGGGTCGACCTTTGCTTCATAACACAATCATTCTGTAAAGATACAAATTGCTTAAAGTAATGTGACATACTGTACTCTTTCTTGTAAAGCCATAGAACTATTGAATGTTTCCTCTCTTAGGAAATCAATCGATGTATTGTACCAATAAGACAACAACTGCTACTAGATTTTGTAATAACTCAAAATGTATTTGTCTTGTATATACCTGTATTTTTGTGAAGAACACAGCTCCTTGTTCATTATTTGCCTGATATCTTGATTCAGTGCACCAAAATCCCTACTATATCCCTACAGTTTGCTGTACATTTGAGTAAAATATTCTCTCTTACTTGCCTGGTCAGTAAGCATTAAGCCAAATACTGGTGTCTGGTAGTTACATAAACTTTTTACATTGGAAAATAATAGGCGTTCCAGACAGAGTTATATCCTTGACCTGGCGATCATTCACAAATTGTTTTTACTCTCTATTGAAGTTGCACACAAGAGGTTAAGATGTGGAGGTGTGGGTCTTGGACTGTGTTCGACAAGGTCAAAAATCTCACAACACTAGGTTATAGTCCAACAGGTTTATTTGAAAACACTAGCTTTTGGAGTATTATTCCTTCATCAGGTGTAGTGAGAGAGGAGACATCATGACGCAGAATTTATAAGTAAAAGATCAAAGGATCATACAACTGGTGCAAATGTATTGTAGAAACCTAAAATGGCTGGCTGACTTCCACCTGTTAAATCTTTAATCAGTTAGAAAGGAGATGCAGGTTTCAATTGATTAAAATGCAAATTAGAGAATTTCTTTCAAGTCACTGCTGCAAGGTAACTAAAGGTCTTATCACTGTATACAAGAGGTGACCTCTCAGGTCAGACAATGCATTTTAGGTGTGAGACCATATTTAGAACCTGTCTGTGTTTTAACCTGGAGTCAGGCTGGTTTTATTTCCAAAGCAAGAATTTATCAAATGCCACATTGACTGTCTACAAATTGTGTGCTTTTTGAACAAACTGGAATGCATCTGCAAATGCAAATTCACCCCGTGGATTTATATGTGTGTCTGCGTCTGAGGGAGAGGGAGACAGAGAGAGACAGAGAGAGAGTGTATAGTGTGGTGCGGTTACTTATAGTGCGAAATGAACCCAAGATCTCCGTTGAAGCCGTCCTCATGGTGCCAAACTTGGCTATCAGCATCTGCTCGTTGTTGTATATCCCGAAGTCTGTCTCAGAGGACATTTATCCAAAGATCCGAGGCCGAATGCCCTTGACCACTGAAATGTCCTCCACTGGGAGAGAACATCCCTGTCTGGCAATTGTTGCATGGTGCCCATTCATCTGTTGTCGTAGCGTCGACATGGTTTTGCCAATATACCGTTCCCCGGGGCATCCTTGCCTGTAGTGTATGAGATGGACAACTTTGGCCGAGTCACATGAGTATCTGTGGTGTGGTGGGTGGTGTCCCCACATGTGATGGTAATATCTATGTTGATGATCTGACGTCTCTTGCAGAGGTTTCCTTGGCAGGTTTGCATGGCGTTGTGGTCAATGTTGTCCTGGAGGTTAAAGTTGGACCATATTTGATCAAAAAGCCATTTGCAGCAGTTTTGAAAAGTTACTGGAAGCAAACTGAGAGCATTTCTAAGATAACAAGCCTAAACGGCCCGAAACGTCAAGTTTTCCTGCTCCTATGATGCTGCTTGACCTGCTGTGTTCATCCAGCCCCATGCTTGTTATCTTGGATTCTCCAGCATCTGCAGTACCTTTTATCTCTGAGAGCATTTCTAGTTCTATTGATTGCCTACTGCAACTGCATACCTGTTTCCAAAATATCACGTTTACATTGAATGCAATCAGTTTATGGGCTTCATTCTTTCCAGTATGGTTTGTACTGGAATGACCCCACTCATGTAAAGGTCTTTGACTGCCAGAGCTTAATTTATGAATGCTCAGCATCAGAGGTACACTGTTAACAAGGATCTGTTTTCTGTTGTGGCCTATAACCATAACAATTGCTTACTATTACCTTACTTTGATAACTGCAAGCCTTTATAATTAAGGCTGACTATGACAGATTAATAGAAAATGAGCTGTGGAAAAACATGCCGTTTTAATTTAACAAATGAGATTATATTTCAAAGTCGAATAACCAAATCTTAATGGTTTTCAAATTTTTATCATAACCTGATGTTGAAAAACAGCTTTCCTCATGTAATATTACCTGAATTCTGAGGCTTTGTAATTAGTTTTTTTTAATCAAGAAAGCTCTAATAAAATTGTGGAATGGTATATACACTTAGCTTTGAATATCATTTTCAAAGCTGTAATGCATTATATCTTGGTGCAGAAAAATGAGGTCAGATATTAGTGGGGGTAGAAAAAACAAGGTCATGGAGCAATGGGATCTGTGAGTACAAACCCACCTCCATGAAAAGGACAACGTGGTTTAATAATGCTTTGAAAAATGTGCAAAGGTTTATTTCTAGAGGATTGTAATGAAAAGTATCAGGATTATTTGACTGCAGATGGAATGGCTGTTCCTACATATTTTCAGGTTACCACATGTCCCAGTAAGTGTCACATGTTCAGGGTTACAAGAATGGCAAACAATGGGACCAGTGAAGTTTCCTTTACTGGTGTTGAAGAGCTATAACTGTGAGGGACAACAACTACTTACAACTGAGGCCCTTATAGGAAGGAATGTGCAATGCATGAGGAAGGAAATAGAAAACTACCTCATCTGTTCTTTTGCCTAATCGTGTTGTTTTTTGATGTTGAAAAGAGCAAGCTCCTACAAAGAAGCAAGTGCACCTCTGCAAGGTGTGGAGTACTAAGCAAAAGACCTGCCTTAAGCACACCACTACTACTGTATATAAATTATAAGTTGAGAAGCTATGCTGAACCTGAATTGAACCTTGGTTAGCTGACACTTGCAGTAACGTGCCCTTTTCTGGTTACCGTATTACAGAAAAGGTATACGTACTCTGGTGAGAGTGCGGGGATTTACAAACATAACAGTAGAATTGTAAACAAAACAGTAGACCGACAGGAAAGAATGAACAGTGTGGGTTACTGCTTCTTGAGGAAACAAAGGGACTGATGTCTTGGAGGCCTTTAAAATTATGAAAAAGCTAACCCAGGTAAAATGTTTCCAATTGTGGATGCAGCATAAAGAGAGCACATCAAAATCAGACAATCACCAAGAAATTAAACAGAGAATTCAGAAGAAATTCTATTCTCAGGTGAGAACGTTGTTGTGGTGAATAGCATAGAGACATTTAATGGGGCCCAGGGAAAGCAGATGAGAGAGAACAGAATAGAGGATTTCGGCGATAGATGAAGAAAAATGGAAGGAATCTCAAATGGATTGTTTGTAATTCTGTACAAAGTACCACCATTTTACCATCACAAATGTTGATGAATAGTCAACTGTCATGTTTGGGAAATTTTTCCCGTATTTTTCCGCGGAAATGATTTGGAACATCATTGCATTTAAGGATTGGATTCATTTTGTAAATTTATACATCAACTTTTTCTCATAAAGACATTGAAACAAGAGATGATGAAAATGCTAAGGATTTGGGCATTGAGATTGTTGTCTCCAATATTGAATAAAGCACACCAACGTAGGAAATAGGAACTACAATTATAAATTTGACCACTTGTCCCTTCAAGCCTACTCTGTCATTCATTTAGATCATGGTTGATTCTGTTTATGCTTCGAATTCCACATTCTCATCTGGTGCCTATAACCTTAGGCATGTATCCTTAACAAGAATCTATTTACCTCTGCCTTAACAATATGTAATGACCACACCCTCCTTCACTGCTTGATGAAGCAGAGTGCTCCAAAGTCACACAACACTCCGACTGAAAACATTTCTCCTCATCTCTGTCATTGAAGGGCAACTCCCAATTTTGAAACAGAGTCCTTTAATTCAAACAGATTCAGAAAGGGAACGGTTGTCTTCTGAGAGAAAGCAATATTAGAACTCGTCTGTGATTTATAAGCACCTTTTATCTTTACGGATTCCTGGTCCTGGCCACTAACGAGGTAGTGTCTAACATTGCCGCTTTCTCATATTAGGGACATGGACAGATATGCTCTCTGACAATCAAGGATTTCGTAAATAGACGTCTGTTTCACTTGCTTTTGAAGATTGAAATGCAGAAAACCAGTTAGAATTTACTTCATATTAAGTGAAATGACCCTCTAACATAGGGAAGCACTATTACTTATATTCTTCTGTGAAGATGAGTTGTGCTGATTAAACCAATCAGAGCCATTGCTCTTTTTGTTCACTTGCTATGAAATAAAGCAGCTCACTGCTATCTGGCCTCATCTTCTTAAGTGTTTTTCAATCCACTGTCAAAAGATTGGAAGACACGTGAGCTAGGTGTGAAAGTCCATCTTGGATCTTAAGACAGAGTGCTTTGTTAAGTTTCTCAATTTTGTCATTTTGTGTGTATGTAACAGCTACATTCTTAAATCTAATATTCATGCTTATTGCAGGGTTAATGCACAGTACTGTACATGCGAAAGATTTATGTAAGCCCTGCTTATAATAATGACTTATTGTTTTATTCCAAAAATGTTATACATTATAAATTTGAGGAAAACCCACCTAATTCAGTTAAGATCGGCTAATGTAATGTGGTATGGAATTTGGTACTGACACTTCTTCACTTTTCTCTTTCACCCACGGTAAATTCTGAGGGAAAGGTTTTTTTTTAGAAATTAAGTGGACTCCACACTTTTTGAATGATTGTTGCACTGTGAAAAAATTACATTGTGACACTGCTGGATATAATTATTTATTTATTCGTTTGGCATGTCTATGAGCAAACTGGGTACATTTACCTGACATTAACACAATGTATATCCCTCTGTAACTGAGCTTTCCTTCTATGGAGAATTTATGGTGATTTGCAAATTTATATCCATAACTCATTAAAATTTCAGTAACAAACTTTTATATTTTCATTTATTTTCGATGTTATCATGTGACTACTGTTTTCCTTTCACAGCTGCAGACTTAAACCTAAAATTATTGTGCAGGTAAATTACATTTTCCAAATTCCCTTTTTTCAAACATATATGGTATCTTAGACTCATAGAGTAATGCAGCTCGGAAACAGGCCCTTCGGCCCAAACTGATCCATGCTGACTGTGGTGTCCAGTCAGCGAGTTCCAATTGCCTGCATTTGGTCCATATCCCTCTAAACTATTCTCATCCATGTATCTATCGAAATGTTTTTTAAATGTTGCTATTGTACCTTCCTCAACCACACTTTCTCCAGCAACCTATTCCATATACGCACCACTCTCAATGTGAAGAAGTTGCCTCTCAGGTCCTTTTTAAGTCTATCCCTTTTCACCTTAAACCTAGGCCCTCTAGTTTTCAATTCCTCATCCCTGGGAAAAAGATTACATGCATTCATCCTAAGTATGCCCCTCATAATTTTATACACCTTAATGAGGTCACCCCTCATTCTCCTTCATTCCAACAAATAAAGTCCTATCCTGGCCAACCTCTCCCTATAACTCAGGCCGACTAGTCCTGGCAACATCCTCGTAACTCTTCTTTGCACATTTGCCAGTTTAACTATGTCTTTCCTATAACAAGGTGACCAAAACTGTACACAATATTCCAAGTGCAGTCTCACCAATGAGTATCCTCATTCATAGAATTCAGATACTCAGATCTCTGATTCTTGAATTAGATGACACCTTCCAAAGTTAATTCAGGTTTATTTTAGGAAGTTAACAAAATATTGGCCAGGAGATAGTAGGAACTGCCGATGCTGGAGTCTGAGATAACAAGGTGTGGAGCTGGAGGAACACAGCAGTCCAGGCAGCATCAGAGGAGCAGGAAAGCTGACGTTTCGGGTCTGGACC